>CP106733.1:161864969-162264969 GCA_025506655.1 Gossypium rotundifolium
CTATGAGATACTTTAATGTCACTTGACTCAATGCTGATTCTGGATCTTTTTAAGTCTAAAATACTCAAGGAGATGAGATTCTTTCGTAAATCAGGTACATACCTGACATCTGAGAGTGTTCTAATCATCCCATTGTGTATCCTAATTTTAACAGTACCAATTCCAATTACCTTACTAGATGAATCATTTCCCACGCGTACAAATCCATCTTCACCGAATTGTATGTGGAGAATCATTCTTATTGGGATACATGTGGAAAGAACATCCCGAATCTAGGATCCACTTGGTCATGAGCTTGGAGTTATCGCTCGTTGACACTAACAAGAAATCATCACCTCTTTCATTGGCTAAATTAGCACCAGCTACATCTCCCTTGTTACTCTCAGCAACTTTTTTATTCCGCAGTTTATAACAATCTTCTTTAGCGTGACCTAACCTTTTACAATAGCGACCCCTTTTGTCTCATTTCTTTGAAGCTACCAAAATGAAATCTTGCCTACCTGCCTTGCTATCCAAACCAAACTCATTGTCGAGTTTGTCTCTACTCAACAAATGACCCTTCACATCTTCGAACAAGAGTTTGTCTTTGCCATAAATCAATGTCTCCTTAAATGACTTGTATGAAGGGGGTAAAGAGCACAAGAATATCTTAGCCTGATCTTCGTCGTCAATATGAACCTTGTAAGACCCAATTTTTGCCCCGGCCTAAAATAAACCAAAAAATAAACAAAAAATAAAGTCCAAAATTTTAAAGACAGTCCATTTACAACATCAAAAGACCCAATTACATTAGCCCAATTCCTACTGGCCCAATAGGCCCGAAAACTAAATTTTTTTCAGAAAAAACTAGGATTTCTGAAACCCTAGGCGCTGCAGCCTCCATCGAGCGCCATGTCCGCACCTCGTCCCGAGGCCCCCTGACGTGCCTTTTGCTCTGCCTTTCACAAAGAAGCAAAGTCGCCGTCGTTGGCTCCTTCAAGACCTACAAAACGAAACAAAAGAAGCAGCAACGCAAAAGGACTGTGGATATAATAGAAATATTTGTAAATCGGCTATAAAGGCAAAAATTTTCAAATGTAATGGACAGAGATTTCTAAGAATAAAAAAATACGAAATATCAATACAAAAAGGACTTCGAATACCAATAACAGATTTCGAAAAAAAAGTGCTCATTTATTCTTTTGTTCTTTTAAAAAAAAAAAAACAAGATGACTGAGTAGCATAGAAACTTTACCTTGTCGATTTGCCTCTTCTCGCCATCAATTACTATCAGAGTTGGAATACCCGAGGCCCACAAGGATTCGTCGAGGGTTTAAAAGGGCAACAAAGTGCCGTTTCCCTCCGAATAGTGTTCTTATGTTTTTTCTCCTTTTTTAAAAATCAGATTCGAAGGCCCCTCCATTTTTTTAAAAAAGAAAAGAAAATGACTTGAAAGAGGGCTAAAAAAACCCTATTTTTTATGTGGTTCCGGCCACCGTCTGTGGTGGAGCTCATGGCGATGCCACGGTGGACCGAAACTAAACTCTGCCGTAAAAAATCGGAAAGGCCAGAGGAAAAGAGGCCTCCCAAAAGTTTTTTTGAAAAAAACTAAATGGAAATGAATTTTTTTTAAAAAAAATTTTGGTTTATAAAGCCATTTGAAACGGCGTCGTTTAGGGCCTGTTTCAGTGGCCCTAAACGACGCCGTATGGAACCGACCCATGCGCAACCCTACCCGTTTCAGGGGGGATCCGCGTGTTTTCGTTAAATGGGTTATTTACAACCCTGGTCCTTCCGCTTTTTTAATATTTTACAATCAAGTTCTTTTTATCTTTAAATTTGACCCTATAATTTGCACCGGTTTCACTTTGGTCCTTATTAAAACACTGCATTTTAGGGGGGCGAGGATATTTCTCTATTTGGTCCCTCTCTTTTATTTGCGCATTACAATTAGGTCCTTTCTCTTATTTTTATTTCCAATTTCGGCCCAAAAACTTTGTTTAAATTTCAATTTAGTCTTTTAGACTTTTATCTTATTAGGATTAGGCCTTTAATTTTATTTTGGCTTCAATTTGGTCCACATTTATTTAATCTTCACCATTTTTAGACTTATTTTCTATATGTTATTTTATTTATTATTTCTTTATTGTTTTTTTCCCATGTATTACCTTGTTTATTATTTTATTTATTTATCTATCGTTTTTTTTTCTTATTTCATTTTGTTGCGCATGGTTATTTTATTGCATTGTTACCTTATTATTATTATTTTTCTTTTTTTAATTTTACGCCTTTATCATTATCACTTTATCATCTATCATTGTTTTATTAATATTTACTTGTTTATTTCTCCTTTTGTAAACTTTACAAATTCTTTAGATTATTTATGTTTTTATTATCATTATTATTATTATGATTTATTTATTTCATTTATTATTGAATTAGTATTAGTAGACATAATTATTGCTATTATTTTTATATATTATTATTACAACTATATCATCGTTATTTTAGTATGGTATTATTATTATTATTATTATTATTATTATTATATTTTTCTTTTGTATATCATTGTTCCATTTTTAACGCTATCATTTTATCGTGTTTTACTATTGTAGAGGGCCCAAATTGCCCGGGCCCATTTACAACATTTACAACAATAAAAAAAAATAATAAACCTAAAAATCCCTCACCCTTTACACCCGGTGGCCCAATAGACCTAAAACCCAAAATTAGGGTTCGAACCCTAATCTCCTCTATGCCGCCTCTAGCCTCGTCTTTTGACCGACCTTCACCGCCTTTCCGACGCCTGCTCGACCTCGACCACCGCAAAGACTGGCCACCATCCGTCACCGCCGCCCATGCCCTGCAAAGAGAAAACAAAGACGCAAAGAAACAGAGGCAGAGAAGCAAAAATGAATGCAAACAATCGAAAAGGCTATAAAAGCCAAAAAAAAGATTTGTAGAGGAGGTTTTTTTTTTGAAATCAATAAAACAAAAAGAAAAAATTCAAAGTGGAAACAACAGATCCAAACAGGAGAGAAAAGGCAAAGATTCATTCACATAAAAAGGATGAAACCAAAGGTTACCCTTTTTTATTTTTAGGAAGTTATTTCGTTTTTTTTTTCTCAGCAAACTTACACACTTCATTATAAATATATATATATATATATATATATAATCTAAAAAGGAAAAAGCAGACAAAATAAAAAAATAAAAAATCTTACCTTCCTACCACTAGTGGGTGGTGGTCGAACTCGGCCGACGCAATAAAACCCGCCGGACTCCCCCCCTTTTCAGAGAAAAAAAAGAAGAGAAAACCTTTTTTTCTAAAAATGACTGCACATCTTTTTTTTTCTGATTTTTGGGCCTTAAATAGCCCCTCAAAACGGCGTTGTTTTGGGGGCTGCCCTTTGAGCCCAAAACGACGTCGTTTTGAATGACCCGACCCGATCCGATCCGACCCGCCTAAGGTCCGCGTGTTTTTGCAGAAAGGGCTATTTGCGCATTCGGCCCTTCCGCTTTTTCAGACATTTGCAATCAGGTTTTTTTATTTTTAAATTTAGCACCACAATTTATTTCGGTTCACAATTTAGTCCCTGATGCTGCGACGCGTTTTGACTGAAGGGGTTTATTGCCATTTTAGTCCCCCCAGTCCTTTCGCGCGTGTAAATAGATCCCTAGTCTTTCTTTTATTTTAAATTTGCCCCGAAATTATGCTTTTTTAATACAATTTAGTCCTTTTTCTATTATTTCTTTGTTATTATTATTATTATTATTATTATTATTATTATTATTATTATTATTACTATTATTTACTATTATCATTATTTTATTATTAAAATATTATTATTTATTTTACTATTATCTATTTTTATTTATTTAATATTATTAATCAACAATTTAGTCTTTTTTTTGTGTCTCTTTGTTACTATTATTATTATTATTATTATTATTATTATTATTATTATTATTATTTACTATTATTTTATTATTGTTTATTTTACTATTATTTATTATTATTACTATCTATTTAGTATTATTAGTCAACATTATTTTTGTCACTATTATTTCTTTACCATTATGTTAATATTAGTATATTTATACTTATATTTATTTTCTCATTTTAATACCATTATTATTTAGTCACTTTTCATTTATTTGTTTATTCTTATATTATCTCGTATGCATTTCTATTTTCATTATATCGTATCTCATGCATGTCTACTTACATTTATGTAGCAATACTATTTTTGTCGTCGCCATTATTATTCATTATTTTTATACATCTACATTTTATTATTATTTATTAGTATTATTATTCTTATTTCACACCATTATCGTAATTATTTACTAAGTTATTTTATATCTTGCTTTTTATGATCGTTTTGCTTAATGATGTCTTCATGGTTTTTATATTTATTATCATCATCACTTTTACCATTGTCTTCATAACCATACTATTATTATTATTATCATTGTTCGATATCATTGTTATTAATTTAACACTACATTGTTAAACAAGAACCATCATATTTCATTTAAAAAGATTTTTAAAAATAAAGGCAATGTTTCGTATTTAGAAATTCGGGGAATAGTGCCCTAACGTGCTGGGTTGCTATTTTCCGTTTGACTAAGGAACCTAACATCCTTTTTTAACAAACTTTGTAAATCACAAGATAATTTTGATTACGAGAGATTAAAACATCGCGTCCTAACGAGCTGGATGTGATGTTCATATCTTTTCAGAACAAAGAAATCTCAAATTTTAACCCTCGTCTTTTCTCTAAATTAATACGATACGGTGTATTTTATAAAATTGCTACACTTCATTTAAAAAGGATTTTAAAATAAAGGCAATGTTTCGTATTTAGGAACTCGGGGAATAGTGCCCTAACGTGCTGGGATACGATTTTCCGTTTGACTAAATAACTAAACATCCTTTTGGTAAACTTCGTAAAATCATGAGGTAGCTTTGATTATGAAGGTTTGGAATATCATGTCCTAACGTGCTGGATGCGATGTTCGTACCCTCTCGAAATAAAGATATCTCAAAAATCCTAATACCTTTGAAAAGACCCGTATTTTAAAATCTTTTCAAACTTCCGACATTAAGACATTAATTAATCATTTTGGTACCAATTTTGGGCGTATCGAGGGTGCTAACCCTTCCTCGTGCGTAATCGACTCCCAAACCCTATTTTTAAAACTTCGCAGACCAAAAACACGATTTTAGTAAAACAAAATATTTTATTAAAATAAAGGTGATCCGATCACACCAAATAAAGGTCGGTGGCGACTCCCGTTATTTTTTCATTTTTAAAACCCAAAGTCGAGCCCTTTTTGTCGTCTTCCAAAAAAATGGTTACGACAGCTTGGCGACTCCACTGGGGACACCTTAAAGAGAGTCGAGCCATAAATTGATTATTTTTTGTCTTTTGTCGGAAGTTTGAAAGTTCGATTTGAAAATTACGATCCTTTTGTTACATGTTGTTTTAATCTTGGCATTGCATTGCATGACCGTTGGGTCGCACCTTTAAGTGAGAGTGAGAAGCTACTCCTTCGTGAGGTCTTCACCTCCGCAGGATAGTGGATCGCCGGATACATCCGCACCTATGTCTTCGTGAGATTTTCATCTCCGTGCGACCATAGGGAAATGTATTCCCTCGAATCAACTCGGTCTATATGAGCCTATAATGGGTGAAGATCGAGGAATCTGCTGGTTCAGGTACCCCTCCTTAGAACCAAACCACATGTAGTAAACCCTAGGAGCCCACCTTAGGTACAACTATGTTAAACCCCTAGTGGTCATCCGGATAGGTACTCTATGTTGTTTACTTCTCCTGTGCTAACGTGTTTTGTTTTGTTTGTGATTGTATTGCATTGCATCACATCGCATCATCTTAGAAAGAAGGTGTTGATTCATATTCGATTGCTAAATAGAAGAGTTTATCATAAGGAAATGTGTTACTTGATAAAGTGGATTATAATACGGTCGTTCGAACATAGTCCAGGTGAACGACGAGAGGACTGATAATCCACAGAAGAATACAAGACTTTGCACGAGGATTCAAGCCGACAAGGATTATTGAAGAGCCATCGTGCCTCCGTTTTCTAAAAGAAGCTTATAAACATCGCGGAGGATAAGCGAGTGAAGAGGCGCGGCCTGGACCAAGCAACAAGGAGCTAGAAGAGATATCCATTGAGAAAAGTTCACGGGGCACAACCATAACATCCGGATACGAAGAAGAGGATAGGTATTTTCACCGACTATGAGGATAAAGTCATATATGCAAATTCGCTTTATGTAAAGAAACGTATTTTCTAGAAAAGTTCTTCTAATAAAATTGAATTCATAATCAACGCCTCTCTTTCTTTTTGCATGCATTTGCATTGCATTTCATGCATTTGCATTGTATTATATCACATGCATTAAAATTTGTAGAAAGACCCTAATTAAGTGAAGATATTTCAGTAACCTAGAAGACATGGATCAAAGAATAGAAAGACTAGAACAAATGCAAAAGGAAATACAAGAATGATGCAAGAACGATTAATCAAGATACAACAAGATATGATAGAACGGATGCAAGAGTCCCAAAACAACATGATAAGCCGGTTAGGCAACTATTGGCCAATGAACGAGGAAAGGACGCCATTGCTAGCTCGGGGAATAATGACGACCAACATTCCTCCGGATTTACCCGCCAAATACCCAAGCACCACCGTAAATATGTCCCCAAAGGACGCCTTTTGTTATCGAGCCACGTGCGTGTTGAGACCGCAATGCCAACAAGACTTTTCGATTGGTTCAGCACAAATCCGGAAAAGGTCCGACTAATCCTATAGTCCCCGATCTTGATGAAATGGTGAAATGGATAAGGCAAAAGCAAACCTTCCTGCATAACTCGAGGATCGTTGCGGATGGTTAGAAGAAAAGTTTAAGGAAATAGAAAGCTACGACCATCGCTACGGGTAGACGCTAAAGACTTGAGCTTAGTCCCGCACCTCGTACTTCCGCCAAAGTTCAAGACCCAGATTTTGAAAAATACAATGGGACCGGTTGTTCAAGCGCACATCACAATGTTTCGTCGACGGATGGCGGATATGTTAACAATGATCAACCGCTTATTCATTATTTTCAGGATAGTTTGGCGGGTCATGCGCCAAATGGTACAATCACCTCGGCCGTACCAGATCAAGTCGTGGAGGACCTAGCACAGCCTTCCGAAACAATACGACACGAGCCGATATAGCTCTGATCGAATCACGCTCCAAAATATGGAGAAAAAGCCAAACGAAAATTTCAGGCAATATGCCCAGCGGTGGAGGGAAGTAGCCACACAAGTTCAGCCACCGCTTCTAGAAAAAGAGACAACCATGCTGTTTGTCGATATGTTGAAAGCTCCCTTCATTAATCACATGCTTGGAAGTGCCACTAAAAGTTTTTCTGATATTGTGCTGTCAAGGGAGATGATCGAACATGCAATTAGATACGGTAAGATTGAAGCAGGGGAAGCCACTAGAAGGCCTGCTCCTAGAAAAAGGGATGACGAGGTGAATAATACAAACATGGGGGACTCAA
Organism: Gossypium rotundifolium; assembly: GCA_025506655.1. Lineage (NCBI taxonomy): Eukaryota > Viridiplantae > Streptophyta > Magnoliopsida > Malvales > Malvaceae > Gossypium > Gossypium rotundifolium. Next base: position 161,872,531 of record CP106733.1, read on the forward strand.
AGTCAATTACCGTTAACCGACCAAAATGGTGACTACCGAGTATCAAGGTTCATCAAGGAAAGAATCTCGACAAGGAAAACATTGAAAACTCCAATTTACGTCAATCCCTATGACGATAAGGAGTTGTATCAAAGTTTATTTGATGCACACGTAGTGTCCCCAATATCCAAAATCGATGCAACCTCCATACCCAAAATGGTATGACCCAAACACTCAGTGTGAGTACCACGCGGGGATCACAGGCCATTCGATAGAAAATTGCCTTACTTTCAAGAAATTGGTGGAAAATCTCATCAACATGGGTATTGTGAAGTTCGATGACGGAGCAAAGGGTAATTGAAACTCAAGGAGAGTTGCGCTTCCTTAAAGAAGTCATTAGAAACCTAGATCAGAACGCCAATGGTGTACCCGAAGAGAACCGAAGAATAAAAGTTTTCCGAACATCTGCCTTTATGTACTTGGGAGTGTTTTGAACAATGAGACTGTGGAAGAAACATGTATTTTTAAAGCTAATCTAGAGTAATGTGTAAAACACACTTGTTGCTTCAAGCCTCGAAGCAATAAGTTTTCTTTTGAGAAGTAGGCTTGTGTCCAGAATTTTTATTTTCAATAAAATGCATCTTTCTAAGTAAATATTTTCATTCTTTACATTTCATACTGAATATTTTTCACTCATGACCATATCATACGAATAATCATCCTTAGGATCATTTATTCTTTGAATTTTCTGCCCACAATGGGCCCCCAGATATCAATGACATGAGCGACGCTGTTGCTGACTCCCTTTTTAGTGAGATATGTATCCAGAGGGATCTAAGGGCTTTGAAGATGATAAAGATTGCGACTTACTTCCCCAATGGTAGATCCTACCTTGTGAAGTGTCAACAGACACTATAAACTAACGAAGGAGATGAAGATGGAAGCGTAGCTCCTTGTAGGAATAAGATAAGGCATCGTTGAGCTATTTTTAGAAATTCAAGAGGTTTTCGCACGATCATATTGAGGCATGCCAAACTACTAAAACATGGGTATGCTATTAAAAGTTGGGGTTTAAAGAACCCATGTTGGGCAACAGCCTAGCTGATCAAGAGGCTCGGGCTATTGGTTCACCAAGGAAGGGAAATTGCATCTGTTATGCCATAAGTCGAGGAAGACTGTGCCTTCTCCATTTTCTCTATATGAAGCATGGATGTTAACAAGCCAGTCTCCTCAAAAGCTTTTAGCCAACACCTATTCATATTCATGGTCGTAGGTTACCTCACTGAGAGGGTGAAGATCGCTTCATATGCCAAAATTACAAAGTTTGTCAAAAAAAAAAACAAAACAAAACAAAAAAAAAAAAAAAAACCATTCAAGATTTTTTTTGAAAAATGGCTGAGACTTGTAAAGGTTGGTATAGAGAAGTTGCCATTTACCCTTTTGGTTCTTTGAACGTAGGCCAGGACCTTTGCCGGGGCATCTTCCCTATTGATTTATAAAAGGAAAACAATTGTTGAGAGATAAGATTCCTTTTTCCCAAACTTGGATTGAATTAGATAAAGCAGAATGCCTCCGGTAAGCTCGAATGAAAGTATTCAGCAGGGTCAAACGTACCAGAAAAAAAAGAAAAAACACAAAAAAACACAAAAAAAAGACACAAAAACGAAAAAACACGAAAAAGAAAAAAGAAAAAGGAGAGGCCAGGGCGAAAATCCGCAAAGGGCGCTTTGAGACCAAAGGGTATTTGAGTTGAAAACTCGAAAAGGGCAGCTCAAAATTTTGATTGAAAGTAGGGCATACAGTAGTCTTGCTACGCTCAAAGAAGTATGTTACATCTTAGGGCATCGACAAAGTACTCTGGATCCCCTAAACACATATTAAGCTCAAAATGGTCCTCAAGAAGTTGGAACAGAGAAGCTCAAGCTGCGATATCTGGGGCACTTAGTTTCTATTTTACCCATTTTTGTTACTTGTGATTATTTTATTCCTTTCAAAAAAAAAAACACCAATAAATTTCCTTCTTAATTGCCTTTGCTAGCTTTGATTAACTTGTTTGTTTCGAGCTATGCTCCCAATCGATTTCCTTTTTTGTCCATTGTTACAATCTTTTTCAGGCATTTTGTGTTGAAATAGCGATTAGTGGACTAATAATACTTTCATAAAAAGAGTTTTGCATATTACTCTGGAAGCTTCTGAATAATACAAAGACCTGAAACAGGACTATTGTTTAGAACTCACTCAGCTCAAGGTTTGGAAATATTGGAGAAAGATGATTATCTCTTTGGACCTTTTATTGGTTGAATAAAATGATAATACATTTCACCGGTGACATGACCTTGACAGATAATGAGCAATGTCAACCCAAAGAAGACAAAGAGATCATTCTCGAGAAAAGAAAATGATACTCTGCATTCATGCACGATCGAGCCTACACATCCGGTCATTACACCGTTGAATGGTGTAATGATCAAATTGATCCTATACCCTCGAGTTACAACAGGATGGGTAGAAGAAACCAAATATTATTCTCCTAAAGTCGCAGGAGAGATACAAATTTTGTCCCAGGAGGTACAGTGGAAGAGACCCTGAAATTACAGCGGGGCAAACTTGTTGAGCATAATATAATCATTTTTTGGGTTTTCTATCAAAGATACTGGCTGAACGAGAAAGCATGATAACGTATCAGGGATAGAACATTAATGGACTACGAGCAATGATGACCCTAAGCATTTTAAAAAAGGGGATCATTTCATTTTGCATTCATACATCATTTGATAGCATGTTTAGTTAGGAGCATTCGACTCATTGCGTCCTAATCATCATAAAAAGACCATTCTCATGACATTTCGCATTCATGCAAAAGTCATCCATTGTCATTTAGTTAGGAGCATTCGATTTATTCTGATCATTGCATCCTAATCATTGTAAAAAAGACCATTCTCGCGGCATTCTGCATTCATGAAAGTGTCGTCCATAACGCATGTAGTTAAGAGGCTTTGAGTCATTTTGATCACAGCACCTTCATCATTTGCATAAACACATAAAATTCATTCTACAGGACAGGTTCCTCAAAGAACGGTGTAACGATATTAAAGTACAGATCTCGTTCCCTCAAGATGGTAGTGGGGCAGACTGAAGATTGAAGTCTTCCTGAAGATAGTAAGGAAGCAAATTGCAAAGTTCAGATTTTACTCCTTCGAGATGGTAGGGGAGCAGATTGAAGATTGAAGTCTTCCTGAAAATAGTAAGGAAGCAAATTGAGAAGTTCTGAATTCTTATTTCCTCGACGTTCCAGTGGAGTAGGTTGAGATTACAAATCCCGTCTCCCTGAGTTAACAATGAGGATCAATCCTTAATTCTTTGAAGTTTCAGTAAGAGAAGATGGAGATTACAAATCTCTTCTCCCTGAATTCTTATTTCCTCGACGTTCCAGTGGAGTAGGTTGAGATTACAAATCCCGTCTCCCTGAGTTAACAATGAGGATCAATCTTTATTTCTTTGAAGTTTCGGTAGAGAAGATGGAGACTACGAATCTCTTCTCCCTGAATTCTTATCTCCTCTAAGTTCCCGTGGATTAGGTTGAGATTACAAATCCCGTCTCTCTGAGTTAACAATGAGGATCAATCTTTATTTCTTTGAAGTTTCGGTAGAAAAGATGGAGACTACGAATCTCTTCTCCCTGAATTCTTATCTCCTCTAAGTTCCCGTGGATTAGGTTGAGATTACAAATCCCGTCTCCCTGAGTTAACAATGAGGATAAGTCTTTATTTCTTTAAAGTTTCGGTAGAGAAGATGGAGACTACGAATCTCTTCTCCCTGAATTATTATTTCCTCGAAGTTCTGTGAAGTAGGTTGAGATTACAAATCCGTCTCCTCGAGTTAAAATAAGGATAAGTCCTTATTCCTTTGAAGTTTTGGTAGAAGATGGAGACGTGAATCTCTTCTCCCCAATTCTTATTTCCTCAAGTTCCCGTGGAGTAAGAAGTAAATCAAGAAATCGACCGTGATCCCCGAGTTTTTGGGATCGATTGAAGAAAGCAGATTTGACCTTTCAAGTTGCGGAAGCGGATCGAAGATATCACCGGTGATCCCCGAGTTTCTTGGGATCGATTGAAGAAGCAGATTTGACCTTCCGAAGTTGCAGGAAGCGATCGAAGATATCACCGTAGTCCTTGAGTTTGCAAGGATCGATTGAAGATAGCAGCTTTGACATTCTGAATTTGCAAGAGCAGATCAAGATAACAAGTCGGAGATCCCGATGTTACAGGAGCGGATTGCGGAGAGCGGTCGAAGATACAAGCGCAATGAATAATTTGGAACTACAAGTCCTATCTCACCAAAGCAACGGTGGAATAGGATCGAAACGACCAGATGCGGTGGACAGGAGCGACGCTACCTGAAGAAGAGAAGCACCAAAGAAGTCAGGACTCAGCAAGACCGAGCAAATTTGGTCCCTCTTTATGTCTTTGCTCTATTCCCGTTGCACGACAATTAGCAAAGAGGGGCAGTTGTAGAGGGCCCAAATTGCCCGGGCCCATTTACAACATTTACAACAATAAAAAAAATAATAAACCTAAAATCCTCACCCTTTACACCGGTGGCCCAATAGGCCTAAAACCCAAAATTAGGGTTCTGGGAACCTAATCTCCTCTATGCCGCCTTAGCCTCGTCTTTTGACCGACCTTCACCGCCTTCCGACGCCTGCTCGACCTCGACCACTGCAAAGACGGCCACCATCCCGTCACCGCCTCGCCCATGCCCTGCAAAGAGAAAACAGCATGCAAAGAAACAGAGGAGCAGAGAAGCAAAAAATGAATGCAAACAACTGTAAAAGGCAATAAAAGCCGAAAAAAATAGATTTGTAGAAGAGGTTTTTTTTTGAAATCAATAAAAACAAAAAAGAAAAAATTCAAAGTGGAAACAACAGATCCAAACAGGGAGAGAAAAAGGCAAAGATTCATTCACATCAAAAAAGACAGAAACCAAAGGTTACCCTTTTTTTATTTTTCCGGAAGTTATTTCGTTTTTTTTTTCTCAGCAAACTTACACACTTCATTATAAAAATATATATATATATAATCTAAAAAGGAAAACAGACAAAATAAAAAATAAAAAACTTATTTTCCTACCACAGTGGGCGGTGGTTGAGCTTCGGCTACGACGAAACCCACGGACTCCCCTTTTCAGAGAAAAAAACAGAAGAGAAAACCTTTTTTTCTAAAAATGACTGCACATCTTTTTTTTTTCTGATTTTTGGGCCTTAAATAGCCCCTCAAAACGGCGTTGTTTTGGGGGCTGCCCTTTGAGCCCAAAACGACGTCGTTTTGAATGACCCGACCCGATCCGATCCGACCCGCCTAAGGTCCGCGTGTTTTTGCAGAAAGGGCTATTTGCGCATTCGGCCCTTCCGCTTTTTCAGACATTTGCAATCAGGTTTTTTTTTTTTTAAATTTAGCCCCACAATTTATTTCGATTCACAATTTAGTCCCTGATGCTGCGACGCGTTTTGACTGAAGGGGTTTATTGCCATTTTAGTCCCCCCAGTCCTTTCGCGCGTGTAAATAGATCCCTAGTCTTTCTTTTATTTTAAATTTGCCCCGAAATTATGCTTTTTTAATACAATTTAGTCCTTTTTCTATTATTTCTTTGTTATTATTATTGTTATTATTATTATTATTATTACTATTATTTACTATTATCATTATTTTATTATTAAAATATTATTATTTATTTTACTATTATCTATTTTTATTTATTTAATATTATTAATCAACAATTTAGTCTTTTTTTGTGTCTCTTTATTATTATTATTATTATTATTATTATTATTATTATTATTATTATTATTATTATTATTATTATTATTTTACTATTATCATTATTTTATAATTATTTATTTTACTATTATTTATTATTATTACTATCTATTTAGTATTATTAGTCAACATTATTTTGTCACTATTATTTCTTTACCATTCTGTTAATATTAGTATATTTATACTTATATTTATTTTCTCATTTTAATACCATTATTATTTAGTCACTTTTCATTTATTTGTTTATTCTTATACTATCTCGTATGCATTTCTATTTTCATTATATCGTATCTCATGCATGTCTACTTACATTTATGTAGCAATACTATTTTGTCGTCGCCATTATTATTCATTATTTTATACATCTACATTTTATTATTATTTATTAGTATTATTATTCTTATTTCACACCATTATCGTAATTATTTACTAAGTTATTTTATATCTTGCTTTTTATGATCGTTTTGCTTAATGATGTCTTCATGGTTTTTATATTTATTATCATCATCACTTTTACCATTGTCTTCATAACCATACTATTATTATTATTATCATTGTTCGATATCATTGTTATTAATTTAACACCACATTGTTAAACAAGAACCATCATATTTCATTTAAAAATATTTTTAAAAAATAAAGGCAATGTTTCGTATTTAGAAATTCGAGGAATAGTGCCCTAACGTGCTGGGTTGCTATTTTCCGTTTGACTAAGGAACATAACATCCTTTTTTAACAAACTTTGTAAATCACAAGATAATTTTGATTACGAGAGATTAAAACATCGCGTCCTAACGAGCTTGATGTGATGTTCATATCTTTTCAGAACAAAGAAATCTCAAATTTTAACCCTTGTCTTTTCTCTAAATTAATACGATACGGTGTATTTTATAAAATTGCTACACTTCATTTAAAAAGGATTTTAAAATAAAGGCAATGTTTCGTATTTAGGAACTCGGGGAATAGTGCCCTAACGTGCTGGGATACGATTTTCCGTTTGACTAAATAACTAAACATCCTTTTGGTAAACTTCGTAAAATCATGAGGTAGCTTTGATTACGAAGGTTTGGAATATCATGTCCTAACGTGCTGGATGTGATGTTCGTACCTCTCGAAACAAAGATATCTCAAAAATCCTAATACCTTTGAAAAGACCCGTATTTTAAAATCTTTTCAAACTTCCGACATTAAGACATTAATTAATCATTTTGGTACCAATTTTGGGCGTATCGAGGGTGCTAACCCTTCCTCGTGCGTAACCGACTCCCGAACCCTATTTTTAAAACTTCGCAGACCAAAAACACGATTTTAGTAAAACAAAATGTTTTATTAAAATAAAGGTGATCCGATCACACCAAATAAAGGTCGGTGGCGACTCCCGTTCTTTTTTCATTTTTAAAACCCAAAGTCGAGCCCTTTTTGTCGTCTTCCAAAAAAATGGTTTCGACAACTATATTCATGTTGTGAGTCGTTTTTAAACACATTCGTCCGCTTTTATACCACACCCGAATAAATTAAATAAATACCATTTTGAATATTACGTTAACTTTTGCTCGATGCATAAAAGGAAAATTTTTTTAAAAAAAGGCAATGTTCCATAATTGAAAGATTCGATAAAATCGTGCCCTAATTTATGAGGTTTCGATTTTTCTCGTTGAATTTGAATAATTGAATATCTTTTCAAAAATTTTAACACGTAAGATTTCAAATAAAAAATCAAAGGCCAAATTATTCTCAAAGATTCAAAATGTCACGTCCTAACTTACGGGATGTGACGTTTTGTCGCCTCGAGATAAGAAAGTCTTCAATATATTTTCGACTTACTTAATCTTTCCAAAACAAAATATAAGTTAACGCAAGAAGGGATCGTATTTTAAATTTTTTTCGAGTTTTCAACTTTCGACATAAAGACATCAAATAATCAATTAGGTATCAATTTTGGGCGTCACGAGGGTGCTAATCCTTCCTCGTGCGTAACCGACTCCCGAACCCATTTTCTAGATTTCGTAGACTAAAAAAATCGTCGTTTTAGTAAATTAAAATGATTGAATTACGAGGTGACCCGATCACACCTCATCAAAAAGGATTGGTGACGACTCTCTTTTTTGTTTTCATTTTTCAAAATCAAGTTGACTGTTTTACAAAAAAATGGTTTCGACAAACCTCAACGTTCTTTAAATCATTTAAAAGAGTAATGAATTGACTGATGTGATCTCTAAGAAGCTCACATTCATTCATGCGAAACGTAAATAGACATTGTTTCAACACTAAATGATTAGCTAGAAACTTAGTCGCATAAAGAGTTTCTAACCTTTTCCACAAGGTGGATGAGGTCTTCTCCATTAATACCTCTTACAATACCGTATTCGCGAGGAACAACTAGATTGCAGACAAGGCCTTTTCATCAAGCTCTTCCCATTCTGTTTGATTTAGTTTCTCAGGCTTTTTCCCGGTAACAACCTTTTTCAAGCCGGTTTGAACTAAAATTGCCATCATCCAAACTTGCCACAGATTGAAATTTGTCTCACCATCGAACTTCTCAATTTCAAACCTTGTTGCTGCCATCTCTGAATGGGTTGATATATGAAAATTGAATTGAAGAAAGAACAAGATGTTTCTTTTGTCCCTTCCAGGCGATCAGAAAATTAAAAAAATAGTTAATATATTCAAGATAATTACGTATTTACAAAATACCATCTCAATTCATTCTATTTCATCAGATCTGGGATGTGATATGGTTCCGTAGGATGAACTGGGAAGTTCCAATAAGATTTCATTCTTGAACAAAAATCCATTTTTTGATTTATTTCATCTATTCCATGACTAGAACAGGAGGGGTTACACGCTACACCACAATTTTGAATCAGAAGAGAGATTTCAAGAAATGGCAGATCTATTCACTCTATCAATAATCGAGTCGGATCTTGTGTATTATAAGGGATTTGCCTTTTCTATTGATTCCTATGGATTGGATCAAAAACAATTCTTGACTGAGGTATTCAACTCCATGGATGAATCGAAAAAGATATCTTTATCGGCTCTACCTCCTATTTTTTATGAAAAAAATGAATCTTTTTATCGAAGGATCAAAAAAAAATGGGTAAAAATAGCGAAAGAAATTGAGAAATTGAGCACACAAATTCAACGTGAAAAAACCCCTCTAAAGAGGATAATAAACCATGGGTAAAGATAATTTTACTATTTTGGTAAAAGAACGAAGAGTACAAAAGATGGAGATAAAAAGTAAACCCCAAAAACCTGAAAACAAAGAACTTTCAAAACATAAACACAAAATTCTCTAAATGTGTTGTGGATTCTAATATCTAATGGGTGTATTTTCTAAAGTTGTAAAAGAGCCTATTTATAGGCTAAATTCATTAGTCAAATAATAATAAAATAATCTAGACTAATTAGAATTTGATTGAAACAAATAAATGAGTTTAATTGAAAGATTATTTCTTATATTTGACTGAAATAGAGTCATGCTCAACAAAGTTAGGGGATTGACAAGTATTCTATAGGAATACAAAAAATGTTAAAAATAAATATTAAAAAAGAGAGACATGTGACAAATTTTTAAAGTTACTTGTGGAATAAAAAATATTACCAATCTACCAAATACAAAATTTAAAATTTACTAAATTATATCACTTAATTTTAATTTTAATAAAATAATTAGGTTATAATGCATATATAAGATTCCAAAGTTGAAATGAGTGGTAGATATAGGAAGTCAAATTTTACGTTAGAATCATTAGATAAAAGTACAAAGAAAAAAAAAAAAAAAGAAAAAGGGTTGCACCAAAAAAATATTTTAGTTAGAAAAAGTAATGATGTTTTAGGTTTTATTTGTGTGTTATCAAATTGTTGTATTTAAAATGATTGATTTTTTTTTTGAGCAAAACATATTGGGCTTGTATATATAAAAGAAAAGAAAATAAAAACCAAACAAAATACTAGAAGTCTGGCCTTACAAAATCCAAGTCTGGTAACGAAAGGCCCTATCCATCACAAGCTAATAAAATAAAACAAAATCAGAAGAAAAAAATGGAAAGACTGCCAGCAATTAATGCAGCTGACCTATAGTCCAATCAGCATTCACATCGTCTGGCTCCCATCAAATCTGTCGCTTCATTCTTCAATGCCAGATAACACCGAGGGGTTTCATTTTGGAATTGAAAACAGATTCATAATCCCATTTTCCTCCCTCCGTTCCAATAGTTCCTTCCAGTCTCTCTTTCGATCAGTTGGGCTCCCTTAGGCTTTCATCTCGCACTTGTGTTACAACAAAGTCTGGTACTCCTCCAATCAGGTAAACTTCTTTTTTCTTCTTCAAAGTTTCAGTCGCTATCATATGTGTTACAGTGTTAACTGATCTAGAAATGAAAACGAACCTAATCTCCTTGAGATCTGACTACATCTTTCGAATATCGTTTATATATGGACCGATCTGAGATCTATCTGTTAGATCATTTCTACATTTCTTAATAATTGTAAGTGAGTCGCCCTCTACAATGACCTCATCTTTTTGCATGTTGATCCCTAACTGAACCGCTTCTCGACAAGCCAAAGCTTCGGCCTCGAAAGCTAACGCCACCTGCTCATGGATATAGGACTTTGAGACGAGAACCGACCCTTCGCTGTCTCTGGCCACTAATCCTGATGCTGAATGATGTTCCTTCGCCGCAAATGCCTCATCAAAATTGATTTTTACAGTCTGGTGAGGTGGGTGCTTCCATCTGTTAACATCTTTTGAAGATTTAACTGATCTGTTTTTAACACCATCAAGTTCTTTTACATAATTCCTCATAAAAATTGTAATCTCATAACCTGTTTTACTTATTTTTTCATGAATCCAAGCATTCCTATCCCCCCAGATGGCCCACAGAGCTCCACAGAAAAGTCTACACAGATCTAGAGAAAGAAGATCGAGAGACGAGGTGAGCCACTGTTTAAACTCACTAGTAGTATCTTGTAGCACTTTTATTTCTGATAGCTGAGTCCAAACTTCCACTGATATTGGGCATTCTCTGAATAGATGATTCAATATTTCTGTTCCCAAGCCACAACGAGGACATGCGACTTTTGTAGCTAACTTTTTGTGGAGTAAATTGACCCTTGTCGGTAGATAATTCCAAGAGGCTTTCCAAATATTAACTTTAATCTTAGTAGGGAGATCAATAGACCAAAGTTTCTTGTAAAAATCATTGTAGATCGGTTGTATCGCATAAGCGTTAGGATCCAATCTCTGTAATAGTTTATAGGTGCTCTTGATCGAGAAACTTCCTGATGGTTCACCCTTCCATGCCATCAGATCAATATGCAGATGCTTTGCGAGAGGGATGCGAAGGATCCTTTCCGCCTCATCAGCTCCGAAGGTAAAATTAATCACTTCCCTATTCCACTCTCTTGTTTGACAATTAATAAGTGCTGCAACATTATTATCAATTGAACTTGAATAGGAAGATAATAACCTGTAATTTTCAAGATCTGGAACCCACGCATCATTAACAATAGAGGTACTAGTGCCTGTTCCCACTTTCCAAATCATCCTCTTTTCCAAAATGCCCCTTGCAGCCCAGATGCTGCGCCAAACATATGAACTCCTATTTCCCAACTGAGAGTTAAGAAAATTACTTTTTGGAAAATATTTTGCCTTAAACACTTGCGTGACTAAAGAATTTGGGTTTTCTAAAAAACGCCACCCCTGCTTTGCTAACATTGCTACATTAAATTGGGCCATATTACGAAAACTCATCCCCCCTTCACTTTTTGGTCTGCATAAATATCCCCATTGACACCAGTGAATACCATTTCTACCCTTTCCTTTCTGCCACCAGAACTTGGCGAAGATGCTTTCTATTTTTTTGCATAAAGAATTCGGAAGAAGAAAACATGACATTGCAAAAATTGGAATAGCTTGTAGGACCGATTTAATGAAAATTTCCTTTCCCCCTTGTGATAACAATCTATTGCTCCATCCCTCAATGCGCTTTAAAATTCTATTGAGGATTTTGAAACGATTCTTTTTTTCGTCTACCGATCATATTTGGAAGCCCCAAATATTTTTCTGGGTTTGTTGCTGCTCTGACTCATAACATAAAGGATACTGTAATTTTATCTTCTTCAGCGGTATTCGAACTAAAAAAGACTGTTGACTTTGAAAAATTAACACATTGACCTAAACAGATCTCATAATCATGCAGAATATCCCTCATAATTTTAGCTCCCCTATTAGATGCCTCCCCAAATAGTATACAGTCGTCTGCAAATAACAAATGCGATATCGCTGGCCCCTGCCTACTAGCTTTCGCGCCTTTGATTAATCCTCGCCTTACAGCAGTTCTCATAAGAGATGAAAGACCCTCACTACAAATTAAGAAAAGAAAAGGGCTCAATGGTTCCCCTTGTCTAAGTCCTCTAGATGGATAAAACAAATTCCCCCTCCTACCATTAATGTTGACTGCATAAGTGACTGTAATAACACATCATCTTAATATTTCCACCCATTCACAATCAAAACCCATATTTAACATCACCTCTTCGATAAACCCCCATTCCACTCTATCACATGCTTTACTCATATCCAATTTGACTGCCATAACACATTTTTTCCCTGTGCTTTTTCGATTAATCGTTTGAAGAATTTCGTAAGCTAGAAGCACATTATCTGTAATGAGTCATCCTGGTACAAAGGCACTCTGAACTTTGTCAATGCATTTATCAATAATCTTTTGCAGTTGATTAGCTATAGTTTAGCCACAACTTTATACACAACTGTACACAAGCTGATAGGCCTGAAGTTGGCCAATTGAGTAGGTCTTTGAGTTTTAGGAATGAGGACAATATCTGTTCTATTAAACCCTCCAAGATCCTGCTTATTATTCAAAATTCCCAAACAGAAGTCAATGACATCGCATCCTACAATTTGCCAATACTTTTGGAAGAACAAAACTAGAAAACCATCTGCTCCTGGAGCCTTTGTAGGTCCCATACCCTTCAAAGCTACTTGAATTTCTTCTTCTCGAGAAGACTCTAATAAGAATTCATTGTCCTCTTTCTATATCGTTATTTCAATGCCTTCCAAAATCTTACAAGGATTAGCCACTCCTTTTGACTTGAATAAATTCTGAAAGAATGAAGAAGCCTCCACCATAATTTCTGATTCCTCCATAATCTCTATCCCTTCCTCCGTCACCAATTTAGAGATAGTATTCCCTCTCCTCCGGGCCAAAGCGTTCTTATGAAAAAATGTTGTATTTTTATCTCCGAGCTTCAACCAATTTTCTCTTACTCGCTGCTCCTAATACATCTCATCTTTGTCAATTTCTAAATTGAGATGGATTTTAGTATCAATGAGTTTTGCCATAGTAGCATCATTCCTTTCCCCTTCTAACAGAACTTCTAGCTCCTTAGTTAATTTCCTTTTCAACCCTCCTTATTTCTGCTGTTTTTTCGTGCCCATTCTTCCAAACAAAGCTGCAATTTTCCTAACTTCTCCAATAGCGTTCCTTCACTTGCCGTCCAAGAATCTTGAATGAATTTTTCAAAAGATTCTTCCAGGGTCCACCATGCTTTAGAATGAAATTTCCTGGTTCCTGTAAAAGCTACATGCTATTTTGTATTCAGAAGAAGAGGACAATGGTCTGAAATAGAATAAGTGAGATGCTGCATAGTATTCAGCGAAAAAAGCTTAAACCACCTCTATTTGTAACCCCCTGTCTAACCTCTCTCTTATATTTGTTTCTGGCAGATTACCCCTTTCCCATATGAACCAGACCCCCGAAAACCCAATATCAACCAGCTGACAATCCTCTAATGTTTCCCTAAATGCCTCCATTCTCCTATTCTCCTTTGAACTCCTTCACTTTTCTCAAATGAATATAAGATTTCATTGAAATCACCTTCAACAAGCCAAGGGTAATCAATCTCATGAGCCAGTCTTCTAAGTAAATTCCAAACAGTATTTTTTATCTTTTAGATAGGGAGAACCATACAAACCCGTATATCTCCATACCTTGTCCACATCATCCTTTTGTTTAGAACATCAATATGCCATTTGAAAAAACTTCTCAAATTAACACTAATTTCCCCCTTCCATGCCAGGCAAAGTCCTCCCCTAGATCCCTCAGCTTCAATTTCGATTCCATTTACAAATCCACATCTTCTCCGTACCTTTTCCATCCTACTCTTATTCAATTTCGTCTCCATTAAGAAGACCAATTGGGGATTGTGCTGCTTAACTAAGTAGCACATCCTTCGAACTGCCTGGACTCCCAAACCCACGAACGTTCCAGCATAGGCTTTTCATTGTGTTCGATTGGCTTGCCTAAAAGCAGCCGCCGATTTAAAAGAGTCTGATTCTGCGTAATAAACCTGAATCTCAAGGATTTCACTCCCAAACAATTCGTTTTCACCGTATACTTTTATCTTTTTCACACTTCCAGATCTTAAGCTTTCCTCATAACTTCTGTCAACTTCATTATCAATAAATTTCCTCTTTCCCACCAACTGCTCACTCATACTGATTTCACCCTTACTCCTTACGCCCATTCTTTTCCAACTCGATTTTTTGTGTGCTTCATTGTTTTTTTCCACCGGCTTGATTACCAATTCCTTTTCCACCATACCACCAACATTTTCATTATACTGTAGACCCTCCTCCCAGCTTGTCAATTGACGTCCATTAATTAAGCTTTTTGACTTTGCCACATAATCAGCCTCTTGAACACACGCAAAATTCCCCTCTTTCAAACCCCCTGTATATGAACATTGGACTCCCTGCTTTTTAGAGAAGGCTATAAATTTTATACTTTCTTTCCCCATTGCTTTAGATTCTGCCTTTAGGGCAACAGAGAAAGGGGGTCATCTTGAATACTATTTTTCTCTTCCAGACTCATTAGCACACAATCCTGAAGGCCATGACCCAACCGTCCACCGCTGAAACAAAATACTGGTAATTTTTCATATTTAAAAGGGACCTAAGACTTAGCACTGTTACTACTCGTAGTAGCAAAGATACCTCTTCTCAAAGGTTTCTGAACATCTAACATAACTTTAAGTCGGCAAAAATCATCATAAATTTCGATCTAATAACCCCACCAAACGTACTACCAATTGCATGCAAAAGATCTTTTTTTTTTTTTTATCAAAATCAGGTAAGCAAGGGCCGATCTTAATCCAATATGGTGATGATGTAAGACAAATTAGATCTCTATCTATTGGACTACTTAATCTATCAAATAAGATTAGAGACTTACGGAATAACCAGGGGCGTCCTTCCAGAATCAACTCCATATCATCCTCTAAAATAAAAAATTATTGAGAATAAATTTTGCCCTTCTATTCTGATCTCAAATTTTTTCTGTCTTCCAGATACTCCTCATTTGCGCCTTGAAACTTTCAGAGTTAAATGATTTTTTAGTCCACACCGAACAGATTAAAGTAGGCTTTTCAGCCGGTATGACTAGAGATCTCTTAATTGACAATTGGACAAGTTCCTCCGCTAGCAATGTGATCTCTCCACCAAGATCCCTCTCTCCGCCACCAATCTTCGCCATCCCCAGCCGCAACAGTAGCTGCTCTCTCTAGGACTCTATGGACAGCACTCTTAATTTTAGAGGGACTCTCTTATTTCTTGATTAAAAAAAATGTTAAAATGAGTGATTTTAGTTTCACGTTGAAGCTTGATTAGTTAATTTATAACATAAATAATAAAAGGAGTGTGGTGAGTAACAGCACATGGCAACATTAATATAACTGCAGAACAATGTTGAAAGTTCTTAACAACAAATCAATAAATAAATTTGTTTTAAAACCAATTGGACTTGGATTTCAACCACGTTGCTTTTAAAAGTCAATAAACAACTTGTATGACTATCTTCCATTTATTTCTTCACCTCACTTCATTTTTCTTTTCTTTTTGTTTCCATTCCTCGTTCTTCTTCTTCTTTTATTTATTTATTTATTTATGTATATATAATTAAATTTTTAGTTAATTGCACCAATATCTTCATTTTAATTCAAATCATTTTAACTATATATCTAAAATATTTTAATTATATCAATCAAATTCTTTTGTTACTAAAATTATTAATTTCATTATCAATGTTACATCAAATTTTATGTAGCATAATTTAAAATAGAATTTTAAATGATTATATATTTAAAATGTTTTAAAGTTTTCAAAGCTTCTATAAATGCTTTATTATTTTTTTTTACTTTTAAAAGTTGTGTGATAATGCTTTATTTCTTTAAAATTTTATTTTAATTTTAGTTACATAAGATTTGACATGTCATTTCATCGGTTAGATTAACGATTTTAATAATGAAATGACCTTATTAATATAACATTAATAGTTTGAAGGCATAATTAGAATATTTTAAAGTTTGGGATTTAATTTAAAATTAGAGTCCTAGTTTGAGAATATCTCATACAATTAATTCTTCATTTTTATAGCAAGTTTGCTCTGTTTATGTTAAACTGTTGAAATTTAAAAATTGCGTAATGATAAATTTACCCATTATTATTTTAGAGTTAAATACGGTGTTCCCTTTAAAAGAGTTGAATTTGACTAATAATCTTTCAAAAGAGTTGAATTATTATTTTTTAACGAAACTATAACTAAAATGGTAAGTTTTAAGCATAACAAATCACATTATAATTCGCTTGTACTTCATGCTAATATTTTTAATGTTAGCATGAAATACTTATGCTTCCACACCAACATTGCTAAAAAATAATATTTTAGATAAGAAAATATAAAGAAACGAGAGTTTTAGATTAAGCTTGAGACATGTATTTTCTAAAAGAAAAACAATTTATATGTTAATGGGGAAATTGGTTATTTGGACTACTGATGGAAATGTAATTTGTAAAATAACATTTTCCTTGCTGAATATAATTTTGATTTTTATCACATATTATATCATAGTATTTAAAGGTAATTTGAGTTTAGAAATTGTTATAACCGAACATTTGTTTCCTTATTGTAAAGCAAAAAATTAAACGATGAAGAAACCTAATCTCTAAAACATTATCCTAACGTATGAATTGAGGAAGAATTTGAGCATTCCTTTTATAGTAGACAGTGGGTGAAACAATTAAGATACTAACTTTATGAAGTAATATCCTTCAACTAATTTAGTATTATTTATAGCAGGAGGTGGAGTTGTATATAAAATGAGGGTGATTAGGGGAAGAAATGCAAATAAAATCTAGTTTTGGGGTTGCGCTGAATTCAACGGATTTAATAGTATGTCTTTGACTGATCAAACTGCTTGAATTCAAATCCATGTGGTTTGAATTGTTGACTAACAAAAGAGCAACCATAGTTTTCCATTCCCAAAAATAAAAAGCTAATCAACCTCCATATGCCCCAACCCAGATCAACTCTCCTTTCAATCTCCCAACCTGCTCTATCTTTTTGTTTTTTTTTTTTTTAAACATCAATATTCTTCCAGTTTTTCTTTCTTTTTCTTTTTTTTAAATATAATTGTTTGTTCTCAATTTTAAATAATTTAAAAAATCTACATTTATACTTACAAACCATTCATGTATTAAAATACTCAAATTCAATTTAATAACTCCAACCAAACATGTTTTCATGATGCAATCCATGGCTGTTCAGTTGGACCGCTATCTCTCTCTTTGTCTTTTAAGATATATAAAACTAGTTTTCTTCATGTGTCATGCATAAGTTTATTGCAAGTATTATTTAATCTTTTTTAAAAATTGTAATATATATATATATATATATATAAATTTACTAGTATTGTAATAAAAATTAAAATATATTTTCTATTATCATATTTATTTATAAAATTGGACTTTGGAACATAACAATAATAATCTTTTTATAATTATTTTCAACAAAATAAATTTTATAATTACTTAAATATTTTATTCGATTTTTTATTGAAAGGTGTTTGTTCAGAACAAAATAAAAATGATAGGGTCTAATTTTGTAATTTTAATAAAAGGATTTCTTAATTTTAAGAAAGTTCAAAACAATGAAGACTTGAATTGTGATTAAAGAATGTTGAGGCCTTTACACAATTTAACAAACATGAATGGGTTTAAAAGGAATTTAGCCTTTCGCAAAAGCTATAAATCTCCATTTTACCTTAAAAGTTCATTTTACATATTATGCATTTATTATTTTAATTGAATGAACGAATTTTTGTTTATCTTTAAAATTATTATTTTAATTTTAAAAATAAAAAAGTAAATTTATTCATTTAAATAAGTGAACGTAATGCTTGTGATAAAATAAATAATTTATATAATAACCATTAATTTTAAAAATAATCATATAATGATGACAATATGCGTTAATTAAGATATGGTTATATAAAATTATACTTTTTTCATAAAATAACTATAGGATATGTATGATATGATTTGCCATAATATTATCTACATTTGTAACAAAGGCATTTAATATAATTGATAAATTTGGTGATTTATAGAGAAAGATATATACAATATTTAAAAAGTAACATTTTAATATTAAACTACTTTCAAATAGATCACATGTTTATTTTAGCACAATACTATAATTTGAGACTTGGGTAGTCTTTAACTAATATTTAAGTCAAATAGAATTAGCGAATAGGTTAATTGTTGCTTCTGGCAATGGAATAGAAAGATTAACCACAAGTATCATGCAATTTAATTACAAACTGATAGCCCATAAATTCGAAATTGCTCAATGATTTTTGTCGAGATCTCCTTGAATCTTATTGAACCATACAAGAACTTTTGCATTACACCAGCCAAAGTATGAGCTATAGCATTAGCTTCTCTTGGAATATTCTGTAAAGTCACATGCCAATTTCTTCTACAAAACTCCTATATTCTTATCACTAAATCCCTATTCGATTTGCTATGAAACTTATTTGAGATTGCCGTAAGAGCTTGAGCACAATCTATTTCAACAATGATATTATCTCATTTCACATCCCAAGCAAGCATAAGGACACCATAAATTGCACAATCTGTTTTAACAATGATATTATCTAAAGGAAAATGATTATTTAAAAAATAATATTTAATTATAAAATAAATTTAAATAAAGCAAAACAATACATAGCAGTAATGAAAATATAAATTACTGTATAAATATAATTAGGAAATAGTACTAATGGACTAAAATTGAAGATAATCCTAAATAATTTAGAAAACTTCACCGTTGTAAATAAAAAGGTAGGATTAAATTTGAAAAAAAGACAAATAAACAATTAAATCTACAAATCTTACAAAACATAAAAGTTTTTTTATCCTCAACACTTTCATCTCTCATAAAATTAAAATAATAAACAACAATTTTAAATTTTTATTTAATTAATTAAAATGCAATTATCTAAAACCAACCCCTACGTAGTTTATTAATTAAAATAAAGATTTGATTTTAATTATTATTTAAAATTCGGTATTAAGTTTATATTTATATAACAATTTTGTTATTGATCTTTTCATCTACATAATTTTAGTTAATAGTCAAATTAATTATTTTAGTTATTTGAAATTTATAAATAATATATCTTTGAAATAATAATATTTAAATTTTTAAATTTTTAATAGTTTTATAAAATTAAAATTTGATCCATTAATATGACATTATTTTTAATTGTTAAAATTTTATAAATTTTATAAGACTCGTGCATGATAGAGTGTGTAATTGAAGTATTTTAAATATTTAAATTTATACCATATATATATATTGAGTTTTAGCTCGATTGACATGGACAGTGTTGTCTTTGCAGGAGGACATGGGTTTCAAATGCGTTGAAGCATATTATTCTTTTATTTATGGGTTTGGGTAGTTTTAAGCATTGTGTAAAACAAGAATAGAATCAAAACCTTAAAAAGATTGTTCAAAAAAATTTATTGATATTATTTAAATAATGTATTATAATTTTAAAATTGTATTTTATTTTTAAAATATCAAAAAATGGAGGTGAATAACACAATTGACACGTGACATCATAGTAGGTATGGCACGTTAACTACTATGCTAACATCGTTAAAAATGTAACTTAAAAAAATAAGGTCCAAATTGATAAATAAAAAAAGTATAAACTTTGAGGACTAAATTTTACATTATGCTTTTTTTTTTTCCTTTTAAGAGATCTACACTAGACCTGATCATAGATCGGGCCACCTGTCTAGGCCTGAAGGCCACTACAAAGAAAATGACTTTTAAGCGGCGTTTTTTTAGGCTTTTAGCGGCGTTTTTAAGCGCCACTAATAGAGCTTGTGGCGCTTTGAAAAATGCCACAAAAAACGCCGCTAAATGTGGCGCCAAGAATTTAGCGCGCTTTTTGAGAAAACGCCACATAAACCATGACTTTTAGCGGCGTTTTAAAAAAACGCCGCTAAAAACATGACTTTTAGCGGCGCTCTCCACACAAACGCCGCTAAAAACATGACTTTTAGCGGCGCTTTTTTCTAAAACGCCGCTAAAGGTCGCGACTTTTAGCGCGCTTATTTCAAACGCCGCTAAAACAAGACTTTTAGCGCGCTTTATCCTAAAACGCCGCTAAAACATGATTTTTAGCGCGCTTTATCCTAAAACGCCGCTTAAAAACATGACTTTTAGCGACGCTTTTTCTAAAACGCCGCTAAAGGTGACGACTTTTAGCGCGCTTTTTCTAAAACGCCGCTAAAAACATGACTTTTAGCGCTTTTTTCTAAAAACGCTAAAAACCATGAAAAATAAAAATTTTATTATACTTTTAGCGCTTGTTTTCAAAAAACGCCGCTAAAAGTCATGAAAATAAAAAAAAATTATAATATTATAAAATCACCAAAATCCAATTAAAATGTATAATTTAATTTGAAGACATTAAAATGAAAATTATAGAAGAATACATATTTCTATAATTGAAAATCTCAATAATAACACTTATACGTCAAGATATGAACAATCAAAGGAGGAACAATAGCCCTTGCGCCCATAAAATATTCCACTAATGTTTTAGAGAAAGAAAACTAGGTTACCCTTAGAGCAAAATGCTTCAATCGATCAGTACTTCACAAATAGCCGCATGTTGCTCGTAATGATATATCAATAGGAATCTCAGATGCATCTCCCCTTCTCTAACCCATGTGCTATTTTAAAAGTAAAATCTCATGCCATGAACAAGTATTCCAAGTCTTCTCTTGTGAGACGAGATCGACGAACACCAGTTTCATCCTCCCAAATGTTGATGCAACCATCTCTCTCTTCTTATCTTGTTAATATACAAGCATCAAAATAATTAAAGCATAGGAAAGAAAAAACATTTCTTAAGCAAAGCTTTCAGCTAAAACAATAAGTTCTAGGTGTTTTTAGTAAAACACCCATTTGTGAGAACCCAAAAATAGCTAAAATCGGAAGAAGAAAAACCTTCATAGTAAAATACAATACAAACTTAGATGAAAATACAAATTAGGCAAAACAAAACACTAGAATACGAATGGGCCCATTCTTCAAACTTTCCACTTTCCATGTGCTCTTACTGTGCCAAATAATAAAAGATATTGTAGAACAGCGATTTCTTCAAATTGATTCCATGTGCAATATTATGAGCGTTAGAAATGTCGCAACAAGATGGTCAATATCACCAAACTGAAACACTAAAAATATGAGGGCACACAAAAATTGAAACATTCATGATAGGTTGCATATAACTTTCATAAGTACCTCCCGGAATGTGGTCGAATTTGATGGTTGACATGCCTTTGGACTCACGGTTGAATAAATCATGCCACAAAGGTAAGTATTCAGATACTAGAAACATAGTGGTTGCATCTAGTCTTGATTTAAAAAGAAAGCCAAGATACTAAAAATAATTGGCGGAGGGCCAATTTATGTAATGAAAGAAGCTTAGAAAGCCAATGCAAAGAAAATAAGTAAAGGTTTAATTGATTCCCATCCAAACCAAGTAGTTTGCTTTGCACTTACAAAGAAAGAGAAACCAAAAGTACAATTTCTGCAGAAATCAAGGTAAGACGAACCTATGATGTGGAACTGCAGTCCAATAAGCTCAATTTGAACAAAAACCCGTGAAAGAGTGCATGTAATTCTCCAAAGACATGAAGTTGAAGGAGCTCCTTCTCAGTCCTTTGAACATACAAATAAAAGAAACACTTAAATTTAGATAACCATATTAAGACTACATAAAGAAACCACCAAGAGGTTAAGTAAAAAATTAAAAACTAAAATAAAATTTGTCCATATAAGAAAGATCGATTTACATGAAAAAAAGGCCACACAAGCATGCATAGACATATGTAAAAAGAATAGCTTGCTCCTTTTGATTCACCATTACTTAATTAAAGTATCTACTCTTTTCGCTTATCGACAATTAGTTTCAGTAAGTGCATAGTCGATTGAACACCTAGATGCTAGCACACGTAAATTACAAACAGATAACATTTCAAATTACAACAAATGGGGATTTAAAAGCTAAAGTTCATAGTGTACCAAGATAGTGTATGCACACGTTCTTTGATTTCAGAGGTCAAGCTTCCCAATCCAAAGCAAGTTGTATTGCATGATACAATCGTAAGTGGTGAGACAAAAAATAATTGAAGCAGATATATATTTAGTGCTAATGTCCACAAGCTAGTAGACATCTACAAAGTATAGCATTTCCTAGTATGCATCCGGATTCGATGACAATGATTCTAATTTCTTTTGACTAAGTTTCTAGCTTTACTCTTCAAGAAAAATTGTATTTGGATTTCATTTGAGCGTAAAATGTAACTCAAGGTTTTGGAATTTCGGACTAGGGATGTTTCTTAGCATTGTATCATATATTTTCGACAGATGAAAACTAAAGCACCTTAGAATTGAAAGATTATTAACCATAAACTAAAGAAACCAAGTAAAATATCATCCCTTTTTCCATCATAGAAGAAATGAATTGCATGTAGTAATATGCATACCTTGTTTAAGGTGTAAAGGTTCGCATAGCGATAATATGCATAGTAGGAGAATGCAGGATTAAATACATTAGTCCATTCATCCGGTCTTGGCATGTGTAATAAGGTGAGATGAAAGTTCCAAATGTAATATACAAAATTTGTTTCATATATCATCCTTCAAGCACAAAAGTATTGAATGAAACAAAACGAAATCAATTCGAGAATCAAATACTTACATATTTTGTTGAATGCAACAATGTCACAACTCTGAACATACTCATTGATCGCATACAATATAAACAATATTAGTTTAACCACTCACATGCTCCCCAAAGCGGTCCTTCCATCCGAACACTTCTTCTTCGCTTCTTGAGTTTCTTCATGTCGGTCTCATCGTCCCATGGTTTAATATCCAACAAGACAGAGGACTTGCCACCGAGACCAAAGAATAAAATCCCAAGTTAAAACAGTCAACTTAGAACCAAAAAAGTTTACAAGCATTAGTCTTGTTGTTAAAGGACTCACATTCTTTCTTCTTGCCGAGGCCTTAATAAAGAATTTGACGTTCTTCACCGCCTTCTTTTCCTCCTCGTCTCTTCACCGAGCAGATCTACATCATCGCCATCGTCGTCATCATCATCTCTCAAGAATTGCAACTGCATTGCACAAAATATTCAAGCAACTTATGGATCGGCAAATAACCAAATCATTTGATTTTACTAAATTAGAACATATAAGCACCAGATTAACTTGCCTTGGAATCTGAATGGAGGAGTGGCAACAACCTCGGCGAGAGCAAATCCTCAACAAATACACCACACCCTTCTTCGAAGCACCTCTAAACCAAACATTACATTTCTATTAACCATCCAAATCCCACCTATTCAACTTATAATTATGCATAAGAGTAATGGAAAAAGAACTCACGAGATTCTCAAAAGGGCATCAATGTGTTTGTACCATCGAGAAACATTAACATAGCTAGACGATGGGGCACCAGATAGAGTGCGTGAGCGGTAATATCATCCTTTGAAGCTTGGTACCTACAAAACAAACATATAAACAAAATCCTAAGCCAAACAAGATAGAACCTAACAACTATAGAACATTTCATCAAAATATGGTTTTTAAAATTACCTGAGATGAAATCATGAGTAAGGAGATACTCATCCAAATTTCTTCAAGCCAAAGAAGCAGAACCTGTGTCGTTGAATGTGATGACCATTTCTTGTTTCAAATTAAAATGAAATCGATTATGAACTACGTTTATGAAAACTATAGCCAAAACAAACAAGAGAAACAAAAGTTGAGTTAATAAAGGATTCGATAGACAACATCGTGAAAATAAGCAATCAAGAATGGCTCCACCAATAGCCAATCGAAAACAAGAATTAAGATAGTTCTACAAATCAAACACATGATTTCGCTTCGGATCTATCAATAACACGATCAAACCACTACGCTAAAGAAAACAAACCACAACAAAGCGCACAACAAAGATGAAGTAAAGAACTTGAGAAAGCGCCATGAATATGGCGCGAACGATGACCATAATGAACCAAAACGGTTCCAAGAGTGAAGGAGATCTAGAATTTACGGATATTGACAGAGAACTGGCTCGCTACTTCGTTGGGAGGTCTAGGGTTTTCAATAAAACGAAATAAACTCAAATATGCCGACTCGGCTTAAGGACGTGCCAATATTATTGGATGTGGTCAAATAAAGGGCTCTTTCATTTAATTTTGATGCCCCAATAAAATTATAAAATGGGCTTGGAAATGATTAAAGCCCAATTCCAAAACATACTCTTAAAACCCATACATATAACTCAAAATTGCATATCAAACATGTAGGTTGATACAACTTTATTGTTTTTTTTTTTCCTAATCTTGAGCTTATGCATCTCAAAATCTCAACTAAGACATTCCTTGATAATTTATTTACTAATTCTCTTTGAAACAATCTTCTATCGATCACTCCTTTAACAACCTAAAACGAGTTTGCTCTCTTTACTATGATTTTGATTCCTCTACTATGCTAAAATTAGAGATTTAGTTTATATGATCCTCCGCTTTTATAATGTTGTTAGCTAATCCCAATAGCTCGCTTAAAATGTCGACATGAATGGCGACTACTCGGTAGACAAGATAACCCCTACTTTTCAACCCAAGACAAAACCCCTATTGAGATAATGACATGGACATTCAATTATTATTTGACATGAGATATAAAAGCAACTCTTTCTTAGAACATTATGCATATGCATATTCGTGGCTATATATCGAAACTTCGGATCTTCGATAGTATATAAAAAGTAAAGCATAGATATAGGATAAAGTTCTTCCATCTTTTCATTATGCATGAAGCTCTAAATACAATAGGAATATAAAGTTAGGGATCTAACCGGTTTATCGTTTTCCGAGGTAGGTGAAGGTCTTCTTTATGCTTTACTCTCTCGGACCTAATATTATATTGGCATAACCACTACAAATGCACCCCAATCAACTTATAAGTTATCGTCAAGAAAAGTGGACATCAACGGTCCTTGGATGAACTCGCACCTTCTAGCTTTCTCCTCGTGATCCTTGTCCAAGCTTGGGACCTGTTGAGGCTTTCGTCGAGATAAACTAGCGTTAGAAACTTAGGACCGGTTAATAACTTACGAGATTGAATGCCAACAGCAAAAAAGCAAGCGGACTCTATGCATCCAATACGCTTAATGTGTTCATCAATTGTGAAGAGGGATCTAAGTTACTCGGACTTGGAAATCATGCGAGATGGATAAGTTCACCTTTTTTAAAGCTTTTCACGTATTTGGAGAGTTTTTGAATGTCATATCCCTATACACATAAAATAAAATGAAGAAACAACGCCAAGCCACTATGATTTAGAGATTATCTACCTAATGACGAGAAAGAATAATAACAATAAAACATATTAACTTAAGCCATGACATTTCGAGTCAGTAGTGACTTTGCTCCAAGTTGTTCACTAAATCAAAGGAGCATAGTGGACTACCAAGAAGCCATCATATTTTGGGGACCAAACAAAGAAACAAGTGGACTAATATAGCAAATATAAATGACACCAAAGACTTTTACCTTCCCGAAATTCTTTATTTCCACTTTCCTTTACCACACTTGCTTTGGCAATAGAAAGAGGTTGCAAGCTTAAAGGCTCATCACCGTGGGAGGACTAAACATAAATGAAGATAATAATGGATCGCTTCAACATTGGGAGAAGGAAGAAATGAAGATCCCGCAAGAAGGGCCCGCAAATTTCCTTCTCGCACTCTTTCCTCAACATCGAAAATGTCAAATTGGACCCACCCTTGCGTAATCATCGCTATACCGAACGTAATGTCCATCAATTTCTTCATATCCTCCTCCTAGAAAGCAGATCTAAAAACAACATTTAAAAAATTCAAAATTCATCACTAGTCCTAATCATTTCTAAAATTTACAGAGAAACAAACGGAAACAAATATACTAACCAGATCGTGATTGACGACGCCTTAACGAAGACGAAGAAGAAGAAGAATTGGAGAATCGAAAGCTCCATGAATTTGACTCCATTTTCTCGAGAAAACAAATCAACTTCTTCTTCTTTTTGATCCAAATATTTATGAATCTTTTTCGTCTCTCTTCTTTTGAAAATCTTTTGATAAATTTATTGAAATGAAATGTCTAAAAGCTTCATAAAATTATCAAAATTATTTTCAAGATTAAAAAATAAAATTAAACCCTAAAAGATGGAAGAAACAATCGGAAAAAAAAATAACAGGAGAGAGACTCTCCACCGAAGTTTCGCTATCTTTTATGAAACAAATTGTTTTTTAATCTTTTTGCCTTTCTTTTATTTTATTTGCATACTTTGCCCTTTAATTTTAGCGAATTGTGAAAATACCCTACTTTTTCAATCGCTATCGTGATTGCGTTATGTATGGAGGACGTAAGTACCTCACGCATTTAATTTGATTGGGTATTCGTTGAAACGCGCTTTTATAATCGTCCTATGTTTTGGATCGCCCACGTATCCAATGGAGTCATCATTTTTACTTTTGGGGTTTGGGACAACGAATGTTGTTATAGATACATCGATGTTTCGCTTGTAGAATGGGACAAAAATATTATTTTTAAATTTTGGTAAAAATATTAAGCTTTTATTGAATTTGATACCTTTTATTAATAAATTATTTTAAAAATAATTATTAAATTGATTTTAATAAAATTAATAGACTCGACCATTTTATTGGTTTTTTTTTCTTTTTAAAAGAGAATTTAAATTCTATTTTTCATTTTTATGAAAAATTTATTTATTATTTATTGAATCAAATGCTCAAATATATCGAGCAAATGAAGACTTTTAATTTGTACAAGTAGTGTGACCAAAAATGTCATAAAATAATAATTTTAACATTTCGTTGACTTAAATAAAATTTTCAAATAATTCGATAACTATTTTGTAACTTATAAAATTGAATGACTAAAATATAAATTTATTAATAATTTAATAATTTTGAATGTAATTTATTTTTATTTTTTAAATCAAACTTATCCATGAAATCAACCAAGGAATGAAGATGGTAGCTAGCCACTAGGCTTAGCATGCAAACCTTTGTTTTTGCATAAAATTCTCTTTTTCATTTAACAAAGAGCTAGGTTGTGGGTAGTGGCACCATCCAATGATGGATGTTGACTTGGAGATAAATCCAATAATGTCACTCCTCCCCTTTTGGAAGAAGAAAAAATAGTATAATTTTTATTTTGATCGATGTGTTAGGTAAAACCTCAAGGATAAATACTAGACCATAAAACTCGAATCCTAAATTACTCTAAACTACAAACCCTAAACCACAATTCAAGACCAACTTTTTGGGAATTCATGTAGCCAATGTTAGTGTAGTACAAAACATATATTTTAATATCTAACACATTAGCCATAAATCCTCATGAGGATTTCGATTTCGGGATTTTGGGTCATATAGATAACACCCTAAACCCTAAACCATAAACCCTAAACCCTAAAATCCTAAACTAAAATTATAAACCCTAACTTAGAAACCTAACACATTAACCATTTCCCCTCAAATCCCTAACCCTAAACCCTTAAACCATAAACCATAAACCCTAACCCTAAAACCCTAATCCATTAACCATTTCATTCTAAACCCCTAACCCTAACCCTAAACCTTAACCCTTAACCCTTAACCACTAACACTTAAACCTTAATATCAGTAAACACTAACATATTAAACACTATACAATAAACCCAAACAACAAACTTTAAAACACTAAACCCATACACCAAAATAACAAACCCTAAACCATGAAATTAATATACTAAACATTAAACCCTAAATCAATTTTAATAGCTTAATTTATAACTTAAATGAAAACTTCTATATTGTTTAGTTAACAATTTGTAACTTCTCATAATTAATATTTGCGGCGTTTTTATTTAAAACGCCACTAAAAACGCCGCTTAAAAGTCTGTTTTGGTGTAGTGGCCCACTCAAAAAGTGGGAGGGTTTGAGAAAAAATATAAGCCCAAAAAATGGGTTTGGACAAAAAATAATGCTCGTTTTCTAAACAGGTTGGGCCTTGGGTAAGATTTTTTTTTTGCTTGGGCTCGGCCTGAATTGTCTTTTTTTTTTTTTTGCTATTTTGTTGTTGTTTTGTTACCATTTTATTATTATATTACTACTATTTTGTTGTTATTGTTTATGATGTCTACTAAAGTAACTAATAAATCAACTAAGGTAAGTGCACTTATCAATTAATAGTATAACTATAATGAGCACAAATATCGTTCTCTCGAAGACTATAATTACTAGTAATTATCGTCTTTTTATTTTTAACCTAACAATTCAAAAGATTAATTAAAACTAAAATTAACTTACTAAATTAACTACGAATGCGTCGAAGAAATAAACACAAAAATAATAAAATGTCAATCACAACTAAACAATACCAGGTAAGAATCCATCTAGAATTCATCTAAAATTCTCAATCCAATTTATGCAATTTATTTCCTTAGTTTCCTTGATTAGTAAAAATCCCTAACTTATGATAATATCTTTTTCGAGCATAAAAACAACTAACTCTAGGTTGATTAATTTGAATTTCTTTCTAATTAAAACCTTATTGTCGCATTAATTCGTTCTATAGATTTTCATATTAGATTTGACTCTAATCCGATAGATTTTTGCCGTCTTATTTCTAGGATTGCATGCAACTCCATTCAACTATGTAATATCTAATCATAAGACAGTTCTATTGAACCTCAAACTCATGCACATCAAACATGGGTTAAAACCCTAGAAACAATAACAATTCAGAATTCATAGTCGAAAACAAAGAAACTAAGATTTTATAGCTTAATGATCGTGTGTCAGAGTCTTAAAAAATATATATAATGAATGATCTAGCCTAAAAACTAACTGTGACAATGATTGAGGCAAGCGCACCTACCGAACAGTAGTATAGTTTAGTGGCAAGACCGGATTGTTGAACCCAATGGAACCAAAAGTACTAATACTAACTTTCTTTTTATTATTTAACCTAAAAATTAAAAGAATTGTTGTTTAACCTAAAATTAATTAACTACTAAGCTAAAGATGCTAAGACAAAAAGAATGAATTGAGAAAATACTTGTGGGAAAAACCAATTGATTGAGACAATACCCGAGGAAGAATCTACCTAGACTTTACTTGTTATTTAACTCTGAACCAAACGATTTATTCACTTGACTTGATCTGTAGGATTCCCTAATTTATATTAATACCTCTATCGAGACTACTAACGTCTAACCCTAGGTTGATTAATTGAAATCTCTTTCTAATTAAAACCCCTAGAATTGCATTAACTCGATCTATGGACTCCCATATTAGGTTTGACCCTAATCCGGCAGATTTTCGTAATCCTATCTCTAGGGTTGCGATCAACTCCGCTTAACTATGCTAGATCTACTCTTAAACAAGGTCTATTCCTCCTCTGCCTAAAAGCATAAATGCTTGAATCAATATCCTGAAATATCAAAACAAGAATTAAGAACACATAGTTAAGAACAAATCAAGTATTTATCATACAACTTAGAAAACAATAACAAGATCCGTCTTAGGTTTCATCCCCCTCAAGTATTTGAGGGGTTTAGTTCATAATCATAAAAGAGTACATCTCAGAAGAAAATATAAAACAAAACATAAAGAAAACCCTAAAACCCCCTGAAGGAATTGAAGGAGAGATCCTTAGTCTTGAGTATGATTCCGACTTCTTGAGATGAATCAACTGGCTTTCTTCGAGTGAATCCCACAATTCGGCCCCTCTGGCTTGATTCTTTGGCCCAGCTGAATGCCCTCTGTTAGGTTGGCCTCTAGGGTGTTTATATAGGCTTTTGGAATGCCTTTCTTTGCCTCTAAGTACCCTAATCCAAATGAAACTCTTCTTTGCTACGGAAGGGACACGTCCATGTGCCACGCCCGTGTAATTTGAGTAATAGGCCATGGTCGGTCCTGCTAAAGAGGCACGACCATGTGACTCTGGGTCCAGGCCGTGTGGATTTCGTACTTTGGCCCATTTTCTCTGTTTTTGGCCCGTTTCTCGTTCTTTTCATCCTCCGGTGCTCTCCTGAGTATAAAACATGAATACAAAAGATTAGGAGCACCTATTTCCATAATTAAAGGGATAAATCATCAAAAAATATGCTAAATATGAGATTAAAATATGTGTATATTATGGTTTATCAAATACCCCCACACTTAAGCTTTTGCTTGTCCTCAAGTAAAATTCTCAACTCACAATTAAAACGAACTTTCTCAATTTATAATATTCATCAATAGTGTTTCATCATAATTCATAGATAATTTATACATGGATAATTTAACTCAAAGAGTCCTAAAGATTCAAACAATCAAAGTCACAAGTTTGTAGCATGAAAAATATAGGTTTTTCCCCTTATCTAAATAATTACCTTTAATTCAAAATTGACAAGAGTTGACATCATCACTAAAGATTCACTCAAGTCACTCGAAGTGTTTAAGGTTCAAGATTAAGCTCTCAAAAGTCGAACATGAAAAGTTAATCCCATAGGCTTGCCTGAAAATCAAATTGATAAACCGTAAAAGTAATATATTTTAATCCCATATTTAGTATGTTTTTGGATGAATTTATCCTCGATTTATGTAAAAAGGTGCTCTTAATCCTTTCTTTTCCTGTCTTATGCTCAGGAAAGCAACTAAGGATAAAAAGAACATAAAACGGGCTTAAAACGGACCAAATTGGGCCAACCCAAGAAATCGACACGGCCTGGACTTCAAGCTACACGGTCGTGCCTTGCCATTCACTTCATACGACCATGCCACGATTTACACGGCCATGCCCCAATTGACAGACTCGAAGCACGACCTGAACCTCGACGTGCACAGCCGTGCCATAACCGTGCCTAAATCAATAGAATAGAGACACGGGCTAGAAGACGACTTACACGTGCGTGCCATGACCGTGCCCCTGCCGCGAGAAAGAGCAATTTCACTCAGATTAGGATGCTTGGAGCCCAAGAAACGCAATCTTAAGTCTACTTAAACACCTAGGAACGAATTATGCTTCAATTATGAGTATTTAGGAGCCAAGTAAAGCATCCCAAAAGTATATATAAACACCCTAAGGCGACTATTCAAGGGCGTCAAGTTTTAGTAGAGTTTTCTGCCAGAGCTTTACTCCTTTAGGGAATTACTTAAAGATAGCCAGTTGATCCATCTCGAAGAGCTGGAATTTTGCTCAAGACGGAGGATCTCTTCTTCAATTCCTTTAGGGGGTTTTAGGGATTTCTAATGTTTTGTTTTATCTTTTCTCTTAAGATGTTTTCTTATTTAGTTATGAACTAAACCCTTCAGATACCTGAAGGGGATGAAACCTATGATGGATTTTGTTATTATTTTCTGAATTTATATGATAAATACTTAGTTTGTTCTTAATTATGTTGCTTAATTTAATCTGATGTGCTTAGGTGGAGGAGGAATAGACCCTGCCTAAGAGTAGATCTAGCATAATTAAGCGGAGTTGATCGAGCGCCTAGAGATAGGGTTACGAGATTTTGCCAGATTAGGGTGAAACCTAATATGGGAATCCATTAATCGATTTACTGCTTCCTTAGGGGGTTATTATAAGAGAACGAGAGTTGCACTAATTAACCTAAGGTTAGACGTTATTCGCTTCGAGAGAAGGTTTAATATAGGCTAAGGAGTCTCACGGATCAAAATATAGGCTAGGGAGTCTCACGGATCAAGCTAAGTAAAGAAATCATATGGTTTAGGGATAAATAATGAGTGAAGTCATAGGTGGATTCTTCCTGAGGGTATCATCTTTATCAACTGAGTTTCCAAAGTCTTTTCCCAATTTATTCGTTTATCTTTGCATTTTAGTTTAAAGTATTTCATTAGTTTTAGATAAATCAACCAATCACTCCATATTTCAGGCTAAATAATAGAAAGAAAGTGAGTAGTAGTACTTTTAGGTTCCTTGAGTTCGATAAGATATTCTTGCCTTAACTATACTACTATTCGATAGGTGCACTTGCCTCTATCATTGTCATAGTTAGTCTACAGGTTCGATCATTCTTTATAAATTTTAAAACTAGACTGTTTTGCAGCGATCAAGTTTTTGGCGCCGTTGCCGGGGAACTCTAAAATAATAAGAAAGCTTTATTTCTATTACTTTAGCCATTATTTTTATTTTTAAATTTCTCTTTTATACATATATTTTTGTTTTTTTTTCTAAATTTCTTTCTTTCTTTGCATATCAGGTACCTCTAGTTTATGACTAGAAGAAACCGTAGAGGACCATTAGAATACGAAAGTGATATTGAAGCTACCGCTCACAGAAATTGCAGAGAAACTAGACGAGCTCTAGACTATCAAAGAGAAGAACAGCAAAGATCCAATCCTACTGAAGGGATGGCCGAAAATAATCCACCTGATGCGCAAGAACAGAATGCTCCGCGTATTATGTATGATTATGCTAAACCTAATTTAATAGGAGCAGAATCTAGTATTGTTAGGCCCACTATAGCTGCTAATAATTTTGAATTAAAGCCTAACACAATACAAATGATTCAACAATTTGTTCAATTTGATGGTTTGTAGGATGAGGATCCAAACACTCATATATCTAATTTTTTAGAATTCTATGATACCTTCAAAATAAATGGCATTTATGACGATGCCATACGTCTTCGATTATTTCCTTTTTCATTAAGGAACAAAGCAAAGCAGTGGTTGAACTCGTTACCACGAGGGTCAATCACCACATAGGATCAAATGACCAAAAAGTTTCTTTTAAAATATTTTCCACCAGTCAAAACGGCTAAATTTAGGAATGATATATCTTCTTTTGTGCAGAATGACACAGAAACATTATATGATGCATGGGAAAGATATAAGGATCTCCTAAAGAGATGCCCACACCACGGATTACCTTTGTGGCTACAAGCCCAAACTTTCTACAATGGTGTGAATTCTCCAACTAGGCAAATGATTGATTCATCAGTCGGTGGAACTCTGAATAATAAAACTCCTGAAGCGGCTTACAATTTTATTGAAGAGATGTCGTTGAACACCTATCAATGGCAAATTACAAGGGCTAAACCGACAAAATCAGCCGGAGTTTTTAACATAGACGCAGTGACAATGTTGTCAACACAAATGGAGTTAATGAATAAAAAGCTTGATAATTTATGTTCTTCACAGGTACATCCAGTCATGCAATGCGAAACAAGCGGGAATGTGGCGAATTCTGAGTACCCACCCTACCAACCAGGAGAAGAAAACGAGCAGACAAACTATATAGGTAACAATTTTTGATCTAATAATAATCCTTATAGTAACACTTATAATGCAGGTTGGAGGAACCACCCAAATTTTTCATGGGGAGGACAAGGAAATCAAGGAAATCAAAGGCAGCAACCTTTTCCAAATTATCAAAATCAGCCATATCCACAGGAAAGGGAATCAAACCTTGAAGAGATGCTAACAAAATTTGTGGTAGCTACAGACTCTCGTCTTCAAAAGGCTGAAGAAACGCTTGATGAACAACAAAGATCAATCGAGGGAACCAAGACTCAGGTAGGAGAAATCATCACGTCGGTTGGACTACTTATTGAGATATTATGTGAAATACGGACAGATATTTTCTCCAAAGGCGCACAGCAGGTAAAGGCAGTTACACTAAGGAGTGGCAAAGAGCTAATTGAACCACAAAGAAAGACACCACATGAAGTTACCAAGAAAAAGAGTGTAGAAGATGAGAACGATAATCCATTGCCTACAGAGAATAAAGCACAAATTCCATATCCAGCAAAATTAAAGAAAGAACAATTGGATGCTCAATACGGTAAGTTCCTCGAACTCTTTAAACAAATACATATTAACTTACCTTTTGTTGAAGCTATTTCACAGATGCCGAAGTATGCAAAATTCTTAAAGGAACTTCTCACGAACAAAAGGAAGCTTGAGGAAGTATCAATGATAGAGCTTAAGGAAGAGTGTTCAGCCCTTCTCCAGAATATACTACCACGGAAGTTAAAAGATCCAGGGAGTTTCACTATTCCTTACTTAATTGGTAGTTTAAACATCAAGAAAGCATTAGCAGACTTAAGTGCTAGTATCAACTTAATGCCTTACAAATTGTTTAAACGGCTAGATCTTGGGGAACCAAATCCCACTAGGATGAGTATTCAGTTAGCTGATAGATCTATTAAATATCCTAGAGGAATTATTGAAGATGTCTTGGTAAAAATTGATAAATTTATTTTCCCTATTGATTTCATTGTATTAGACATGGATGAAGATATTAATGTTCCTTTAATCTTAGGGCATCCCTTTTTAGTCACTGCTAGAGCTATTATTGATGTAGGTGATGGTAAATTAGTACTGAGAATAGGTGATGAAGAAATTATCTTTCAACTGTGTGATGCCATGCGATATTCTAAAGAACAAGATGATTCCTGTTATTTTGTCGACACTAATGATCATATTATTAAAAATTCATTACAGGAAATTATACAGAATGACATAATGGAACTGTGTCCGGCTCAAGAAGAGGGGGAAGAAGATGAAGACAATGAGTTGAATCTGAATACGTCATCATTTAAACAAATGAAAGAAAAAAAAACATTGAGAATGATAATGAATTAAAACAAAAACCCTCCATCGAAGAGCCACCAAAATTGGAACTCAAACAGTTACCAAAACACTTAGAATATGCATTCCTTGGGGACAATTTTACGCTACCAGTAATAATCTCTTCAGAATTAGAATTCAAGGAAAAGGAGGAGCTGATAAAGGTACTAAGAGAACACAAGAAAGTCATAGCTTGGAAAATTTTTGATATCAAGGGAATAAGCCCCACATTCTGCACCCACAAAATTTTAATGGAAGAAGAATATAAACTGTGTACAACCTCAGAGACGGCTAAACCCCAACATGAAAGAAGTGGTCAAAGTCGAGGTAATTAAACTTCTAGATGCAGGAATAATTTATCCTATAAGTCCTGTGCAGGTAGTTCCAAAGAAATGAGGAATAACGGTAGTACCCAATGAAAAAAATGAGTTAATTCCCACGAGAACAGTTTCAGGTTGGAGAGTCTGTATAGATTATAGAAAATTAAATGATGCCACCAGAAAAGATAACTTTCCTCTACCCTTCATAGATTAAATGCTAGAAAGACTATCCGGCCATATGTATTACTGCTTCCTAGACGGACTCTCCGGCTACTTTCAAATCCCTATAGCTCCTGAAGACCAAGAGAAGACAATATTTACATGCCCATACGGTACGTTTGCTTATCATAGAATGCCTTTTAGATTATGTAATGCTCCTGCTACTTTTCAGTGTTGCATGTTGGCAATTTTTGACGAACTCGTCGAAGACATCATGGAGGTATTTATGGATAATTTCTCGGTATTCGGTAATTCTTTCCATCTTTGCCTTAAAAATTTAAAACGAGTTCTACTGAGATGTGAAGAAACAAACCTTGTTTTGAATTGGAAAAAATGCCACTTTATGGTTAGAGAAGGGATTGTATTAGGACATAAGATTTCTAGTAAGGGAATTGAGGTAGATAGAGAAAAAGTTAAAACCATAGAAAAATTACCTCCCCCTAGTTCAGATAAGGCTATTAGAAGCTTTTTAGGACATGCAGGTTTTTCTAGAAGATTTATTAAAGATTTTTCTAAAATAGCTAAGCTTTTA
This sequence comes from Gossypium rotundifolium, assembly GCA_025506655.1. Classification (NCBI taxonomy): domain Eukaryota; kingdom Viridiplantae; phylum Streptophyta; class Magnoliopsida; order Malvales; family Malvaceae; genus Gossypium; species Gossypium rotundifolium. Next base: position 161,908,487 of record CP106733.1, read on the forward strand.
ACAAAATTACTAGAAAAAGATGTGTTCCTTTTAATTTCAATCAGGAGTGTTTAGATGCATTCAATGTCCTTAAAGATAAATTAATAAATGCACCGATTATAATTGCACTTGATTGGAACTTACCCTTTGAATTAATGTGTGATGCAAGTGACTTTGCAGTAGGTGTAGTTTTGGGACAAGGAAGAGACAAGCAATTTCAGCCAATTTACTACGCTAGCAGAACATTAACACCCGCCCAAGAAAATTACACCACGACTGAGAAAGAATTGCTAGCTTTAGTTTTTGCTTTTGACAAATTTAGACAATATCTACTATTATCTAAAGTTGTCGTTTATACTGACCATTCAGCTCTTCGTTATCTTTTAAACAAACCTGATGCACAACCTAGACTCATATGATGGATTTTACTCTTACAGGAATTTGACTTGGAAATACTGAATAAGAAGGGAGCTGGGAATCTCGCGGCAGATCACCTTTCAAGACTCGAAAATCCACACACCAAAGGGCTTGATAAACATGAAATAAATGATTTGTTTCCCGAAGAATAGCTCTTTTCTATAACACATTCTGAAGTACCCTGGTTTGCAAATATTGCAAATTATTTAGCAGCTAACATCTTACCAAGAAAATTAACACATCACCAAAAGAAGCGATTCCTTGCAGATGTGAAAAATTATTTTTGGGAAGATCCCTTTCTTTTCCGCATATGTACAGATCAGATAATACGAAGATGCGTTACAAAGACAGAAGCAAGTAAAATTCTGGAATATTATCATTCAGGACCATCAGGAGGACATTACAGTGGTATTAAGACAGCACACAAAATACTCGAATCAGGTTTTTACTGGCCCACTCTATTTAAAGATGCCAATAGGTATGTTACCTCGTCTGACAAATGCCAAAGAACAGGTAATATTTCTAAACGTGATGAAATGCCTCAAACATATATGTTGTCATGTGAATTATTTGATGTATGGGGTATTGATTTTATAGGACCATTTCCTAGTTCATTTTTAAATAAATACATCCTAGTAGTAGTTGATTACATGTCAAAATGTGTAGAAGTGGAAGCCTTACCTACCAATGATGCTAGGGAAGTAGTTAAATTTCTCAAGAAGCTATTTTCCCGATTTGGGACACCTAGAGCCATCATTAGTGATAGGGGTACTGATTTCTGTAATATATAATTTGAAAAAGTTCTAAAGAAATATGGAGTATACCACAGAACAGCCACCCCAATCACCCTCAAACTAGTGGGCAAGTTGAGGTAGCAAACCGAGAGCTTAAGCGCATTCTAGAAAAAACGGTTGAATCAAATAGAAAAGATTGGGCAGTTAAAGTAGATGATGCTTTATGGACTTACAGAACAACATTTAAAACAACTCTAGGGACATCCCCATACAAGCTCGTATACGGGAAAAGCTGTCATTTACCATTTGAGTTAGAACACAAAGCTTTCTGGGCAATACAATTTTTAAATACTGACCTAAAACTTGCAGGAAAGAAAAGAATGATGCAGATAAATGAGCTAGATGAATGGAGAACGGAAGCCTATGAGAACTCAAAGCTGTACAAGGAAGCAACAAAAAGACGTCACGATGCTCGCCTCAAGCGATCAAAACATTTCGAAGTAGGGGACCTAGTCCTACTATACAATTCAAGGCTTAAACTATTCCCCGAAGTTAAAATCGAGATGGTCAGGCCCATTCATGATTAAAACAATATTTCCATATGGCACCATCGAGGTAACTCATCCCACTAAAGGCACATTCAAGGTAACTGGTCACCGACTTAAAATTTATAATGGTGTAGATTTTGGAGATACGAGAGAGGAGTTTATGCTCCATGAGCCTTCCTTTAGAACTGAAAACAGGGAGAGTCTAGCTTAAGACTATAAACAAGCACTTCTCGGGAGGCAACCCAAGCACTAACACATTAACATTGTTGTGTAAAAGTCTAACAAAAATGCAGGATCATTAACACGGCCTTTAACACGGGCGTGACAATAACCGTGTACAAACAGGGAAAACCTCTCTTCTTTAACAACGACTGCGACAAAAAGACACGGCCATGTAGCATAACCGTGTGAGGCTACTAACTTGTCTAGCACGGGCATTGCACGGTCGTGCCTCATGACCATGTGAAGGTACTAACTTATTGAGCATGGCTAGCATACGGCCATGCACCACGACCGTGCGAACATACTGACTTACCGAGCACGGGCATGCCAAATTGACACACGGACGTGATAAAAACTATGAATCGCGCCCAATTTTAAGAAATCACGAAAAGCACGGGCATTTCAAATTAAACACGGCCGTGGCTTAAGGCCGTGTTACCCTCCCTATATATTAAAGTAACTGTCCCCTTCCCCAAACCAAACCCTAAAACTCAGATTCCAACCCTCCCTTCTTCAATCCGGCCACCAAATCATTTCCCTCCCTCCAACCCACCTCCTTCCGACCATTCTTCTCAAAATCCCAACCACAATCAACCACACGCCCGCAACGCACACGGCCTGGTACACTGAAGAAACCAGCACCACCGCCGTGCACTCCACCTGTGCTCGTCAAACACCACCGTGCCTGATTCCTTTTTCTTCACATTTTTTGCATACTTCCTCCTTATTTACTTTTTTGTTTAATTTTAGACTTAAAAATCTGATTTATTTTGTTTAGTTTATTCATTTTGTTCAGTACAATTGCTTTAATTTTCTTCTTGATTGTTTTATTAGTTGCTTCCTTCTATTTTTCTTGTTGATTTCTATTTTTTTAATACATTTTCTGTTTTAGCATTTATACATTTGATTTTATTGGCTCTCCTCATTGAAAAATTGATGCTCTACTGCTAAACATAGTTAGCCTTTAAATCATAATTCTTATACACCATGTCTAGGTTCCAATGAATTCTTTGTATAGCTTTGTTATTATATTTAGTACTAACCATGATTTTAATGAGGAATTATTCTAATGAATAATGAGATTGTGGTTTCTGATTTTAGTATTTGTTCTTGAAGAAGCATTTTGGCTATTGAATTTTGATTATTGTTAGGAAAATTTTGGCTATATAAAAGGAAATGTTTTTCTTTTGATTATTTTTCAGGAATTATGTCGTAATCACGTATCAAACGATCCGTTTCAAGCAAGAAAAGGAAGGAGCCCGGATCATCATCCAGAACTGCCTCCGCTAAACTCTGAAATCCCTTCCTCAAATTCCCCCAGGCAACACAAGAAGAGTGCTATATAGAGATCCGAAAGAGACCTATCGGCACCGGTAGGTGCATTGATTGGGATGCCTTGGAGCAAATTGGACTTGCTGGGGATGTTCGAGCTCTCATCTCAACAGAACTATGGGAGCAATTTTTTGCGATTGTAGAGCCCGCATACTTGGAACTCACTCTCGAGTTCTGTACCACATTCACCTTTCAAACGGTCATGACACAGTTTGATGACGCCGGCACAATCCAATTCTGCTTAGGGGGCAATGTATGTCGACTAAGCGTACCTCAATTCGGATCGGCACTCGGACTCTATACGCCAAAATTTATAGAGGAAAATCCACTCTCCGAGTTAAATAGAGAGCTCCACTGTACCCCTGTCACATGTTGGCGCCACCTAAAACCGGCTAAATACGATTACAATCCGAGTCGCTCCAAAGCAACTGCCCTCCTCCCCGCTCTCAGGTACCTTCATGCCATTCTTGCTCATACTATTACAGGTCACAAAGAAAGCACCGGTGTCGTCAACAAACAAGACGTCTATTTCTTGTCATGCATGTCCAAAGGACATGTCTTCGACGTGGCATATTTCATTACATGCGCAATGCAGCATCAAACAGAGCAGCACCGGAAAGGAATCCTGTCAATGGGCCCTTACATCATGAGACTAGCCCGGCATTTCAATCTCCTCAACACCGATAATCAAATTGCATCCCTCACACTGATAGTGAATATGGCACCTCAAGGCATCCAGACGATGCTCCACATGAAAATGATCAAGCACCAAAGAGGCATCGATCCCCCTCAGTACCAACTAGCGACACCTACAGCCTAAGAGGAAGCCGAGGACATTCCTGATAATGTCCCACCACCATCAGAAAAAGCACAGACTCAGCACCACCAATACCGAACAGCACGACATAAATGCTCAACTCGACCAGTTCGAGTTATATTTTGCTGATAACACTAGGAACATCGAAGGGATAGAGGCCACACTTCAACAAATATGCCAGCACCTCCATATCTCACCAGCGGAACCATCGCAGAACCCGGGACATGGTGAGGACCTTTAAGTTCTTCTCATTACATAATACTCGACTTTTATTATTCACCATTTCATTCTATTTTTATTTATATTTTTATTTTTATTTCATATGTTTTAATTTAGAACTTTCCTTCATAGCATATTTTATATTAACCCTCATTTGGTTATCTAATCTTCGAATACGCCTAATATATATTTCTTGGAAACACTAAATTATTTCAATAATGACTTCACAGTTACAAGCACACACTCCACCTACATAGCACTGGGAGTAAATCACTACTTCAAAAAGTCATCAGAACAACTCTTGGAGCCATCCAAAAATCCAGGAAGTGTCACTTTCCCCACTTATCTTTTTGATTTGGCATCTAATTATCATTATCTATCTTTGTACATTGAGGACAATGTACATCTTAAGTGTGGGGGTAATAGTGCCTAACTTTTTGCATAATTCTCAAAACCTTGAAATTAGTCTTGATCTTAAGTATTTTTCTCATATTATTAATTAGGATGAAATTTCTAATGATTTATGATTTTTATTGATATGTTTTAGAATAAGTCTTAGTTAATTGTGCATTGATAATTAAATTTGAAGAATACTAGAGAATCGAGCATGATAAGTCTACTTTCTAAAATTAAAAAAATTGATGGGTCGTTGAACTGAATTTGAGTATCACCTTGAAGTTCAAAATTTATAAGGATTGATGTCAAAATACTCATAATTTTTGTGAGATTTTGAGTCTTGTAGAGCATATATATTCTTTTTCGTGCTCACTTTATTGATTATGAGTGTGTCAACTTTGAACTGTTATTCTAAAACTTGCCTCTTTTATACATGTTGAGACCACATTAATGATTTGATATACTGAGATGATAAAGGCACCTAGGTTTTAACCCGATTCACTCCGCTAAAAAGCCTACCCATACAAATTAACCCCTAGTGAACCTCGTTGAATCCTAACAACCTTTTTATTGACTCACCCACTAATATTAACCCAAAATCCCTTTGTATTTGTTATAAACATTCCTTTGACTACCCCACTATCGAGAATTGATTTGATCAATTGCCGAATTAGGTTATTTCAATTATCAAAGTTCCTTCTATTATACTTGTTTTAGTTTGTTCTTAAAAAAAATCCAATTTTATTCAATATTAGTAGTATACAAAAGAGCTTAGAGCATTTAAACTCCAATTGTTGAAAAAGCTCGTATTAAAGTATTATCAAAATGCTCCTTATTATAGAGTAGTTATCAATAGTGATATTATTAGTTTTCATTCGAAGTCAATATTCATATTTATTTCAGTATTTCTAGTTAGACAATTTGTCAAGTCAGTCTCGATTCTAACCTTCTAATTCAGCCTTTATCCACACCTTTTAACCCAAGCCCCATTCCAACCCTGATTAAAGACCTTTTGATTTGTGTATCATCTCATATACAGTGGTGGAGATTTGATTTTTAGGCAAACCTATGGGATTAACTTTTCAGGTTCGATTTAGAGTGCTTATTCTTGAACCTTAAACACCTTTGAGTGATTTGAGTGAATCTTTAGTGAGGATGTCAGTCCTTGTCAATTTTGAATTAAAGGTAATTACTTAGATAAGGGGAGACACCTATGTTTTCGTACAACAAAGGTATGGCTTATCGTAATTGAATCTTTAGGACTCTTTGAGTTGAATTATCCATGTATAAATTATCTATAAATTATGATGAGACATTGTCAATAGGAATTATGAATTGTGGGAAGTTCGTTTTAATTATAAGTTGAGAATTTTGCTTGATGACAAGCAAAAGCTTAAGTGTGGGGGTATTTGATAAACCGTAAAAGTAACATATTTTAATCCCACATTTAGTATGCTTTTGGATGAATTTATCCTCGATTTATGTAAAAAGGTGCTCTTAATCCTTTCTTTTCGTGTCTTATGCTCAGGAAAGCAACTAAGGATAAAAAGAACGTAAAACGGGCTTAAAACGGACTAAATTGGGCCAACCCAAGAAATCAACACGGCCTGGACTTCAAGCTACACGGCCGTGCCTTGCCATTCACTTCATACGGCCATGCCACGATTTACACGGCCATGCCCCAATTGACAGACTCGAAGCACGACCTGAACCTCGATGTGCACGGCCGTGCCACAGCCATGCCTAAATTAACAGAATAGAGACACGAGCTAGAAGACGACTTACACGGGCGTGCCATGACCGTGCCCCTGCCGCAGGAAAGAGCAATTTCACTTGGATTAGGATGCTTGGAGCCCAAGAAACGCAATCCTAAGTCTACTTAAACACCTAGGAACGAATTATGCTTGAATTATGAGTATTTAGGAGCCAAGTAAAGCATCCCAAAAGTATATATAAACACCCCAAGACGGCTATTCAAGGGCGTCAAGTTTTAGCAGAGTTTTCTGCTAGAGCTTTACTCCTTTAGGGAATTACTCGAAGATAGCCAGTTGATCCATCTCGAAGAGCCGGAATTTTACTCAAGACGGAGGATCTCTCCTTCAATTCCTTTAGGGGGTTTTAGGGATTTCTAATGTTTTGTTTTATCTTTTCTCTTGAGATGTTTTCTTATTTAGTTATGAACTAAACCCTTCAGATACCTGAAGGGGATGAAACCTATGATGGATTTTGTTATTGTTTTCTAAATTTATATGATAAATACTTAGTTTGTTCTTAATTATGTTGCTTAATTTAATCTGATGTGCTTAGGTGGAGGAGGAATAGACCCTGCTTAAGAGTAGATCTAGCATAATTAAGCGGAGTTGATCGGGCGCCTAGAGATAGGGTTACGAGATTTTGCCAGATTAGGGTGAAACCTAATATGGGAATCCATTGATCGATTTACTGCTTCCTTAGGGGGTTATTATAAGAGAACGAGAGTTGCACTAATTAACCTAAGGTTAGACGTTATTCACTTCGAGAGAAGGTTTAATATAGGTTAGGGAGTCTCACGGATCAAGCTAAGTAAAGAAATCATATGGTTTAGGGATAAATAATGAGTGAAGTCATAGGTGGATTCTTCCTGAGGGTATCGTCTTTATCAACTAAGTTTCCAAAGTCTTTTCCCAATTTATTCATTTATCTTTGCATTTTAGTTTAAAGTATTTCATTAGTTTTAGATAAATCAACCAATCACTCCATATTTCAGGCTAAATAATAGAAAGAAAGTGAGTAGTAGTACTTTTAGGTTCCTTGGGTTCGATAAGATATTCTTGCCTTAACTATACTACTATTCGATAGGTGCACTTGCCTCTATCGTTGTCATAGTTAGTCTACAGGTTCGATCATTCTTGATAAATTTTAAAACTAGACTGTTTTGTAGCGACCACAAATCTCCTCCACTATAAAATGAGATGATAAACAAATCAAAAGGTCTTTAAAAAGGGTTGTAACGGGGCTTAGGTTAAAGGTGTGGATAAAGGCTGAATTAGAGGGTTAGAATCAAGATTGAATTGATAATTTACCTAAATAGAAAAATGAACTAATCCTGAAAAATTACATCAATTGAAAACTTGAAATACTAATAATACGAGCTTCTTCTTCACGATGTTGAATTTAAATGTATAAGCTCACTTAATCACAGAACTAATAATGAATATACTTTGATTTTTTTTAAGAACAAATCAATAAATACATTATATAAGAAGAATTCAACTACTGAAATAAAATAATTAGGCAACTGATCAAATCAAGTCTCGATAGAAGGGTAGTAAAGAAAAATGGTTATAGCAAATACAAGATGGGTTTTGGGTTAATATTAGTGGGTGAATCAATAAAAAGGGTTGTTAGGATCAAAGGGGTTCACTAGGGGTTAATTGTGAGGGTAGGCTTTTAGTGGAGTAAGTGGGTTAAATCCTAGGTGCCTTTATCATCTCAGTATATCAAATCAAAGGTGTGGTCTCGACCTGTATAATCAAAGCAAGTTCTAGAATAACAAATCTTTGTTGACACACTCATAATCAATAAAGTGAGCACGAAAAGAATGTATGCTTTAAAAGTTCAAAATCTCACAAAAATTAAGGATTTTTGATGACAACCTTGTAAATTTTAAACTTCAAGGTAATAATTAGATTCAGGTAGACAACTTTAATTTTTGAAAATAGACTCATCATGCTTGATTCTCTAGTATCTTAAAGTTTAAATCATCACTGTATAATTATCAATGACTTAATCCGAAACATATCAATAAAAATTATAAATCAACAAGAATTTCATTCTATTTAGTGATATGAGAAAATTACTTAAGACAAGATATCATTCAGGGATTTGATAATAATGTAAAAAGTTAGAAACTTTTCTAAATAAATTTTCACCCCCACACTTAAGATGTACATTGCCCTCAATGTACAAAGATAGATAGTAATCATATATTAAGAAAATTAAAAGAAAGGGAGAGAAGTGAAACTTCTTGAATTTTTGGATGGATTTCTTGAGTTGGAAGTGTGGAAACTTAATTCGGAGGTGAAAGATAAGTTGGAGGGGGCGCCTCTAATTCCTGCGCTAGATGAAGAAATTGGGAATCTCGTGAAGAGTTAGTCAGGAAATAATAAGAATAATTCTAAATATACTAATTATATATTTAAAGAAAAGAAAAATAAAAAGAAAGAGTGTAAAAAGTGAAATAAGACTAAAAGAAAAGATTAATGGACTGAAAAGTCCTTATTGTTAGATGCTTCGCAAGGTGGGAGTGATTTCTCAGACTTGGTGTGGTGATTCCCTAGCAGCCTTTAGAACCTAAAACCAAGAAACTAAAATAAAATAAACCAAATTTAGTATAAGAAAAATAAAGATAAGGAAAATAAAGGAGAAGAGAAAGGAAAAAGAAAGATTAAATGGACTCAAAGGTCTTTTTCCAGTCGAGTTAATGAAGCGGCCGGCATGAACTTATGTAGATCGATCTCACACAGGGAGACTGGGATAGGATCCTTCCGTTTCTTCAACATGGATGAAGTGTAGATCAAGAGTTTGGAAAATGAAGAAGGTGGAAATAAAAAGGGAGGATAGTGTAAAGGTTGTGGAAGAAGGGAATGGAGAGTAGGTGAGAAGGGGAGTAGGTGTTTTAAATAAAATTTTCAGTTATGGTACATCCCCACGCCTGTGTTTCATGGGCGTGTTAAATCCACACTACCGTATCGCGCACACACGGTCGTGATCGCATGATCGTCGCGGTGGTTCATTCGTTTCTCCCACGCCTGTTATTCAGGTTGCCATACCCGTGTTGATAAAACAGTGTCAGCCACGGCTGTGTCGCACGATCGTGGTGTTTAGTCAGAGCCTGTGGCTTGAAGATATCTTTCGTCCTATTTCGTACTATCTCTGTAATCCCAATACGAAAATCTGTAGTATCTACATCGGCCACGGCCTCGACCGTGTGCAAGGCCGTGTGGTGCAGAAATCTGCGCTTCATTAACTTGGTTAGTTTGAAGTTAGGTGCTAAACAAAATAGAATAAAAATAACTGGGGTTAGTGCTAGGGTTGTCTCCCGAGAAGCGCTCGTTTAAAGTCTTAAGCTAGACTTACCTCTTATTTGCACATTCATGGTGGTTTGAGGAGTGAAAAATCCTTTTTCATACTATCATTATATAGTTTGAGTCGAGTAGCATTTAATTTAAAAATACCGAATGTAGAATTACTTACCTAGACTGTTCCGTAAGGGAAAACATTGATTTCTTTAAAAGGGATTTCTTCGTTTGTATTTAGGTTTGATATGGTGATTCGAGGGTCTATTTTATCTAACAGTACCTGATCTCTTATTTTGAAGTGATTTGATGTTCCTGTAAGCTCGTCTGGGGGTTCCTTCGGTTTCACTTCGTGTGGTTTTGATTTCTCCTTGAAATACGCCTTCCACTCATCTAGTTCATCAATCTGAAGCCTTCGTTCCTTGTAACTTTCTTCTTTATTGGCACGAGGTTTATGATCTGGCTCAGATATGTAGCTTCGTGGTTCTTCCTATAAATAAGGTTGAATCGAATGATTATCAATAGAATTTACGTTCTCACCGTTGTCACTCGATGTCCTAGCTGAGTCGAGAGCTTGAAGACTGATTGATTCGTCACCTACACAAAGTGTGAGTTCACCTGTACTAACATCAATTTTAGATCTGGAAGTTGCTAAAAAGGGCCTTCCTAAAATTAAAGGAACCGTATTATCCTCATCCATATCTAAAACAACAAAGTCTACGGGGAATATGAATTTGTCAATTTTAACGAGTACATCTTCAATTACACCCCTAGGAATTTGAATAGTCTTATAAGCTAATTGAATACTCATCCTAGTTTATTTGGGTTTCCCTAGACCTAGTTGTTTAAACATTTTATAAGGCATAACATTTATGCTTGCCCCTAAATTAGCTAACGCGTTATTAATAGTTAAACTACCAATTAAACATGGAATTGCAAAACTCCCTGGATCTTTTAATTTTCCTAGTAGTTTGTTTTGCAACATTGCTGAGCACACTGCATTTAGTTCCACATGCAATTCCTAGTCTAATTTCCGCTTGTTTGTTAAAAGCTCTTTTAAAAATTTCCTTGAATCTGGCATCTGTGAAAGAGCTTCAAGAAACGGTAAGTTAATATGTAATTTCTTTAAAAGTTTAAGAAACTTACCGAATTGTTAATCTAAATTGTCTTTCTTCATCACATCGGGATATGGTATACGAGGTTGGTATTATTTAATTACCGGTTTTATATTTTCTTGGCTTACCTCAACCTTACCTTCACTTTCCACAAGTTCTTGCCTTGGCTCAGGTTTAGAATCTACTAACCCTTTACTATTCTGAGCGGTTATGGCTTGAAGTTGCTCTTTTGGGTTAGTCTCAGTGTTACTTGGCAAGTTACCTTGTGGTCGTTAGGAGATTAGCTTAGCAAGTTGCCCTAACTAGTTCTCGATTCCTTTAATCGATGCTTGTTGATTTTTAAGTGTTGTTTTGGTGTTTTGGAAAAGAGTTTCTGACACCGCTATGAATTTTGTCAGCATCTCCTCAAGGTTCAGCTTCTTTTCCTGTGGGTAAGGCTGTTGTTGGAAGTTTGGAAGAAGTTTTTGTCTCTGATTTCCTTGACCACCCCATGAGAAATTGGGGTGGTTCCTCTAACCTGGATTATAAGTATTACTATAAGGGTTATTTTGAGATCTGAAATTGTTACTCGTATAGTTTATCTGTTCGCTTTCCATGCCAGGATTGTAGGGTGGGTACTCAGGATTCGCCACACCTTCTAGATTTGAATCACATTGCATTACTGGGAATATCTGCGAGGAACCACACAAACCATCAATCTTTTTATTTAACATCTCTACATGTTTTGATAGCATGGTGACTGCGTCGAGGTTGAAAACTCCGGCTATTTTTGTTGGCCTTGTCTTTGTAACTTACCACTGATAGTTGTTCAGTGACATCTCCTCTATAAACTCATAGGCCGCCTCAGGAGTTTTGTTATTCAGGGTTGTAGAAGGTTTGAACCTGAAGCCACAAGGGTAATCCATGGTGTGGGCATCTTTTTAATAAATCTTTGTATCTCTCCCATGCATCGTATAGTGTTTCTAGATCCACCTGCACAAAAGAAGAGATATCATCCCTTAATTTGGCCGTTTTGGCCGGTGAAAAATATTTTAACAAAAATTTTTCGGTCATTTGATCCCATGTAGTGATTGATCCTCGTGGAAGAGAATTCAACCACTGTTTAGCTTTATTCCTCAAAGAAAATGGAAATAACCGAAGACGAATGGCATCATCAGAAACGCCATTTATTTTGAAGGTATCACAGAATTCTAGAAAATTTGCTAAATGAGTATTTGGGTCTTCGTCCTGCAAACCATCAAATTGAACAAATTGTTGAATCATTTGAATAGTGTTAGGTTTTAGTTCAAAATTATTAGCAGCTATAGCAGGCCTGACAATACTCGATTCAGCTCCTGTTAAATTAGGTTTAGCAAAATCATACATAGTTTGAGGAGCATGATTTTCGGTCACCTCCTGAGGTAGCGGATTATTCTCATCCATCTCTTCGGTAGTATTAATTTCGTTCTCTTGCTCTTCTTGTATGTAGTTTAAGCTTCGCCTTATTTCTCTATGATTTCTGCGAACCGTACCTTCGATATCGCTGTCATAAATCAAGGTTCCTATCGGGTTCCTTCTAGTCATAAACTAGAGGTACCTGCTAGGAACAGATAGAAAGAAAAAGAAAATTAGAAAATTAAAAATAAAATTTAATTGCAAAAAAAAGGCTAAAGTAATAAAAATTGAGCATTCTTAATATTTCAGTTCCCCGGCAACGGAGCCAAAAACGTGATCGTGTGTCAGAGTCTTAAAAAATTTATATAATGAATTATCTAGCCTAAAAACTAACTGTGACAACGATTGAGGCAAGCGTACCTATCGAACAGTAGTATAGTTTAGTGGCAAAACTGGATTGTCAAACCCAAAAGAACCAAAAGTACTAATATTAACTTTCTTTTTATTATTTAACCTAAGAATTAAAAGAATTGTTGTTTAACCTAAAATTAACTAACTACTAAGCTAAAGATGCTAAGACAAAAAGAATGAATTGGGGAAATACTTGTGGGAAAACCAATTGATTGAGACAATACCGAGGAAGAATCCACCTAGACTTCACTTGTTATTTAACTCTGAACCAGACGATTTATTCACTTGACTTGATCCGTAGGATTCGCTAATTTATATTAATACCTCTCTCGAGGCTACTAACGTCTAACCCTAGGTTGATTAATTGAAATCTCTTTCTAATTAAAACCCCTAGAATTGCATTAACTCGATCTATGGACTCCCATATTAGGTTTGGCCCTAATCCGGCAAATTTTTTCATCCTATCTCTAGGGTTGCGATTAGATCCGCTTAACTATGCTAGATTTACTCTTAAACAAGGTCTATTCCTCCTCTGCCTAAGAGCATAAATGCTTGAATCAATATCCTGAAATATCAAAATAAGAATTAAGAACACATAGTTAAGAACAAATCAAGTATTTATCATACAACTCAGAAAACAATAACAAGATCCGTCTTAGGTTTCATCCCCCTTAGGTATTTGAGGGGTTTAGTTCATAATCATAAAAGGTACATCTTAGAAGAAAATATAAAAAAAAACATAAACAAAACCCTAAAACCCCCTAAGGAATTGAAGGAGAGATCCTCAGTCTTGAGTATGATTCCGGCTTCTTGAGATGAATCAACAGGCTTTCTTAGAGTGAATCCCACAATTCGGCCCCTCTGGCCTAGCTCTTTGGCCTAGCTAAACGCCCCCTGTTAGGTTGGCCTCTAGGGTGTTTATATAGGCTTTTGGAATCTCTTTCTTTGCCTCTAAGTACCCTAATCCGAATGAAACTCTTCTTTGCTATGGCAGGGACACGCTCGTGTGCCACGCCCTTGTAATTCGAGTAATAGGCCATGGTCGGTCCTGCTAAAGAGGCACGACCATGTGACTCGGGGTCCAGGCTGTGTGGATTCGTTCTTTGGCCTATTTTCTCCATTTTTGGCTCGTTTCTCGTTCTTTTCATCCTCCGGTGCTATCCCGAGTATAAAACATGAAAACAAAGGATTAAGAGCACCTATTTCCATAATTAAAGGGATAAATCATCCAAAAGTATGCTAAATGTGGGATTAAAATATGTGTATATTATGGTTTATCACTTAAAAATTGGAAATCAAATAATAGAATCCATCCTATGGTTCATCTCCCATAGGTATTTAAAAAATTAGTTCATACTCGTAAGAAGAAACACCAAAAATACAGTATAACCAATAAAATAAAAGAAACTCATGGTAACTTCCTCAGAAATCAACTTGGAATCTTTAATCTTGATGGAGATCTGCCTCAAAATCAACTTCAAGGATGTTCTTTGGGGTAATTTTTGTGCAAAAACAAGAGGACTAACGTTCTCCCTTTTTATTTCCTTATATATGCCTTCTCAAAGTGTCGAAAACCTAAAAATAAAAAATCCCTGCTGGTGTCGTACTTGAGTCCAGCGAATTACATGCTCATGTGGAACACTATTGACCGTGTGTATCTTCCAAATTAGCTTGGAATCTTCAATCTTGATGGAGAACTGCTTAAGTGCAGAGACATTTTTTAATGTACTTTCAATTTGTTGGGGAACATTTATTTTAATGTTTTTAGTGTATTTGATATATTATATTTTTAAATTTTTTATATGAAAAATAATATAAAAAATTTGAATACAAGTGGACCAGGTCGGGCTTGGACAAAATTTTAAGCCAATTTTTTGGTTGGCATCAACCCGGCCTAACCCATGATTAGGTCTAATCTACACTATTATATATAAAAGGAGGGCTTAGGGCCTTCTTTACTTGACACTTGTCCATTTTCTATTTTTTTGACATAATAATATAATGGATAAATGTCAATTCAAATCCCTCTATATTTTTAGATTATAAAAGGTTAGTTAATTATCAATTTTGATCCGTATTGCTTGAAAATTTCAAATTTAATATATATACTTAAATTTTGAAATAATTTGGCACCTTAACACTATAAAAATTCTCTATTAAATTGAGGTCCATTACAATGTTATTTGTTACATGGATATTAAATTGGTGAGAGTTAGGCTGATATTAAGACTTAAATCATTTATTGTACTGCAGGAAAGATAGTAGATCATTGCTCTATGTAAGGTCCCATAGATGTAGACTGAGGTTGAACTATGTAAACAATTTCGGTATTCATCTTTACATTTATGCACTTTTGGTTTCGTGGTTGAAATAGTGGTCACAACATTGTTTTAGCCATAGTTTCTGATTGTGGAGCAAGTACCCTCTTGTTTCTACATTAACAAATAAACTTACATTTTTAAACTCTTAAAGTAGAAAGATTAAATTTTTAAAAATAAAAGTATGAAGATTAAATTTCAAATATATGAATTGTACAATAACTTAAAACATATTGCAATCTTTAATTTTTATTCTATAAATAATACATAAATATTTAATTCAATATGGAATGTGAATAAAAATCATACAAATATAAAATTAATAATAATGACTTCATTGTTCATATATATATTTTTACTTTAATTGAAGATGATTATTTAATGAAACAAAAAGAGAGATTAGGTTGGCACAGATAGCAGTCGACATTAGTGGTAAGATTTCTCCCGATTAAGTGTGGGTTTGGATGGACGGTGCAGTGTGGTGTGTTTAGTTTATTTTTTGTTTCACGCTAGCGTATTTAATCTCACTATCATAGTTGTTTTTACACTAACCATAGGTAAATGCATTGTCTATCCAAACTCACACTAATTTGACATTAAATAAAGGAGAATGGATTGTATTAAACTGTGATGCCATGTCATCCGTATCCGTCGTCGAAATAGGGTTACTGAGCATTACTGGGAAACCATAACTTAAAAACTTTCATTCTTAAACATTTCATGTATCATAGCATAATTCATTCAAACACATACATAACGTCTCTTATTCGAGCCCTCGGGGCCTTAGAATCACTTTAGAAGTAATTCGGGACTAAATTAGAAACATTTATAATTTCATAGAAAAAGATATAATTTTCTTCAAATTATAGGGTTCACACGGATAGAATTTTATTCAAACTATAGGGTTCACACGGCCATGTGGCTAGGCTGTGTGACTCACACGGCTCAGACACACGCCCGTGTAACAAGTAAATGACCACTTCCAAGCCATTTCTTTCACCTTTTCAAGCATAAACCTACAAGAAAATTGTACATGTATACAAGGCTTTTAAACATACTCAAATTATGCAAAGAATGACTAATCTCCATACCAAATGTTCATACAACCAATATGCCAAAAGGCACCTCAATCACCTAGCATCAAACTTATATATATATATATATATATATATATACATGAGCATATTTTTCAAACCTTAACCATACATACCTAATTAATCTTAATACTATTTCCATGATATATCAAAAATAATCTCACCACATTTGACCACATTTATACTATTTACCAACTGACTTGTTTCCATACCAATACATAACACAATTGACACTTACCAACCTTACCATATTAGGCATACCATATTTTAATCATGCACATCTATTCAAAAATTTTCCAAAACATACCATGTCTTGGCCATACTGAGATCGATACAACATATACCAACTTTCGTTATTTCTAAACATGCATCAAATTGACCATATTAACCATAACCAACAATATCAATAGTACCTTAAGTATCTCAAATTTAATGCAACATTTCATGCCATAATTATCAACCAAAATGACATAGATATACCAAAATCATCAATTAAAAATTAAACATAATCCACCTATACATGCCATTATAACCTTAACCAAGATATCAAAATCTACCGATATAATCGTTGGATAGTGTGATAGATCTCCAACAAGCTTGCAACCCGATCGAGCTTCCGATAACCTGTAAAGTAGGGGATAAATAACTACGTAAGCAATGAATGCTTAGTAAGCTGGTACAAACTTTAAACATAATATTTCAATTCAATAATAAACTTTATATGATAAATATAAAGCTATACCAATGCCTCAAGATTTATAAACTACATAACCACTAACTCATAAATGAGTAAGTCTATCAATATCATATATATACATTCCTAACATAATAAAATTTTATAAAACATTTTACACCATCGTTAACCTTTTCATAAAACTACGAATAACTTCCTTTACTTACTTTCCATTCCATTTACTAAACATAAACTTAAATAACAACATCAATTAAATAATTAATATATTTATTCATAACATAGGTAAGTTCAACCATAACATATGTAATTTCTCATATATAAGTAAATTATTCAACTCATCAATCCTTCTTTCATCATATCACATTTCAATTATGAACTTACTTGTTTCATTTGTATAATACCGCACACAAGCATATACATAAATAATAATCTCATGCTTGACATAAGCCTAATCATCATCATCAATACACAAATTAATGCATTTATGTATATAACTCATTTGGTGTCAATTACATGATAAACCATTTTATAAGAATTTACACCTTTTGAATCTTACCACCTTTTCATGAACATAAGCATAATTCCCTTTAACCAATTACCATGTCAATGTATATCATTAATATTCAACATAATATAATGCAACCAAAAGCTTAGCACAAGCCTAAGCATTATCCACAATCTCAACTGAAGAATTAATTTATATTCAGGTCAATATTCAATAAATAACAAAACTTTCAAATTCATTAAAGGAATTACCTTACCGAGATTTTCCATACGAAGAACAACTTACGGGTAAGAGTACATCATCAACAGAAGCTCATAAGAGATGGTCCTCCCTAACAGGCCAACAAAAGCTCATAAGAGCTTAACAGAAGCTCAAAAGAGTTAAACAGAAGCTCGTAAGAGTTGAACAGAAGCTCGTAAAAGCTGATCCACCTGAATCATGCCAAACAGAAGTAAAACGCGAGAGTTTGCAACAAATGCTGAACCCCAGTTTACTTGGGTAAAATACCGATATATCCCTCTAGTAACATCTCCAATCCAAACCCCCTTCATACACCAAATCACAAATGTACTCAAATCCCGTGTTCAATCCAAACTGAGTATTAAATTCGATAACATATTTCCAACAATAATTCAATTCCAAAAATAGAACATATTTATAATACCAATCATCAATTTATAAAAATGTTAAATTTTAACCATTCGAACTTACCTAGCTAAATTGTAGAAATGTCAAAGTACAAAGGCATTTTGGTAATTTTCCATTCTCCTCGATTTTCCACTCGGCCTTGATCTAAACTAATAATTTCATTTAATTTATTAATTCAGACAATAAAAAATTAATTTAATGAAATTTATTTTTTACATTTTTACAAAATTGCCCTTAATATTTTACTTTTATTCAATTTAGTCCCCGAGCCTAAAACATTTAAATTTATCATTTTAATGAAAAAACATGCTATCCAAATATTCATGGCATTCATTACAGCCCATTTTTGTAATAATTTCACAACAAACCCTTGTATTTTTACTATTTCAACAATTTAGTCCCTAATCGTAAAATTTATCAAAATTACTTAACAAAATACTTTTAAATATCAACCAACATCACAAATTCATAATTTAATAACTAAAATCATATGGATTCATCAATGACAACATTCATAATCTTTAACAGTTTCCAAATCAAAGGTACGGACTAGCTGGACTTAGTTGCAACGATCTCAAAAACGTAAAAATTACAAGAAACGGATAAGAATTGAACTCATGCAAGAGTATAAAGTAGCCAAGCCTCAAAGTTAAGCTCCCATGGTGTTTCAATAATGAAAAATACAAAGATGAAGAGAAAATGTCTTTTTCTTCTTTTAATTTTGTTTTAATTTAAACAAATTTACAATTATGCCATTATCATTAAATTTTCTTTCATTTTTAACTCTAATTTCCATCCCGCTCATTATTTATGGCTTAATTATCATTTAATACCTTCCTCATTTATTAATTAAACCATCTAATCACCTAAATGTATTAATTAACAAGTTTTGCACCTTTTTTAATTTGGTCCTTTTCTTTTAATTAACTAGCTAAACATTAATATTTCTTAACAAAATTTCAATATGACTATAATGAATCTATAAATATTATAGAAATAATATTTACGAGTCAACACGATGAAATTTGTGGTCCCGTAACCACTATTTATGCCACCACTAAAAAGTGAGCTGTTACATGTAGGTTCCAAATTAACTTGGAAACTTTAATCTTGATGGAGAATTGTTTCAAAAATAACTTCAAGGGTGTTCTTTTGGGTAATTTTTGTGCAAAAATAAGACGACTATTGTTCTCCCTTTTTATTTCCTTATATATGCCTTTTCAAAGTGCCAAAACCTAAAAAAAAAAAATCCCTATTGGTGTCCTACACGATTCTAGCGAGTTACATACCCTGTACACACGCCCGTGTGGCTCGCACGGCCTTGTAGTCTAGCCCTATGCAACATTGTTGACCATATGTAGCTTCTAAACTACTCCTGTGTTGAAACGACCCAAATATGGGCCTAGTAGAATTGGGCCCAATGGGCCTTGGGCGCAGGAGTGTTTAAAATTTTTGAGAATAAGAGAACGACATTATTTCAAGTGGGACTTATTAGGAAGGTGATTTTGGAAAATTACGGGGTTCTAGGAAGTTCTTGGTTCAAGTTAGGCTATAGGAAAATTTTTGTGTTTAAGCACTTTAAGGAGAAAAGGTAAGTGACATCAAGACTTAAGGAAATAAGTGTGTAATTAGCTAGCAAAAGATGAGCTAGTAGCAAGGTGGTTTGGCGTTAAGAGGAGTGCTAGGAGGTGGGAGGTTCGAATCCCACCTATAGCACAAATTTTTGATTAATTTTTTTGTGCTTCTCCTCCAAAGTGTCGGCCAAGCTTTAAATATGGTAAGGGAAGACTTTTTATTGATGGAAAGATGGCTAAGAAAATAAGGTAAGGAGGAGTATAAGGAAAGAAATCAAGGAAAGGGATAAGATGGGGGGACATGTTGGCCGATTTTGTGGAAGGTGTTTTGGAAAGAGTTTTTGGTCAATTTTGATCCTTTTGGTATAGGGATACACGGTTTTGATAGGGAGAAAAGGGGAGCCGATTTTCCTACTGCCATTTTACAAATTTTGGTGCTTGTAAAGCTTGTTTCTTTTGAGCATTTTTGTGTTTTCTTTTCCAACTCTTTTCCTTTGCTTGCTGAAACTCTAAAGCCAAATTGTAAACCTTTTTCCCTTGCTTTGCCGTAACCCTCAATGCATTTTGTTCATTCTTCCTTTGTTGCCGAAACACTCACCTCATTTTGCCCATTTTTCCTTTGATTAGTCGAAACCATCTAGCACACTTTCTCCATCTTTTCTTTTCTTTTTCAATCCATCTCTTTTCTTCTTTAACCAACATTTTGATGGCCGAATCTTCTTGTTCATTTCTCTTTATAGCCAAACCTTTTAACCCTTAATCTCTTCTTCATTATTTCATTCTTTTCGTGTTGGCACTCTCTTTTTTTGATCGAATTGGTAAGTGGTATTTTTCTTCTCTTTTAATTTTCTTTTCTTTCTAACCGAATGTGTGTCCATCACTATTCGATTGTTCTATTTTGTTTCTAAATCGAAATATTATTTTCTCTTACTCCCTCACATCTTGATCATATCTCTATCATAGTGTTCTAGTGGGTGGCCGTATATATATATTATATCCTTGTCAACTCATCCGTAGCCATAAGCCTAATCGATGAGAATCGGGTTCATCATCATTAATGTAATGAGTCTCTTCTTGGATTTTCGATTCTAGGCTATGTTGCAAATCGTATCGAAGTTTCGACTAATCGATTATTGTAGGGACGAAATCACTCAATATTCTCTACTTGTTAATCCTTCGAAAATAGTGGTAAGCCAAAACCTCTCTTTAGATAAATACGTTCACTCATCATAGTATTTTTCTAACCGAGAGTTTTTCAATGGAGGCAACTGGTAACGATTTGAAAGGAAAAGCGATTGGAGAACACAAAAGGAGTGGATTTGTAATTCCTACTCCTAAGTTCAAACGTAGGGCGGTATCGACAATTTGAGATTTCCCACCGGGTTGTGGACCATCGTCCGGTGAGAATAGACAAATCGTGGTTGTTCACGATATTGAGGGTAAGCATTTCATTAGATTGTCTGATTTAGGTTTAGATTATTAAAATCGCGTTTTTTGGTTAATCGAGTGTAATGGTGATTTAGGTGCCGACGATCAAGAAGGTTTAATCCTTACCGTAATCATGTGTGTAATCTCACACCGAAATCCCGTAAATCTGTGATTTATCATTATATTAGAAAAATCGATCGAAGTTGCTTAAGAACTTAATAACGGTAATATGGTATGAATAGAGTGATTTGCTTAAATATCGTTAATATTGAGATTTTTCAAAATCGGTGTTAATTGGTAAAATTACGAAAATGCCCCTATGGGTTGAATTACGAAAATGCCCCTATGGGTCGAATTACGAAAATGCCGCCATGGGCCGATTTGCTGAATTGCCTTGGTAGGCCAAACTATTAAATTTTCTTAATGGGCTGATTCACCATAATAATGTCACTAGATTAATGGTTGATTATGTATGTCGATATTTTATTACGTATGTTGCATTTTACATATTGCATGGGATGGGAAAATTGAATGAAGAGCAGTGTAGCCTGGTGGCATTGCCACAATATAAATATCTATTATATAATTCTGATTTCGGTGGCTCAGCCACAAATATTCTGTGATTAGCAGCTTGGCTGCGATATTGGTGTGAGCGGCAAGGTGGGTTGACTTGATCACCACAGTGTGATTAGCTGGTCGGGGGTGTGATGGATGGACGGGTTGCATACATTGCATATTTATACTGTTATGTAAATGGGCTTCGGTCCAAGATGATGCTATACGGGTTCAGGCCCAGTGGATGACGGTAAGGGGATATATTTTGGGTTTTAATGATGTAATAAGGCCCAGTGGTTTCGGTCCAAGATGATGCTATACTTTTACTATTTTGGGTTTTAATGATGTAATAAGGCCTCTGGGATATATTTCGTTTTGCTTTATGTTTAGACGTACTTAATATTTTTTCTTGAATTGTTTTAAAAGGGAATTTTCTAAAAAAAAATCATAAATAACGTTTTTCCAAAATTGATTAACAAATGGATTTTATAATAAAGGTGGACAAATAATTTAACTTGGAATTTCTTTCGAATTATCAACAACATTTTCAAAAGTTACGGTTTCAAAAGATCACTAGTTCAAATATCGATTCTTCAATCAGTCTTTCAAAGATTAGTAGTATTTTTATCAAATATTTCTAAACAAACTTGTTTTTCTTAACTATAACAAATTAATGTCAATCTTTAGTACAATCACAAGTTCTTTAAACACTTCCTTTATGTGATATACCAGATCCGATCGTAACGCATGGGCTAGGTTTGGGGTGTTACAAGTGTTCTGATTGTCACTTGTTTTTTGCTCCTATGGTTCCCAAGTGCTCCATAAAGCTTCAAAATATAAATTTAAAGGATTAGGAGTATATAATTCACAATTAATACCACTTAATCACCCAAAAATGTACTAAGAATGAGGCTAAAATATGTTACTTTTGACACTTATCAGTTTGGATATTGATTAATTTTGCTACTATTTTAAAGGCATTTGTTTGTTAAGTTGCAACTATATTAGTATTATTATGTATAGAGACATTTTTTTAATGTACTTTCAATTTGTTGGGAAACATTTATTTTAATGTTTTTAGTATATTTGATATATTATATTTTTAAATATTTTATATAAAAAATAATATAAAAATTTTGAATACAGGCTGATCGGGTCGGGCTTGGACAAAATTTTAAGCCCATTTTTTGGTCGGCATCAACCCGGCCTAACCCATGATTAGGTCTAATCTACACTACTATATATAAAAGGAGGGCTTAGGGCCTTATTTACTTGACACTTGTCCATTTTCTATTTTTTGACATAATAATATAATGGATAAATTTCAATTCTAATCCCTCTATTTTTTAGATTATAAAAGGTTAGTTAATTTTCAATTTTGATCTTGTAACACCCCTAACTCGTAACCGTCACCGGAATAGGGTTAAGAGGTGTTACCGGACAAACGAAAACTTTCATAGATGTTTCATATCATAATTCAACAAAACAACTCAAAGTGTCCCTTAAAATAGGTCTACAAGACATTAAACATGCTTTAAAATTAGGTTGAGACTAAACCAAACACATATGGAAGTTCTCGAAAATTTAAACATTTTCTAAGTTGCAGAAGTCACACGCCCGTGTGGGCAGGCCGTGTGCCTCCCACGGCCTTAGACATGCCCGTGTGTCTAAGCTGTGTCAAAACAAGGCATACATACTGACTTGACCACACGGCCTGAGACACGCCTGTGTGCCTCACCCGTGGTCGACACTAACTTGCACAACACAGCCAGTCACACTCCCGTGTGTCCAGCCCGTGGTCGAGTCTGACTTGTTTTGAAATATAACCACAAGGGACACGGTCGAGCCACACGCCTGTGTGCTCAATCATGTGGGCTATTATAGGCCATTTCCAAGGAAAATTGCCACCCACACTTTGGATCATCCCTACAAGCACATACAAGCATCAATCCAACACTTTTGGCAACCAAAAACACACCAAATTGACCATCTATTTTACTTATTCAAGAACATTTCATCTCAACATCTTGTACATCATTTAGCCCAACTAAATCACAAGTAAATCCAAACATATTTCATCCACAAGTTACCATTTCATTATAACATCCATTCATCAAATATGTGCTTATCTTTCATCAATAGGTTTACCATAATTTGACCATTTCATTCATATCACAACCATTTATCTAGCCTTAACACATAACTATATACATAACACTCATTCTTTATCCGTACCTAATTCTCTTGAATCAAATTATATCAAACTACCATAGCAAATCAGACCAAGCATATCACACATATATATCATGACCAAAACTTAATAAACTTGAACCTCATATTTAGCCATTTTCGCATGGCTATTTATATCTACAGATACATGTCCAAAATTAAACACTCCATCTATACTATACATCCCATATGCCCAAATTCAATTAGCAAAATACCAAAATAAATAGTCGATAGTGTGATAGACTTTGCTGACGATCCCCGATCTCGTAACGTAACTCCAAAATCTATAAAACAGAGGCAAACAAAAACACACACAGTAAGCTACTTGAGCTTTGTAAGTCATAAGCAAAAACATATATAACAACAATTACATATTACCATTTTGATAACAAAACCGAATATGTATAATATCATTTATAAGTTGTCATTTACCACCAAATCACATTTGAAACTCACATACATATATCATATGGCCGAACATAATCTATAATATACAAATACATAATTTCACTTTCATTATTACAAATACATCAATAAGCCAAATCATATATAATCAAATAAGTTAACTCATAATTCATATTCACATAACCTTTTATTATTTCAAATAACTAACCTCGTTTCCGTATAAACAAATAAATAACACATACCTGAACCTGTAATTCAATTTCACATTCGGTCTTTACTTCACATTGCCCGTTGAACCGTTCGAAATTAAAAAGGATACGTAAATATTCAGAAACTCGTACAATGCCAACGTCCTAGACGTGGTCATACATGTAATCACATATCGATGCCACTGTCCTAGACAGGGTCTTACACGGATCAAATACGATGCCAATGTCTCAGACATGGTCTTACACATAAACACAAGTCGATGCTAACGCCTCAGACGTGGTCTTACACGATAACACATATCGAAAATCTTATGTCATGACATATGTATCCTATCTATTCCTAGGGTTCGCACGGGACTTTCGGACAACGTATCTTGATCGAATTGAACTCGTAGCTTATCTTCTAAGCTTAATCACAATCAGCCAATGCACATATATATTCTTAAAATTCAATTCAACACATAAAATTTATATATTTTCAATTTAATAACATTTATATGCTTATAGACTTACCTCGGATGTCGTCGGATAGTTTAATCGACTATTCATCTACTTTCGATTTCCCCAATCTAATTCCGTTTTCTTTCATTCTTAATCTAAGTAAATTCAAATTTAACTAATTTAACCACATATTTATTAAATTTAATCCAAAAACACATAAATGGTCAAATTACCATTTTTACCGTTGACATTTCACACTTTTTGCAATTTAATCCTTATTGCATAAAACACAATATATACAAAATTTACATATGTCATGCTAGGGCTGAATCTTCCTATAGTCCATCTAAGTCCACAAATTTCATTTATTTGACATTTTAGTCCCTCAAAATATTATTTTTACAATTTACCCCTAATTACTCAAATTCACCAAAAATTCCAATACAAAACATGTTAATTCAAAACGTATCTTTAATATTTCATCATCAAACAACAAAAATCATAAACTATCATCAATGGCATAACACAAAATCATCATCAATTTAAAAAATTCAAGCATGGGTCTTGTAGTATTCAAAGCAACGATTACAAAAACATAGAAATTATCAAAAATCGAAACCGAAACATACCTCAATTTGCTTGAATGAGAGCCGAATACCTAGCTTTCTTATTTCTTTTTCTTTTATTTTTGTTTCGGTCATAAGAAATATGAAAACATGGCTTTTAATTTGTGTTTTGTTTTATTATAATGATATTATTAACTTAATTACTAAATTAACCATTTAATTAATATATAAAACATATATATAATAAGGTTATTCTTGTCCATTGCCATCCACTAACCTTAATAGTGGTCTAATTTCATATTGAGGACTTTATATTATAAAGGCATTAACAATTTAGCATTACACATTAATTAGCCACTTTTACATCTTACGCGATTAAGTCATTTTCTCAAATTAAGCACACAAACAATAAAATAAATTCACGAAATTTTCACATATGTAAATTCACACATAATTAACACAAAAAATAATATTAAAATATTTTTTAGACTCGAATTTATGGTCTCAAAATCACTATTCCGATTAGGTTCAAAATCGGGCTGTTACAGATCGATATTGCGCTCAAATTTCAAATTTAATCTCTATACTTAAATTTTGAAATAATTTGGCACCTCAACACTATAAAAATTTTCTATTAAATTGAGGTCCATTATAATGTTATTTGTTACATGGATATTAAGTGAGTATTCTTTTGTAATTTCAAAATTTTACACCAACAAATTTAATAAAAGAGTTTTAACAGAGTTAGTTGTATCCATATTTAAATCCAAGAAAAAATTTTGCAGTTGACTCTGTGGCCACAACTTGATGCTCTGTTATTTTAGAACAAAGTATTGAGATATTTGGTGTAGAGATTTTTAGAAGAGTTAGAGCCCAAAACATGAAGATCGATTGAGTTAAAATTGAAGACTTGAAGAATAGTTACTTACATGTAACACCTTAAACCCGGCCCATGAGTCCTGACCGGATCTGGTATGTCACGGAGTAAAATAATTTGAGTCATTTTGAAAGGTTGGTGAAAACTTGGTAAAATTTGGCTAAGGTATGAAAACGGGGTTTGAAAACTTAGTTAGGCTTTTTATAAATACAGTTGGGCTGAGAAACCCTTTTGAAAACATTTGATCATGTAGCATTTTAAAATCATCTGAGTTATTGGTGACTTGGTAAATTTTTGTTACCCGATGGTAACTTCCTTGAAAACTCGTAGTAGTTACTTAGTTGAAAAAGTTGCTTTTAACCGGTTCAATTAAGATTTATAAAATTCCATTTGTAATATAACATAAGTAAAATAAAGCAATAAAATAAACATCCAACAATAATTAGTGGCCTTATTACAACCCAAATAAAAACTTAGAAAATAAATAATTTTAACTAAATCAAGTAAAAACAAATCCAACAACAAGCATGGCCGCCTCGAGTCCTCTCCGGCTCCATCTCCATGATCTACTCATCTACAAAATGTTAAGGAAAGGGTGAGTCACCAAGACTCGGTGTGTAAATCCCCCAACCGGAATGTAACTCATACACAAGATATTAATTAACATGCAAATATGCAACCCAACCTAACCATCCATACTCCTTAACTACCCCATGTGGTCAAAACCATCGATGACTTAGAGTCACAAATTAAATGATGGGGCCAACCCATCGTGTGGTCAAAACCATCGATGACCATAGGTCACAATATATCAAGTGTGGTCAAAACCATGGTGGTACCAAACCACCGGGACTTAGTCGCAAATTATCAATCGGTGTGGTCAAAACCATCGATGACCATAGGTCACAAATAATCGATGGGGCCAACCCATCTTGTGGTCAAAACCACCGACGATCCATAAAATCATCCCCTCCTCTCATCAATCCCACCATCACATGCTTATACATCAATTATCATATATCATGTCATAGCATTTAACATGATGTGATGGCATGCAAATCGTATATCAAAATCACAAGTTAGGGGACTTACCGGAAACCATGATTTTACCACAAGCATATCATAGATCACTACCAAAATTTATACACAAGGCAATAATATAGCAAGTTTATTAATAAAGTGTGTAAAGAGTTTACACACTGCTTCTACCGAAATTCCTAGATCCCGAAGTTTCCAATCTTTAGTGCTAGATCTTGACCCTATATTCGGCCAATCATCTTTGTTAGTATCAAACCAAAATTATATCAAAGGGTTACGCACGAACCCGAAGCCTTACCTACACGTCCTTTGAACACTAACCACCTAACGATATGTAAATCTATTTCACTTCCCTACAATCGGCAACCATCCATATTAATAGCCTTTGGCTTTTCGATCACTAAAAATATAGTCTATTAAAGTAGATCCTTACCACCACTTACCTTAGGAGAATAAATCCTGAAAGCTTCCCTTAATGGCTATGGCTTCCCTACAATCGCTTTAATAGTATTAGTAATAATCATAGGCCATAACTTTGTAATTAAAAGAAGTGATTATCCCTTACCACACCATGAAATTCGGCAGCACCCTAATTGGGGATGTGAGATTCGGCCTAAGCACAAGATGGAGGGCTGGAATTTGAGAAGAAGAAAAGGTGTATTCGGCTAGGAAGAAACAACAATGCTGGAAATTTCGAACAATTTTGGCTAAGAGTTAAGGAGAATTTAAAGACAATGAAGAGAGAAAGAAGAAAAGAATTTGCTGGAATTTTTTGGCACTTCTATGCTATAACAAAATCAAATATGGACAGCCCCCAAGGAGTCCAATATTCGGCAAACACCCTCTTGTTGGTGATAAATTCCAGCCTTTAATTATCAAAAAATTTAAACAAGGTTTATCTTACTTTAATCTCCTATCCTTCCTTCATATAATTTAAATGAAAATAAACTTGCTAATGCTACTCCTTCCAAATTAATAAGAGCAAAATAAGCCTTATCTCTTATCAATTAAGAGTCCAATATGCTGCCAACACTTACTCTCCTTCACGCCAGTAGCAAAGAGAAAAAAATAAAAATAAAATAAAATCCATATGCTGCTTCTTAGGTTCGAACCAGTGACCTCATGCCCCAGCCCTCTCTTCCAACGCCCCTAGCCACTTCTCCCATTAGACTTTCATGTCAAATAACCCCTTCATTTATTTATAAGACCTTCTTCTTGGCCCTTTTTCTTTTTAATGTAAAAAGCCCAAAATAAAATGCTCCTTGCATCCCTTGTGTCTCGAACCCGAGACCTGCCACTTCTAAACTCTTAAGTGGTGCCCAAGCCACTCCAACCACCGGACTTTCATGCTCAAACCTTGCTCAAATTTTTTAAAGCCCTCTTCACTTTAACGCCCCAAAACCCAAAAGAAAAACATTTCCTCTTGTAACTCCCAAGAATCGAACCCAAGACCTCCCTTGCAAACCCTTAGACGCACCAAGCCAAATGTGCCAAGCCCATTCTTTGTGTCATATTTCTCTCTAAATTTTATTTAAGCCCTATTTCACCTAGCTTCCCTCCTTTAAGCACTTAAAAGAAATTTTAGCTCCAAGTCCCACCTAGCTGGGGTTAGTTCTAGGCCCTAGAACATGCTTGATAATCCTAGAATTTAATTCTTCAAGCACACACATGGGAAAATATTTAAATTACAAATAACCCCTAATTTAAGGTGTTACAGTTCTACCCCCTTAAAAAGCATTTCGGCCTCGAAATTTCCTGGATCAGAAGAGCTGGGGGTATTGCTGCCGCATCACATCCTCGGGTTCCCATGTGGCTTCCTCCGTACCATGGTTCCGCCATAACACCTTTACCAAAGGCACTGTCTTCCTCCTCAGAACCTTGACATCTCGATCCAGGATTTGTACTGGCTCCTCCTCGAAAGACAAATCCGGACTCACTTCAATTTCTGCTATCGGCACTACGTGTGATGGATCAGATCTATAGCGCCTCAGCATTGAAACATGAAAGACATCATGAATCTGGCTCAATTCTACCGGCAACTCAAGCTGGTAAGCTACCGGTCCCACGCGTTTCAACACCGTGTACGGTCCAATGAACCTTGGGCTTAGCTTGCCCTTCCGACCAAACCTTAGCACCTTCTTCCAAGGTGATACCTTCAAGAAGACCTTATCACCCACTGCATACTCAACCTCTCTGCGCTTAAGATCGGCGTAGGATTTTTGCCTATCCGATGCCTCCTTCAGACGAGCCCGAATTACTTTAACCTTATCCTCCATCTCTGCCACTAACTCTGGACCCAACATCTGACGTTCTCCTAGTTCCGTCCAACATGTAGGGGTACGGCATTTTGACCATACAGCGCCTCATACGGTGCCATCTGAATGCTCGCTTGATAACTATTGTTATAAGCGAACTCTGCCAACGGTAGGTACTCCTCCCAACTACCAAGGAAATCCAACACACAACCCCTCAACATGTCTTCCAACACTTGGATCACCCTCTCAGATTGTCCATCAGACTGCGGATGAAAAGCCGTGCTAAAATTCAACCTCGTGCCTACCTCCTGATGTAGAGCCTTCCAGAATCTCGACGTAAACCGAGGATTCCGGTCAGAGATAATGGACACAGGTACCCCATGCAACCGTACTATCTCTGCGATGTACAACTTGGCTAGCTTCTGAAGCGAGTAGTCAACCCTTACCGGTATAAAATGAGCCGACTTAGTCAACCGATCTACTACCACCCACACTGCATCTTTCTTACTGGGCGTAAGGGGAAGCCCACTTACAAAATCCATAGTAATTTCCTCCCACTTCCACTGTGGAATCTTTACCGGCTGTAACAGTCCCGATGGCAATTGATGCTCAGCCTTAACCTGCTGTCATGTCAGACACTTGCCTACCAACTCGGTCACTTCACGCTTAAGACCCGGCCACCAAAACTACTCCCTCAAATCTTGATACATCTTGCTGCTTCCCGGGTGCATAGCGTACGCACTACTATGAGCTTCTTTATGAATTCGCTGCCTCAACTCATCATCCTTAGGCATGTACATTCTTCCCTGAAAGTACAACACTCCATCACTGCTCAAGCTGAAACCTTCGGCCTCACCATTCTGTACTTGCAACCTTCGAGTATTCAAAGCTTCATCAGTCATCTGCCTTTCTTTAACCTCATTGATCCAAGATGGCTTGACTTGCAATTCCGCCAAAAGGCTCCCATCTTCATAGAGACTTAGATGAGCAAACATTGCTCGCAAATTCGCTACCACCTTTCGGCTCAATGCATCCGCTACCATATTAGCCTTCCCCGGATGGTATTCGATTGAGCAATCGTAGTCTTTCAACAACTCAATCCACCTCCGCTGCCTCAAATTCAAATCTTTTGAGTCGAGGTACTTTGACTCTTATGATCGTGTACATCATCGACTTTTCCCTGCATGGTAGTGCCTCTAAATCTTCAAGGTAAATACCACAATGACCAATTCCAAGTCATGTGTCGTAGTTAGCTTCGTGAGGCCTCAATCGCCGTGATGCATAAGTGACCACCTTCCTTCTTGCATCAATACACACCCTAAACCAAGATGCGATGCATCACAATACAGTGAATTCCTTTCCTACCTCAGTGAATTAAGAGCGGTGCTTCACAAGATCCTCTTCAGCTTATCGAAACTCTCTTGCTGCTGCTCAGACCACACAAACGGAACCCCTTTCCTCAACAGCTTAGTCAATGGTGTTACGATTAAGGAGAAATTTTCCACAAATCTCCTATAATATCCTGCCAACCCCAGAAAACTCTGAATTTTCATAACCGACTTTGGTGGTTTCCATTCCAATACCACCTTAATCTTACGGGGATCCACCCTGATGCCCTCAGCTGAAACAACATGCCCTAGAAAGGTTACCTCCTTGAGCCAGAACTCACACTTGCTGAATTTGGCGTACAACTGTTTCTCCCTTAGAACTTACAAAACCACACGAAGATGTGCGTCATGCTCCTCTTTCGACTTCGAGTACACCAAAATGTCGTCTATAAAGACCACGACGAATCGATCCAGATAGGGTTAGAAAACTCGGTTCATCATGTCCATAAACGCGGCCGGTGCATTTGTCAATCCAAAAGGCATCACCAGAAACTCATAGTGGCCATACTGAGTACGGAATGTCGTCTTATGGACATCATCCTCCTTCACCTTAAGCTGATGGTACCCTGACCTAAGGTCAATCTTAGAGAACACCGATGCTCCTTTGAGTTGATCGAACAGATCGTCAATCCTGGGCAAAGGATACCGGTTCTTTATTGTCAACTTGTTCAGCTGCCGATAGTCTATACACATCCTCAATTTCCCATCCTTCTTCTTGACAAAAAGCACTGGAGCTCCCTAAGGCGATACACTTGGTCGGATGAACCCTCTATCTAATAATTCCTGAATCTGCGCCTTCAACTCTACCAATTCCTTCGGCGCTATACGATACGGAGCTATTGATACTGGTGCGGTTCCGGGTAACAGGTCTATACCAAATTCAACCTCACGGTCCGGAGGTGGACCCGGAAGCTCTTCTAGAAACATATCCACATAATCCCGTACAGTCCAAACATCTCCCACAGTAACATCCTTAGCTTCCAAGGCACAGACATTCACCACATAAGCCTCACAACCCTTCCTAACCATTCTTTCCACCTTCAAAGCAGAAACCAAGTTGGATAGGTAATCCCTCCTTTTACATATCATCACCACCTCTTCTCCTTCCACTGTCTTTACTACCATGCACTTAGCCGCGCAATCCAGACTAGCTTGATACTTTATTAGCCAATCCATCCCGAGAATTAGGTCGAACTCCCAAAACGGTAGTTCCATCAAGTCAGCCAAGAACACGACCCCTTGGAGTTCTAGGGGTACGTCCCTATAAAGTTTACTTATTTCTACGGAGTGACCTAGAGGGCTTACTACAGTCATCTTCCTAGAAGCAAGTTCAGAGTCTAGATGCAAAGTTTCCACTACGCTACTAGCAATGTACGGGTGGGTTGAGCCAATGTCTATCAGAGTGTTATAAGGCACACCAAAGATCAGGAACATATCGGTTATGACTTCCGGTGCATCGCCCTTCTCTTGACACCTCGCGGCATAGACCAAACCAGGTTGTCTAGCCTCAGTACCACCGGTATTTCCCCTCGGTGCCCCATGACCTCTGCCAGCACCATTACCTCCTCTTAGTGCACCACGACCCCTATGAGGTTGTTGGTTATCCCTTCTGTTCGGTGCCCCATCCTGACCCTCAGATCTCAGCCTAGCTACTTTCTTTGGACAGTCTCTAACCTGATACTCCATAGACCCACATTCGAAGCATCCCCGATTACCATTCCAACACTCTCCCTTGTGAGACTTGCCACACCGAGCACACTGTGGCGGCCATTGAGTATTAGCAGCTGTAGCAGGCCTAGCAGCTTGGTCTGACCCACCAAACCTTGTCCTCTTTTACTGATTACCCAAAAACTTTGAAGGTCCCGAGCTCCTCTTATTCTAATTTCGATCCTGGTTTCATCTAACCGACTGCCTTACCCCTTCAGCCACCTTTGATTTTTCCACTAAGACAGCGAACTCCCGTTCCTGTTGTGGAGCTATCATCATTCTCAGCTCATCCCTCAGCCCATCTTCAAATTTGACATAGCGCTCATGCTCGGTACCCACAATACCACGAGCATACCTACTCAACCGGAGGAATTCGGCCTCATATTCTGCCACTGACTTATTACCTTGAACCAGGTTCAAGAAAGCCTTCCGATGTGTATCCACGTAGCTAGTTTCGATGTACTTCTTTTGATAAGTCTCTCTAAAGAATCCCCAGGTTAGATTTTCTGCCATCGTTCCATCTCTCACAGTGAGCCACCACTGGTAAGACTCATCCCGAAGCAAAGAAATGATACCCTTCAACTTCTCCTCAGGTGTGAAATCCAAGTCATCCATAATCCTTTCAGTGGATTCCAACCAATACTACGCCGCACTGGGCGCCACTCCAGAAACTCCTCTAAACACCTCAGCTCCGTTAGCCCGGAGTCGTTCCGCCACAAATTTACGGGTTCCTACACCCGCGCCTGCCTCAGCAACTCGTTCCAATACCCGTAATACAGCTTGAGATACGACATCATTTCCATCGGTCTGATCTTGAAACTCAGTCTCCTCCGCCGGTAGATCCGGCATCTCATTTCCAGACCCATGACCGAACCTTGCTGGTTCAGACAAGGTCATCCTACCTCTACCACGACCACGCGACGGACGTCCACGACCTCTTGAACTCATTCTAGCGATTGCGTTTATCTGTTTAAGAATTTTATGTATTAGTACATGTTTCACTGGATTATCCGCGAAGGAATTTTATGATAAGAGTTTTAAGAGTGGTTCTTTCGTAATCATACATGCACACAGTTTTCCATTCATTCATTCAAAGAGACATTGTTGATTTCATTATGATTATTTTTCCACTACCCGGGGGTATTGTCGTAATTTATCCTACAAGGGTATTTTTGAAATTTTTTTTCAAAAATAAAGGCTTTCGGATGATTTTGTCATAAAGTATTTTGGAACTCTTAATTTCCCGAGGTATTTTGAAAATTTTGAATTCTGAGGGTATTTCAGTAATTTTGAAGTTTAGGGGCATTTTGTTAATTTTTCGCAAATCGGGGTGAATTTGTAAAATTTAGCAAATCAGAGATATTTCAAAAGTTGTAAAACTTTGAAGGTTCTTTCTAAGAATTTATTTCCCAGTTGATGGTATTGTAAAATTTTTTTAAAATTGAGGTCATTACGGTAATTTTGTCGGTTAGGGGTAATTTTGTAATTTTCCTAAAATCATGACATTTTCGATATTTTGCAAATTAAGGTTTTTGGGCACTCTTTATGTGATGAAATTTTTGATTAAAACTGTGGGTATTTTGGAATTTCATAATTCAAGGGCGTTTTCGTAATTTTACCCCTAAGGGTATTTTAGTAATTTCACATAATCAGGGCATTTTCACAAAATGATTTCCAAAAATTGGGTTCTAAGTGATTTCACAAAAGGAGGATATTTTAAAATTTTCTATTTGAAAAATTTTCATACGGAGGGTATTTTGGTAATTTACAAGTCAAGGGTATTTTGGTCATTTTTTAAACTGAGGGGTATTTTGGTTTTTTTTTTCTTTTTTTTAAACAAGGTTTTAATTACTTCTAAAATAAAACAGCTAGTCCCTTTCGGGTTTTAGTTATCGAGTTTAGCCTGTGAGTGTGTCGTCTCATTAGGATGAACTGATTACTACGCACTGTGTAGGATTCGAATGAGTAGGAGGTGAGTCACGAGGACTGCTTAAATACCAGGCCCCCACCGAATCCAATCCTAGACATGTGTATAACGATTGCCACATCCCTCGCTCAGTGACAACTCACAGGGTTGGTTTAGGTAATTATTAAATCTTATGCATGTTTGTTGGGGTATGCTAACCCTAGGGTTCAACAATAGTCTACGTTCCCAATTTTTCCCTTCTACCCCTCATCAAAAATTCACAGAGAAATGGATAGACGTACTTACCTGGGCGGATTGGTGCCGGAGACTCGGTGCCATGCTGTTCAAGCCAAAATAGTTTCTCAAAACATCATAATAAGGCCTACTAACAAAAACCAAACATTTTGGGCCTTGGGCCCCCCACAGCCGAGTTTTGAACCGGGCTCTGATACCAAAAATGTAACACCCCAAACCCGGCCCATGAGTCCTGACCGGATCTGGTATGTCACGGAGTAAAATAATTTGAGTCATTTTGAAAGGTTGGTGAAAACTTGGTAAAATTTGGCTAAGGTATGAAAACGGGGTTTGAAAACTTAGTTAGGCTTTTTATAAATACTGTTAATGAGAAACCCTTTTGAAAATATTTGATCATGTAGCATTTTAAAATCATCCGAGTTATTGGTGACTTGGTAAATTTTGTTACCCGATGGTAACTTCCTTGAAAACTCGTAGTAGTTACTTAGTTGAAAACGTTGCTTTTAACCTGTTCAATTAAGATTTATAAAATTCCATTTGTAATATAACATGAGTAAAATAAAGCAATAAAATAAACATCCAACAATAATTAGCGGCCTTATTACAACCCAAATAAAACTTAGAAAATAAATAATTTTAACTAAATCAAGTAAAAACAAATCCAACAACAAGCATGGCCGCCTCGAGTCCTCTCGGCTCCATCTCCGCGATTTACTCATCGCAAAATGTTAAGGAAAGGGTGAGTCACCAAGACTCGGTGTGTAAATCTCCACCCGAATGTAACTCATACACAAGATATTAATTAACATGCAAATATGCAACCCAACCTAACCATCCATACTCCTTAAATACCCCGTGTGGTCAAAACCACTGATGACTTAGAGTCACAAATTAAATGATGGGGCCAACCCATCGTTTGGTCAAAACCACTGATGACCATAGGTCACAATATATCAAGTGTGGTCAAAACCACTGGTGGTACCAAACCACTGGGACTTAGTCGCAAATTATCAATCGGTATGGTCAAAACAATCGATGACCATAGGTCACAAATAATCTGATGGGGCCAACCCATCTTGTGGTCAAAACCACTGACGACAGTCCATAAAATCATCCCCCTCCTCTCATCAATCCCACCATCACATGCTTATACATCAATTATCATATATCATGTCATAGCATTTAACATCATGTGATGGCATGCAAATCGTATATCAAAAATCACAAGTTAGGGGACTTACCCGGAAACCATGATTTTGCCACAAGCATATCATAGATCACTACCAAAATTTATACACAAGGCAATAATATAGCAAGTTTATTAATAAAGTGTGTAAAGAGTTTACACACCTGTTTCTACCGAAATTCCTAGATCCCGAAGTTTCCAATCTTTAGTGCTAGATCTTGACCCTATATTCGGCCAATCATCTTTGTTAGTATCAAAAGCCTATTCGGCCAAACCAAAATTATATCAAAGGGTTACACACGAACCCGAAACCTTACCTACACGTCCTTTGAACACTAACCACCTCACGATATGTAAATCTATTTCACTTCCCTACAATCGGCAACCATCCATATTAATAGCCTTCGGCTTTTCGATCACTAGAAATATAGTCTATTAAAGTAGATCCTTACCACCACTTACCTTAGGAGAATAAATCCCGAAAGCTTCCTTTAATGGCTATGGCTTCCCTACAATCGCTTTAATCGTATTAGTAAGAATCATAGGCCATAACTTTGTACTTAAAAGAAGTGATTATCCTTACCACACCATGAAATTGGCAAGACCCTAATTGGGGATGTGAGATTCGACCTAAGCATAAGATGGAAGGTGGAATTTGAAAGAAGAAAAGGTGTATTGGCTAAGAAGAAACAACAATGCTGGAAATTTCGAACAATTTTGGCTAAGAGTTAAGGAGAATTGAAGACAATGAAGAGAGAAAGAAGAAAAGAATTTGCTGGAATTTTTTGGCACTTCTATGCTATAAAAAATCAAATATGGACAGCCCCCAAGGAGTCCAATATTTGGCAAACACCCTCTTGTTGGTGATAAATTCCAGCCTTTAATTATCAAAAATTTAAACAAGGTTTATCTTACTTTAATCTCCTATCCTCCCTTCATATAATTTAAATGAAAATAAACTTGCTAATGCTACTCACTTCCAAATTAATAAGAGCAAAAATAAGCCTTATCTCTTATCAATTAAGAGTCCAATATGTCGCCAACACTTACTCTCCTTCACGCCAAAGAAGAAAGAGAAAAAAAAATAAAATCCATATGCTGCTTCTTAGGTTCGAACCAGCGACCTCATGCCCCAGCCCTCTCTTCCAACGCCCCTAGCCACTTCTCCCATTAGACTTTCATGTCAAATAACCCCTTCATTTATTTATAAGACCTTCTTCTTGGCCCTTTTTCTTTTAACACAAAAAGCCCAAAATAAAATGCTCCTTGCGTCCCTTGTGTCTCGAACCCGAGACCTGCCACTTCTAAACTCTTAAGTGGCGCCCCAAGCCATTCCAACCACCTAAACTTTCATGCTCAAACCTTGCCCAAAATTTCTTTAAAGCCCTCTTCACTTTAACGCCCCAAAAACCCAAAAGAAAAAACATTTCCCCCTTGTAACTCCCAAGAATCGAACCCAAGACCTCCCTTGCAAACCCTTAGATGCACCAAGCCAAATGTGCCAAGCCCATTCTTTGTGTCATATTTCTCTCTAAATTTTATTTAAGCCCTATTTCACCTAGCTTCCCTCCTTTAAGCACTTAAAAAGAAATTTCTAGCTCCAAGTCCCACCTAGCTCGGGGTTAGTTCTAGGCCCTAGAACATGCTTAATAATCCTAGAATTTAATTCTTCAAGCACACACATGGGAAAATATTTAAATTACAAATAACCCCTAATTTAGGGTGTTACATTGCAGTCAAGTAAAGTCAATTTTCATATTTAAAGGCCTTAGATTACACTTAGACTCTTATGGAATTATGTCAAGATTATCATATGCTGATTTTTAGTTCTACTTTATAAAAAAAAAAAAAAAGAGATTAGACTATGACTCTTATGTAAGCAAAAGTTAAGTAGTATATAAACTTAAATTTTTTCTAGGTTAAAGAGATCGATAGATAGAGAGAGTATAAATTTGTTCAAGTTATGAATGTTTTTGTAATAGCCCAAATTTCAACGATGTCAAAAATAGTGGTTCCAGACCACTAAATCCAAAAAATGAACTCATAGATTATATTATTTAATATTTACGAGCCAAATGTAGCTTTTAAAATATTTTTGAAATAGTAAATTGTGTTTTATAAAGATTTATTTGGTTAAGAAATTGAGGAAAAAGAGGTATCGAGATATCGGTGTTATAAACCAAGTCATAAGTATTTTTATAAATATTTACGGAATGTCAATAAGGTAGTATTAAAATCTCGTTAGAAAATTTTGACGTTTGGGTGGTTAATTAAATAAAAAGGACTAAATTGAAAAAGGTGTAAAAGTTGTAAGGATTAAATAGCTTAATTGTCAAATGAGGAAGGACCTAAAGTGCAAATAAGCCCAAAGGAGATATTTTTGGCAGCAATAGCTGAGAAAAATTAGGAAATGGGTGAAATAAGGGAAAAATTAGAAAATTGCTAAAATTAGCGAAATAAAATGGGACCAAATTGGAATATCTAGAATTCTCTTCATTTCTCTTCATTTTCATCAGATGAAAAACAGCCATGGAAGAGATTTCAAGCTGGTATTCATACTCTAGCTTCATGTAAGTTTAATTCTTGCTTTCTCCTTGAAATTTCTATGTTTTTAGACTTTTACAATTGGGTCCAACTTACTATGTCATTAGTTTTTGATTATATGGCTAATTTTTAAAGTTTATATGGATGAGTGTTGGAAAAATATGATGAATAAACATAGAATTGAAGCTTTAATTTTGATATATGATGATTTTATCAAGTAAAATTGATAGAAATTAATTTTAGGACCTAATTGTGTTAGAGTTTGGAATTATGGTCTAATGCTAAATTTCTGATTTTCAAGGGTTATGAAGTAGTTTAAAATGATAGAATAAAATATTAATTAAGAAAAATTAGCCCAATTGAGGGGTTAATTGGATATGGACTGAATTGTATGAACTGTGAAATTTGGGGCAAAATGGAAATCAACACTTTGCACTAAAACAGTTTTGGACAACAGAAGTAGTTTAACTTTGAAAAATCACCAAAAGTTTTAGAAATCGAATTAGAGGATGAATAAAATATAGAATTAAATCTTATTGCGACTAGTTTCTTATAGAAGAAATGGTGTAAGCAATGGAATTGTAAATCATGAGATATAATATATTT
Organism: Gossypium rotundifolium; assembly: GCA_025506655.1. Taxonomy (NCBI): domain Eukaryota; kingdom Viridiplantae; phylum Streptophyta; class Magnoliopsida; order Malvales; family Malvaceae; genus Gossypium; species Gossypium rotundifolium. The sequence goes on from CP106733.1 coordinate 161,947,536, forward strand.
TGTGAGATAAGGTCAGAATGAATTCGGGTTCCCCTGTTTTGATTTTGTAAAATCATAAAAAATTGTAAAAAATAAATAGGGGCTTAAATTTATATTTTTAGAATCTTTAATGAGTTTATTTCCAATAGAAACAAACAGAAATATCATCTGAATCCTGTATGAGGAGATAATTAATTTTTAGTGAAGAAGGGTCGAAGCACGACAATGAGAATAGGGGTGAATTTAAAGAATAAAATGTACTTATTGGCTAAGTCAAAATTCTGAAAATTTTATGGTAAGAAGATATGTAAGTCTAGTTTCAGGGAAAAATATCAAATCTTAATTTTGAGTTCTGTAAGTCAAGATAAAAATAATGGAGTGACTATGACATGGATGAATAGCTTGAATATTCACATAAATAAATAGTGAAAAATTATAGATAATGTTACTTACAAATGTGTTATTTATACTAAGGATGTGGAATGGGGAGGAGGAGGAGGAAAATATATGAATGACTTATGCATAAATTGATCACATGCCCAATTATGATTAATAAACGTAGAAGTAAAAATGATATAATGTTTTATTTCAAATATTTATTATGAAACTAAGTAAAAATCGAATTGTAAGTTCATGTAACTTGAATTATATTCTTAATCGATTGAAATGTATATTATTAATGTGAATATAATTTGAATGTTCATTGTATGAAGATTGATGAAACATTGATATATTTGATGAAAGTGGAAAATAAATCCGGTTGAATGAAAGGAAAATTCGATGGATCTCTAAAAAGGAATTGACAGTAAAAAGGATCTAGCCCAGACGGGTGATGCTATCTCGATATAGCCCTCTCGAAGAATATGTGTGAAAAGGATCTAGCCCAGGCGGGTGATCCTGATATAAGCCCTCCCGAAGAATATGTGGAAAATGGATTTAACCTGGACGGATAATCCAAATTAGGGTCTGAATTTAGTTTGGACTGGTAATTCAGATCCAAGCTCATTAGGGTAATTGTCGTTGCAGGGGATTTAGCCTGGACTGGTAATCCCAACAATACTCTATGAGTTTATATTACAGGGATTTAGCCTGGACTGGGAATCCCACTGTAAGGATGAGGTTCGCGGGAGTGTGCTCTCTGAAATGGAAATGTGCCCACATGAATATGAATTAACGGACTCGGATTTGTACACTAAGGTGTACCCCTGAAAATCCATCAAAATTCCAAGAAACCCAACGGGATAAATATGGAAAAATATAAAGGGAATGGAAATCATGGTATATATTATGTGATATAAGAAAATACGAGTTAATGAGACTTGAACATAGAACTTGGTTGACGAATGAGTTCATTTGTGATTATATATTTGTACATCCTTGAGTGTATTATCTGTATGAATTGGTATTCCAAATGAGTTAATGAGAAGATTTCTAATATGAAATAATCTTAATTCTAAATGAAATATTATGAAAACGTATTTGAAATACATTAGTATGTCTTGTATATGTTATTTGAGTTCATAATGTGCAAAGTAATGTATGCGGAAATATGAGATGATGATACCTGTACATGGAATTTATTGGTGGATACGTACATCCAAATTTATATGATAGATTGTAGTGAACATTGAAATTGGGCTCAATAAGTGATTTGTCAATTTAAATTGTGATTGGTAGGAAGAGTTAGTGAATTACATGTTTATGAATTGTTACACGTATTTTTCGAAATACGAGGAAATGATGGTAATTGATACATGGAAATATGAGAATATGATATATTTAAAACATGACATATGTTTGATAAATGTGTTCATTCATAATTATGGAATGGTGCACCTCAAGTGCACTATATGTGTAAAGAAACTTTTATAATCAATTTCACTATTTGAGCGAAAAATGGTTTAAATTGCCTGTGAGTATTCTGTACTCTACGGTAATGCCTCGTACTTTATTTCGGCAACGGATACGGGTAGGGGGTGCTACAGTTTTATACAAACATTATTTTTGTAAGCAATTAAGAGAGTCTCTTATATTGTAAGACTAAGCTTTTGAGGTAGTAGCGTAGTGGGAGAGTAATTTAGTTTTTATACAACGATGAGACTGCTAAATTGGTGAGAGTTAGGTCGATATTAAAACTTAAATATTTTATTGTACTGTAAGAAAGATAGTGGATCATTGCTCTATGTAAGGTCCTACAGATGTAGACTGAGGTTGAACTATGTAAACAATTTCGATATTCAATCTTTACATTTATGCACTTTTGGTTTCGTGGTTCAAACAATGGTCACAACATTGTTTCAGCCATAGTTTCTGATTGTGAAGCAAGTACCCTCTTGTTTCTACATTAACAAATAAACTTACATTTTTAAACTTTTAAATTAGAAAGATTAAATTTTTAAAAATAACAGTATGAAGATTAAATTTCAAATATATGAATAGTGCAATAACTTAAAACATATTGCAATATTTAATTTTTATTCTATAATTAATAAATAAATATTAATTCAATATGGAACATGGATAAAAATCATACAAATATAAAATTAATAATAATGACTTCATCATACATATATTTTTTTTACTTTTATCGAAGATGATTATTTAATGAAACAATGTAACAGCCCGTTTTCAGTGAAGTCGAAACAGTGGTTTCGGGACCACAAATCCGAGCCCGAAATAAAATTTATTTTAATATTATTTATGGTCTACTTTATGATATGACTATCATATAAAAATTTCGTTAAGAAAATTTTACCGATTACATGATTAATTGAGAAAAGGACCAAATTGGATAAAATGCAAAATTTGAATTCTAATAGCTAAAAGGATCAAATAGCTATGAAATTCAAAATTAGAGGTCCTTATATGGAAAATAGACCATTAAGAGGAGTTAGTAGATAAGTATGATGATTCATACATGAAAAATTAATTAAAGAAAAGAACTAAATTGGAAAGTAAAAATAATAAAAGATTATAAGTAATTAAATAATAAAAAATCATCTTTTTCATCATCTTTCCCAAAGTTTTTTATGGAAACCCTAGCTAAGAGAAAAGAACTCAAGCAAGCTTATTTGGCTTAATTGGGTAAGTAATCTTATCCCGCTTTTAGTAATTTTTATATTTCCGAGATCCTAATAGCTTAATCTAGTTATCTTGGGGATTAATTTGTAAAGCTATCAAAGTACTAGGGTTTGGCCATGGATGAGTATGTATGAATTATGAAGTTTTATGGTAAAAAATGAAAGGTTGTTGATAGATAAACAACTTTTGTAAAGGAAATTTTGATGAACTTGTGATTTACGGACTAAATTGAAAGGTTGTAAAAATCATAGAAAAATTCTAAAGTTTATGAAATACATGGGCTTTTAATGTTACATGTAAAAATAAGTTAGGCTTGGAATAAAGATTAAATTGCATGATTTCATTTTCCGAGCATAGGGATAAAATCATCATTAATTAAAAGTATAGGGGCAAAATAGTAAATTTTCCTAAGATGTGAATTGAATTGAATTAAATATGAATTGTATTAATTTGAGATAAATTTACTCGTATAGATCCGGATAGACTAAATATAGAACTAGATCGAGGTAAAGAAAAAGTAATGGATTAGTAGCATACAAGTTCACGAACATTGTTGAGGAAAGTTCGTGTAACAAAATTGTGTATATTTATATGCTTAAATTGAAAGTTGTGTATGTCATTGTATTGTTGCTATGAATATAAAATTAATATTATATCCGACAATGCCTGACAAAATATCAAGTCCTGATTGAATAAATGAATTGATGGATACAAGATATCCCGTATTGGTTGTAGTCCTGCATATGTTGTGAACACATCATAGCTCGAAAGAGCGTCCCATTATTAGCCCTCTCGAGCTTTTCGTTATATGGTTCTTGTGAGCTTCTCGTTAATAGCTCTTCGGAGAATCCCGATCAGGTGTGATCCTCCATGTGTTGTGGACACGCTGCAACTCTTATGAGTGTCCCGTTATATGGCTCTTCATGAGCTTCCCGATTAAAGGCTCTTTGTGAGCTTCCTAATTAATAGCTCTTCAGAGCTTCCTGATATAGCTCGCTTGAACTTCCCAATATATGGCTATCCGGAGCTTCCCAATTAATGACTTTTCGGAGCTACCCATTATTGGCTTGCATGAGCTTCCCAATTGTGGCTCTTATGAGCTTCCTGTTTGCAGCTCGAATAAGCTTCCCATTATATGTCTCACATGAGCTTCATGTTATATGGCTCGAGAGAGGGCTTCTTGTTTATATGCTCTAATGAGCAACCCGAATATGAAGTGACGGATTTCAGATTCGTACACTTCAAGTGTATTACCCTTGTATCCATCGATATTTTAAATGATTCAACGGGTAAAATTCTAACATGAGATGATATGAATTCAAGATGAACTACTATGAGAAATACTTGAAATACAAAGATATGATATGTACATGTTCATGGATATTTGAAATGATAAATACATGTATGTGGAAATTGAATATTGATGAGCTTATACATGTTTCTTGATATTCATGTGAATTACATGACTAACATGCTTGACAAGATATGTGTTTAGGCAAGGGGCCAATTTGCTTTGGATGTATTTAGTATGCTTACCTTAAATGTAAATAAATGGTAAGTTAAATTCCCGTTATACGAACTTACTAAGCTTTAAAGCTTACTCTATTTTATTTTTTCTATTTTATAGTACTCCGAAAGCTCGTTGGGTTGGAGGCTTGGCGGAGATATCTCACACTATCTATCAACTCATTTTGGTATAAATAGTAAATTAAATTTTAGGTTATAATGGAATGTATAGGCTAAAAGTGGTCAAGAATGGCATGTATGTGTTTGGTTGAAATTAGCCATTGGTATGGCTTGTAATTGGTATGTTTTGGTATGTAAAAAATGGACTTAATATGATGATATGTGTTTGAAATGGATAAATGATGGAAATCATATAGGCATGTTGAAGATTGATTTTAAGATAGTATAAATTGGGTAAAATATGCCTATATGTATGTATGGTGGTTTTGGTAAGTTTGGATAATTGAATATATGAGTTGGCATGTTATGCATAAGACTTGGTTTTAGTTTGATTCAAATGTTTTATATTGGATTGGGACTATGTTTAAGTGTTAATGTAGGTGGAATATATGTTTGGGTGAAACACCCCAAACCCAGCCCACGAGCCTTGACCGGATCTGGTATGTTCCCCGGTGTAAACCGTTTCAAATTCTTTTGTTACTTAGAAAAAACTTGTGTGATTTGGAAGAAAGATCGTTTTGGGTTGGGCTTGAGATGAAAACAAGTTCATCTCATTATTAAAAATCCTTTACTTTAAGTGACAAAACGTTTGGGCTTTGTTTTAAAAATAGATTTACTTAATCTTTTAATAAGTAAAAGTTTGTAAGCTCAATAAATAAAAACAGAATAAAATAATTCTACTAAGGCCTTATTACATCAAATAATTCCCAAAATTTAAATTCAAAATACTTAAAGTAAAATAGTCCAAATAAAAGAAATTTGAACTTCACATGGCCTCCACTAAGCATCCGCCTTTGGTCCATCACCAAGCGTCACTGAAAAGTAATCCCACAACGGGGTGAGTCAACAGACTCAATGTGTAACCAACACTAAAATTTAATATTTCAGGCATACAAGTGTCATACATGTTCATAAAGCATTTAAACAATATGATGCAACCCGAACCCAAACCTATATGCCATCCGCTACACTCCACCCGTACCATCCTGCACACCGTGGGGACTACTAAGTCATCCCTCCATCCGCTACACACCATCGAAGGCAGTCGCTGCAGTCGACGTGCTCATCGCCCATATAAAATTTGTGGCATAGCCACCAGATAATTGTGTCATGAGACACCACATTCAGATAATGTAACCAAAGTTATCACATTAGGATAATGTGACCAAGTCACCACATTCGGATAATGTGACCAAGTCACCACATTCGGATAGTGAGACCAAGTCATCACATTCACTTCCCTTTCTCAAATAACCCGAATGCCCCATATTATTCATATCATGCATATCATACTTAAATTCACATTCATGTCACTTTTCACATGTTAAGTATAACATATTTCGTAATCCTAGTAGAAGTAGGAAAACGTACCTGAGTACTTTGTACCATAACATGGTACTTTAGCCACATTCTTACACTTTCATATTAACACATATATCAAGTTTAAGCCATAAATCTATTAGGATTAGTGTGGGGTACACACGGTACCTTAGCCATATTCTTACACTTTCATCTTAACACATATAATGAATTAAAGCCGTAAATCTATCAAGATTTAGTGTAGGGTACACACCTGATTCGCTTAACGATTTCACTTGAAATCTCGAAATCCGATCTACTACCTTAAATTTTTAATGCCTACATTCGACCAACATGTTAATATTTAGCAAAGGCCTATTCGGCCATAAAACCAAATCCTAGTAGGATTTGTGTACTTAGACTTACCTTAATGCCGATTTGCTTATCACTCAAATCCCAAAAACTTTGCTTTTCTTCTCATTGTATTCGGCCAAACACTAGATCTCTACATAGGTTAGTTTTCGGCTTTTAAGATAATAAGAAAATAGATCTATGTACTAAAGTAAGGCCTTAGCCGAATGCTATAGTGCTTACCTTGCGGATCTTAAATCCCGAAACTCACTGAATAACTAGGGAACATGCGGCTTATGGTGCACCTTCGGAAAACGAATTTCACCTTCCTTGTAGTCAACACTAGCAAATCCGAATGATCTTTCCAAATTTCGGCAAACAAGATATTAATGATATTAGTTCCTATGTTGCGGCTTAAAGAAGAGAATAAATTAATGGCCATAAAATTCTTACCCTTAATATTGAATTCGACAGCACCTAAGCTTGAAGCCACTTGATATATTCGGCTATGGCCTTAAAAGGCTTACTTCCGGCTTTTGGAGGGATTAGAAGGAAAAGAGAAGGAAGAATAAAGATGGAGGATTCGACTAGAGCACAAGGTATTTCGGCTTTAGCTAAACGATGAAGAAAGGAGATATTTGCTAGAGAGAATTCGGCAGAGAGAGTTAGAAGAAAGAATGAATGGCCCTCTTTTCCTTTTATAGTCGAATTTACTAACTTAGAATCCCTCACTTGGCCATCACTCTTTTCCTACCTTAGCCGAAATTCCAAAAGAATTTGACTTCAACTTAACTAAGCCTAGAGAGTCCCCTACTTGGCCATCACTCTTCTATTTTGATAGCTTTATCTCTTTAATTAAAAATTAAAGAATAATCCCTCAATTATCTCTTCTAAAATAAATCATCATTATCTACTTATTTAGCTGAGTTTTAAGGAGAATTAAACTCTTCCCTTAAGAGTCCTTATTGCCGTCCATTGCTTCCTCTTTAAGTAATTAAATAAAAATCATTTAAAGTCTTAGCTAGATGCCGTCCACCCCCTTCCCTTGATGAGCCGAATTTAAACTTCTTCTATTGGACTCCTTGTGGCCATACGAGGCCCAAATTATCCACCTAAGTGGCGCCACTCCTTTGGGCTTTAAGTGGTATCTTGAGCCACTTTTCCAAGCCTATTTGTGTGTCAAATTTCACATACTTTTTCTCTTAAGGCCACTTTGCCTTAATTTCCTCTTTAAACTTTAAAACTCGACATTTCTAAGTCATTTCTAAGTTTCCAAAATTTTCGTTTGGCTCTTTAAACTTGACATTTCCTTACATTTCCAAGTTTCCAAATGTTTACTTTCCTCTTTGAATCATTTCTAAATCATTTTCTAGTTTCCATAAATGTTCACTTTCCTCTTTTGAATCATTTCTAAATCATTTTCCTAGTTTCCATAAATGTTCACTTTCCTCTTTTTAACTTAGCATTTCCAAAATGTTCACTTTCCTCTTTTAACTTAACATTTCCAAGTTTCCAAAATGTTCACTTTCCTCTTTTTGAAACTTAACATTTCTAAATCATTTCTTACATTTCCAGGACATTTCCCTACATTTCCTTACCTTTCCCTACATTTCCTTACATTTCCATACATTTCCATACATTTCCTTACATTTCCATACATTTCCTTACATTTCCATACATTTCCTTACATTTCCATACATTTCCATACATTTCCATACATTTCCATACATTTTCATACATTTCCATACATTTCCTTACATTTCCAAGGTTCTAAAAATGCACACCACATATCACAGTAAACATGTTATTTCATAAAATTAAGCAAAGATGCACACAATGGGATTCGAACCTCTTCCCTCAAAGTACTTCACTTGATGCCATAACCCTTGCACCTTAGGTGGCGTCCCTTGCCACTTTTCCACATTACTTCTTGTTTTTAACTTAAAAACCAATAATTGTCCAAAGCTTTCTCTTCCATCCTAGGATTTTAAAAACCCTTAATTCACTTCCAAACATTGCCAAAACCTACTACTCATGAATTATACACAAACGCATAACCCCTAATCTAGGATGTTACAGTTCTACCCTCCTTAAAAATAATTTCGTCCTCGAAATTACTTACTAACATCGTACAATCCTTCTCAAGACTATGCTTACGCTGCAAGACTCGATCTTAATAGAACCATCATACTTTCCAGGCACAATCTCTAAGTTCACGTCCCTTAGAACTCATTTCTAACGTCGCGATTTAATCTGATTAAGAAGTTTTATGTATTAAAAAATTTTGTTTCACTGATTAACCGCGAAGAAGTTTTATGGAAAGAATTTTTAGAAGTGGTTCTTTCGTATTCATACATACACACAGTCTTTACATTCATACATCCATCAATTAATTATGAACTTTCATTCATTCAGAGAAATGTTGTAGTTTCCATTGTTGTTGTTTTTCCACTACCCAGGGGTATTTTCGTAATTCGTCCTACAGGGGTATTTTTCGCAATTTATCGAAACAAGGTTCCTTGGTGTTTTTGTCAATAAGGGTATTTTGGTAATTTTTGAAATCCCGGGGGTATTTCAGAAATTTTGAAATTACAGGGGCCTTTCGGTAATAAACCAGGGTAAATTTATAAATCTTAATAAATCAAGGGTATTTCAAAATTTGCAAAACTTGAGGGTTCTTTTTGAGAATTTGTTTTCCAAATTGGTGCTGTTGCAAAAATTTTGAAAATCAGGGGTCGTTCTGGTAATTTTGTAACTTGGGGGTATTTTGGTAATTTATAGGTTGGGAGAAAATTTCGTAAATTTTTTTTTCTAAAATCAAGGTATTTTGATGTTTTACAAATTAGGGTTTTTGAACATTTTATAAAGTAATGAAATTTTGATAGGAACTGTGGGTACTTGGAAATTTCATAAACCAAGGGCATTTTTGTAATTTTACAATTAGGGGTTTTTTTGTAATTTTATAAATCTGAAATATTTCAAGAAAATTTTATAAAAATAATCTTTTTCAAATCAAGAGGATAATTTAGAAATTTTTAAAACTAGGGTTTCCATAAAAATACGGCTAGTCCCTTTCGGGTTTTAGCTAGGGGTTTAGCCCGTGTATAAGTCCTCTTGGTTAAGGTGAACCGAGGCTACGCACCAGGTAGGATTCGAGTGGAGAGGAGGTGAGTCACTAGGACTGCTTAAATACCAAGCTCCCATCGAAACCAATCCTAGACATGCGCACCATGGTTGCCACACCTTAACTCAGCGACTTAACCACAGGTTTGTTTAGTTAGGCATTTAAGTCTTATGTATTTGTTGGGGTACACTAGTCCTAGGGTTCAAATACTTATCAGACTAATCTACGTTGCCATAAAAGCCCATACATTTCACATATTCAAATCACTTCAAAAGTCAAAAGTACTTACCTGGTGGACTGCGGGTCGGAGACTTAGTGGGCCATGCCAGAAAACCTAAAAATTTTTCAGAAAATTCCTTTTGGGCTTACTTTGGAAAACATTTTGGGCCTTAAACCCAAGGTGAGAGTTTAAAAGCGGGCTCGATACTAAATGAAACACCCCAAACCCGGCCCACGAGCCTTGACCGGATCTGGTATGTTCCCCGGTGTAAACCGTTTCAAATTCTTTTGTTACTTAGGAAAAACTTGTGTGATTTGGAAGAAAGATTGTTTTGGGTTGGGCTTGAGATGAAAACAGGTTCATCTCATTATTAAAAATCCTTTACTTTAAGTGACAAAACGTTTGGGCTTTGTTTTAAAAATAGATTTACTTAATCTTTTAATAAGTAAAAGTTTGTAAGCTCAATAAATAAAGCCAGAATAAAATAATTCTACTAAGGCTTTATTACATCAAATAATTCCCAAAATTTAAATTCAAAATACTTAAAGTAAAATAGTCCAAATAAAAGAAATTTGAACTTCACATGGCCTCCACTAAGCATCTCCTTACCGGTCCATCACCGGTCGTCACACGAAAAGTAATCCCAGCACGGGTGAGTCAGCAGACTCAATGTGTAACCAACACTAAAATTTAATATTCGAGGCATACAAGTGTCATACATGTTCATAAAGCATTTAAACAATATGATGCAACCCAAACCCAAACCTATATGCCATCCGCTACACTCCACCCGTACCATCTTGCACACCGTGGGGACTACTAAGTCATCCTCCATCCGCTACACACCATCGAAGGCAATCATTGCAATGGCGTGCTCATCGCCCATATAAAATTTGTGGCATAGCCACCAGATAATTGTGTCATGAGACACCACATTCGAGATAATGTAACAAAGTTACCACATTCGGATAATGTGACCAAGTCACCACATTTAGATAATGTGACCAAGTCACCACATTCAGGATAGTGAGACCAAGTCATCACATTCACTTCCCTTTCTCAAATAACCCGAATGCCCCATATTATTCATATCATGCATATCATACTTAAATTCACATTCATGTCACTTTTCACATGTTAAGTATAACATATTTCGTAATCCTAGTAGAAGTAGGAAAACGTACCTGAGTACTTTGTACCATAACATGGTACTTTAGCCACATTCTTACACTTTCATATTAACACATATATCAAGTTTAAGCCATAAATCTATTAGGATTAGTGTGGGGTACACACGGTACCTTAGCCATATTCTTACACTTTCATCTTAACACATATAATGAATTAAAGCCGTAAATCTATCAAGATTTAGTGTAGGGTACACACCTGATTCGCTTAACGATTTCACTTGAAATCCCGAAATCCGATCTACTACCTTAAATTTTTAATGCCTACATTCGACCAACATGGTAATATTTAGCAAAGGCCTATTCGGCCATAAAACCAAATCCTAGTAGGATTTGTGTACTTAGACTTACCTTAATGCCGATTTGCTTATCACTCAAATCCCAAAAACTTTGCTTTTCTTCTCCTTGTATTCGGCCAAACACTAGATCTCTACATAGGTTAGTTTTCGACTTTTAAGATAATAAGAAAATAGATCTATGTACTAAAGTAAGGCCTTAGCCGAATGCTATAGTGCTTACCTTGCGGATCTTAAATCCCAAACTCATTTGAATAACTAGGAACATGCGACTTATGGTGCACCTTCGGAAACAATTTCACCTTCCTTGTAGTCAACACTAGCAAATCCTGAATAATCTTTCCAAATTTCGGCAAACAAGATATTAATGATATTAGTTCCTATGTTGCGGCTTAAAGAAGAGAATAAATTAATGGCCATAAAATTCTTACCCTTAATATTGAATTCGATAGCACCTAAGCTTGAAGCCACTTGATATATTCGGCTATGGCCTTAAAAGGCTTACTTCTGGCTTTTGGAGGGATTAGAAGGAAAAGAGAAGGAAGAATAAAGATGGAGGATTCGGCTAGAGCACAAGGTATTTCGGCTTTGGCTAAACGATGAAGAAAGGAGATATTTGCTAGAGAGAATTCGGCAGAGAGAGTTAGAAGAAAGAATGAATGGCCCTCTTTTCCTTTTATAGTCGAATTTACTAACTTAGAATCCCTCACTTGGCCATCACTCTTTTCCTACCTTAGCCGAAATTCCAAAAGAATTTGACTTCAACTTAACTAAGCCTAGAGAGTCCCCTACTTGGCCATCACTCTTCTATTTTGATAGCTTTATCTCTTTAATTAAAAATTAAAGAATAATCCCTCAATTATCTCTTCTAAAATAAATCATCATTATCTACTTATTTAGCTGAGTTTTAAGGAGAATTAAACTCTTCCCTTAAGAGTCCTTATTACCGTCTATTGCTTCCTCTTTAAGTAATTAAATAAAAATCACTTAAAGTCTTAGCTAGATGTCGTCCACCCCCTTCCCTTGATGAGCCGAATTTAAACTTGTTCTATTGGACTCCTTGTGGCCATATGAGGCCCAAATTATCCACCTAAGTGGCGTCACTCACTGGGCTTTAAGTGGTATCTTCAGGCCACTTTTCCAAGCCTGTTTGTGTGTCAAATTTCACATACTTTTTCTCTTAAGGCCACCTTACCTTAATTTCCTCTTTTAAACTTTAAAACTCGACATTTCTAAGTCATTTCTAAGTTTCCAAAAATTTTCGTTTGGCTCTTTAAACTTGACATTTCCTTACATTTCCAAGTTTCCCGAAATGTTTACTTTCCTCTTTTGAATCATTTTTAAATCATTTTCCTAGTTTCCATAAATGTTCACTTTCCTCTTTTGAATCATTTCTAAATCATTTTCCTAGTTTCCATAAATGTTCACTTTCCTCTTTTTAACTTAGCATTTCCAAAATGTTCACTTTCCTCTTTTAACTTAACATTTCCAAGTTTCCAAAATGTTCACTTTCCTCTTTTGAAACTTAACATTTCTAAATCATTTCTTACATTTCAGGACATTTCCTACATTTCCTTACATTTCCATACATTTCCATACATTTCCTTACATTTCCATACATTTCTTACATTTTACATTTCATACATTTCCATACATTTCCATACATTTACATTTCCATACAAGGTTCTAAAATGCACACCACATATCACAATAAACATGCTATTTCATAAAATTAAGCAAAGATGCACACAATGGGATTCGAACCTCTTCCCTCAAAGTACTTCACTTGATGCCATAACCCTTGCACCTTAGGTGGCGTCCCTTGCCACTTTTCCACATTACTTCTTGTTTTTAACTTAAAAACCAATAATTGTCCAAAGCTTTCTCTTCCATCCTAGGATTTTAAAAACCCTTAATTCACTTCCAAACACTTCCAAAACCTACTACTCATGAATTATGCACAAACGCATAACCCCTAATCTAGGATGTTACATTGGGTGAGAAATAAGGCTTGAAAATGGCCTTATGTTGTCCACATGGGCAGAGACACGGGCGTGTGTCTCAGCCGTGTATGACACATAGCCCAGTACATGGGCGTGTGTTTCAGCCATGTGTTCCCTGCATCTTTAAATTTTAAAATAGAATACTCAGGATTTTTTACACGAGTGTGTGGCTTGTCCGTGTGACCCCTGCACCTACACACGGCCTATCACACGGGCGTGTGACTTGGCCGTGTGACCTAAGTCAGAGAGTTACACGGGTATGGACGCAGGATGAGACATGACCGTGTGCCCTATTTCGAATGCCAACACGGTCTATGACACAGACATGTCTCTTGGCCGTGTGAGCCACACGGGCGTGTGTACCCTCCATATAGGAAAATTTTTAAAATTTCTTGAAAAATTCTCTGAGTACCCGATTTAGTCCCTACTTGTTTCTAATACATATTTTGGGCCTCGAGGGCTAATTTAAGGGAAAATATAATTCATTATGAATTATTTTTTATATGAATGTTAAATGTTATGAAATATCTGTATTTGATTTGTAAATTTTGGTAATGCTCTGTAACCCTATTTCGATGACAGATACAGGTTAGGGGTGTTACATTTATTGGTATCAGAGCTACCATTTAGTCTATTCTTGAACTAATGTTGTATGTACGAGTCTAGCTATAAATGCTATTATATAACCTGTGGTAGTGTGATATCTCTTGACCATTTTAAATATGTTTTTCATATAGTAATGTCGTCCAATCGAGATGAATCTGAAGAAGCTGAGAGCAATGCTCAAGCTTTAGTTCAAAGAGCAGCCTCAAGTAGTAGAAGCCCCGTATCTAAGGGCCGAGGAGGAGAGGCTAAAGAAGTCTTATTTCAAATGATGAATGAATAGTTCACATAATTTGTAAGAACAAATCTGACTATACAACAACCTCCAACCCTTCTGTTTCTCAACCGGTTCCTGATATGCCACAAGGTATAGAACTTGTAAGAACTGATAAGCCTTTTGTAGATAAAATTCACAAATATGGGGTAGAAGAATTCATAGCAACATCCGAAGATGATCCTAAAAGGGCTGAATTCTGGCTAGAAAATACTATCAGGGTTTTGGATGAATTGTCTTGTACACCAGCTGAGTGTATGAAATGTGTTGTATCCTTGTTAAAAGACTCAGCTTACTAGTGGTGGACACCTTAATTTCTTTCATATCAAAGGAAAGAGTTACTTGGGAATTTTTCCAAACTGAGTTCAAAAAGAAGTATATTAGTCAGAGATTCCTTAATCAGAAGCGGAAAGAATTGTTAGAGCTTAAATAGGGGCATATGACAGTATCTGAGTATGAAAGAGAGTTTGTCAAACTGAATAAATATGCTAGAGAATGTGTCCCGATTGAAATCGCAATGTATAAGCGATTTAAAGAGGGTTTAAATGAAAACATAAAGTTGTTAGTTGAGATTCTAGAATTAAAAGAATTTGTGGTATTGGTCGATCGAGCCCGTAAAACTGAAGAACTGAGTAAAGAAAAGAGACAGGCTGAGATAGAAGCTAGAACTACAAGTAAAAGATTTACGGGGAAATCATATCAATCTTCCTCAAAGAAATCAAAGAAATATCATGACCGTTCCACTACCTTTGCAGGGTATTTTGGGAAAGACAGAAATATTCAACGTTCTAATCCGAGGTCTTTAGGCTACATCTGTAGCGAGTGCAAGCAATGTCAGAAACACTAAACTCAGGTGTAAACACTGTATTAAATTTTATTTTGGTAAGTGTCACATGAGAAGTGGAGCATGTTTTAGATGTGGTTCTTTTGACCACTATCTCAGAGACTGCCCGAAAAAGCCTGAGAAAGATACTGTACAGACTTCAAAGCTGAGCAACTCTGCTACAAGAGGTTGACCACCTCGTAACCCCGACAATGTCAGTGGTAGTAAAAGATTCAATTGTAAAAGATTCAATTGTCAAATTTAGTACCCGATGTTATTACTGGTACTTTTTCTTTTCTTGATACTGATATAATTGCTTTAATTGATCCCGGTTCAACTTATTCATACATTTGTAATAATTTAGTGTCTATGAAAAATTTGTTTGTCGAGTTCACTGAATTCGTGCTTAAAGTATCGAACCCTCTGGGCTAGTATGTGATGGTGGATAAAATTTGTAAAAATTTTCCTTTAATGATATAGGGTTTCTGTTTTCTGGCTGATTTAGTGTTATTACCATTTGATGAATTTGATGTGATTTTGGGTATGGATGGGTTAACTTAGCATGATGCCGTGGTAAATTGTAAACAAAAGCATAGTCCGAATGGTGAAATGACCTGTATTGAATATGATAATTTGGATGGTATGTCTAATGTGATGTCAGCCATGTCAACATCGAAATATATCAGAAAAGGGCACGAGGCTTATCTTACCTATGTGTTGGATACTAAGGTGTCTAAATCAAAGATTAAATCAGTGCCAATAGTCTATGAATATCCTAATGTGTTCCTAGAAAAGTTACCCAGATCACCATGAGTTAGAGAGGTTGAATTTTCTATAGATCTTGTTCTGGGGACAACACCGAAATATATAGCACCTTAAAGAATGGCTCCGACAGAATTAAAAGAGCTAAAAGCATAGTTGCAAGAACTAATTGACAGAGGTTTTGCTCAACCTAGTTCTTTACATTGGGGTACATCAGTTCTGTTTGTTAAGAAGAAAGATGGATCCTTGAGGTTATATATTGATTACCGGTAACTCAATAAGGTTACAATCAAGAACAAATTCCACTACCCCGCATTGATGACTTGTTTGACCAGTTAAAAGGTGCTACGATATTTTCAAAGGTTGATCTTCATTCTGGCTATTATCAGTTACAAGTGAAAGACTCAGATGTACCGAAAACAACCTTCAGAACCAGGTATGGGCATTATGAGTTCCTTGTGATGCCGTTTAGTTTGACTAATGCACCTACAGTATTTATGGATTTAATGAATAGAATTTTCATAATGAATCTGGATAGGTTTGTGATGGTATTCATTGATGATATATTGGTATATTCCTGAGATGAAAATGAGCATTCTGATCATTTGAAAATTGTTCTGCAAACACTGCATAAGAAAAAATTGTATGCTAAATTCAGTAAATGTGAATTCTAGCTTTGAAAAGTTGGTTTTCTTGGACATATAGTATCGGCTGAAGGTATTAGAGTTGATCCGAGTAAAATTTCAGCTATTATTAATTGGAAGCCACCAAAAAATGTGTCTAAAGTAAGAAGTTTTCTGGAATTAGCCGGTTACTATCGGATATTTATACAAGGGTTTTCAATGATAGCTTCACCAATAACATGGATATTACAGAAAAATGTGAAGTTTGAGTGGTCTGATAAATGCCAACAAAGCTTTGATCGATTGAAAGCCCTTTTGATCGAAGCATCGGTTTTGTTCAGCCTGAATCAAGTAAGAAATTTGTAATATATAGTGATGCATTATTGAATGGTTTAGGCCATGTCTTAATGTAAGAAGGTAAAGTAATAGCCTATGCTTCTAGACAATTAAAACCACATGAAAAGAATTACCCTATACATGATCTAGAACTAGCAGTTATTATCTTTTCATTGAAAATCTGGCAACACTATCTGTTTGGTGAAAAATGTCATATATTCACTGATCATAAAAGTTTAAAGTATCTGATGTTGTAGAAAGATTTGAATTTGAGACAGCGCATGTGGCTTGAGCTGTTGAAAGATTATGATTTGGTAATTGATTATCATCGGGAAAAGCAAATGTTGTTGCTGATGCTCTGAGTAGAAAGTCTTTATTTGCTTTACGAGTAAGGAATACTCGATTGTCATTGTCTAATGAAGGTTCAATTTTGGCTGAGTTAAAAGCTAGGCCGACGTTTTTACAGTAGATCTGCAAAGCTCAGAAAAGTGATAATGAGTTACAAGGTAAATGGGTACAGTGTGAATCAATTTCTGATTCAGAATTTTAGATTGGACCTGATGATTATTTGTTATTCTAAGTAGAGTTTGTGTACCGAAGAATTCGGAGCTTGTAAAGAAGATTTTGGATGAAGCTCATAATGGTACTATGACTGTTCATTTGGGGAGTAATGAAATGTACAATGATTTCAAAAAGATGTATTAGTGGCCGGGAATGAAACATGATATTTTTGAATTCGTATCTAAATGTTTGATATGTTAGCAAGTTAAAGCTGAACATCAGGTACCTTTAGGACTATTATAGCCAGTTATGATACCGGGATAGAAATGAGACAGAGTTACCATGAATTTTGTGTCGAGATTACCCCTATCTCTGAAAAAGAAAGATGTCATTTGGGTAATGGTCGACTGTTTGACAAAATCTGCACACTTTATTCCTGTACGAATGGATTTCTCCCTGGATAGATTGGCTGAATTATATGTTTCTGAGATTGTCAGATTACACGGTGTGCCATTTTCTATTATTTATGATAGAGATCCACGTTTCACATCCTGATTTTGGAATAAATTACAAGAAGCTCTGTGTACTTAATTACATTTCAGTACTGCGTTTCACCCTCAGACTGATAGTTAGTCCGAGCATGTGATTCAGATTCTTGAAGATATGCTTCAGTTCTGTCTTTTGGAATTTGAAGGCAATTGGGAAAAATATTTTCCTTTAGTCAAATTTCATATAATAATAGTTATCAGTTAAGCATTAATATGACACCGTACAAAGCTTTATATGGACGCAAATGTAGAACTCCATTGTATTGGACTAAGCTCAGTGATCCGAGATACCTTGAAAGCAACTTCTGATCATCAGAAATCTTATGCAGATCTTAACTGAAAAGAAATAGAATTCCAAGTGGGCGATAAGGTATTCTTCGATTTGGCCGTAAAGGCAAATTGAGTCTGCGATTTATTAGGCCGTATGAGGTTATTGAATGAATCGGACCCATTGCATACCAATTGGCACTACTACCAGAACTTGACAAGATTCATAATGTTTATCACGTGTCTATGTTATGGCGATATTAGTCAGATCCTTCACATGTTATCTCCCCAACAGAGGTTGAGATCCAGCCTGACATGACTTATAGTGAGTAACCGATCAAAATCCTAGCACGTGAGATAAAAGAATTGAGAAATTAAAAGGTAGCTTTAGTAAAAGTCCTCTGGAAACGACATGGAATAGAAGAAGCTACTTGGGAACTAGAGGAAACTATGAGAAAGTAATATCCAAATCTCTTTACTAGTAAGATTTTCGAGGACGAAAATATTTTGAGGGGAAAGTTGTAACAGCCGTTTTCAATAAAGTCGGAACAGTGGTTTTGGGACCACAAATCCAAGCCTGAAAGGAAATTTATTTTAATATTATTTTATGGTCTATTGTATGATAGGAATATCGTATAAAAATTTCGTTAAGAAAATTTTACCGATTACGCGATTAATTGAGAAAAGGACCAAATTGCATAAAATGTAAAAGTTGAATTCTAATAGCTAAAAAGGATCAAATAGTTGTGGAATTCAAAATTGGAGGTCCTTATATGGCAAATAGACCATTAAGAGGAGTTAGTAGATAAGTATGATGATTCATCCATGGAAAATTAATTAAAGAAAAAGGCTAAATTGGAAAGTAAAAATAATAAAAGATAATAGGTAATTAAATAATGAAAATATCATCTTTTTCATCATCTTTCTAAAATATTTCTTATGGAAACCCTAGCTAAGAGAAGAGAACTAAAGCAAGCTTATTTGGCTTAATTGGTTAAGTAATCTTGTCTCGTTTTTAGTTTTTTTATATTTTCGTGATTGTCATAGCTTAATCTAGCTATCCCGAGGATTAATTTGTAAAGTTATCAAAGTAATAAGGTTTGGCCATGGATGAGTATGTATGAATTATGAAGTTTTATGATAGAAAATGAAAGGCTGTTTATAGATAAACAACTTTTGTAAAGGGAATTTTGATGAAATTGTGATTTAGGGACTAAATTGAAACGTTGTAAAATTCATGAAAAAATTTTGAATTTTATGAAATACATGGGCTGTTGATGTTACATGTAAAAATCATTTAGGCTTGGAATAAGAATTAAATTGCATAAATTTCATTTTTTGAGCCTACGGACGAAATTGTCATTAATTAAAAGTATAAGGGCAAAATTATAATTTTTCCTAAGATGTGAATTGAATTGAATTGAATATGAATTGTATTAAATTGAGTTAAATTTACTCGTATAGATCCAGATAGACCAAACACGGAGCTAGATCGAGGTAAAGAAAAAGTAACATATTAGTAGCATACAAGTTCACGAACATTGTCGAGGTAAGTTCGTGTAACTAAATTGTAACACACCTAAGCCGTAACCGTCGCCGGAATAGGTTAAGAGGCATTACCGGACTTGTAACTCAGTTCAGAACAATCATTTATCAAATATCATCTCATTTCAATAAATATCATTCATTCAAATTCAATATGTACTTAAATCGAGCATACAAAGATTAAATCATGCATTTGGGACTAAATTGGTAATATATGAAAACTTTGGAAACTTAGAAAAATTTCAACATTTCAAGTATCACATGCTCGTGTGAACAAGCTGTAATAGATTAAATTCAGGGTTCTTGAAATAGTGGTTTTGTAATCACAAATTTGATTTAAAAAATATTTATTTTAAAAATTATTGCATGAATATTAATATGATAGGAAATTCGTATGAAAATATCGATAGAAAAATTTTACCGATTTAGTGGTTAATTAGAAAAAAATAGTAAAAATTGGGTAAAAACGAGTTATCGAGACCTCGATCTCGTAAAATTGAGTCGAAAATATTTTTATAAATATTTATGAAATGTTGGTATTGTGGTAGTAAAATTTCGTTAGAAAATTTTAACATTTGGGTAGTCAGTTAAATAGAAAGGACTAAATTAAAAAAGGTGTAAAAGTTGCTAGAATGATTGAATAGCTTAAGTGTTTAATGAGAAAGGATTTAAAAGGCAATTAGACCCAAAATTATTTGGGCTGGACAGCAAGGGCATGAAATCAGCAAGAAAATTGATGATTTAAGGGAAAAATTGGAATATTGCATAATTAACTAAATAAAGTTAAGACTAAAGTGGAAATATCTAAATTTCTTTTGATTTTCTTCATTATAATCAGCCAAAACGCCATAGGAGGGGTTCTTTAAGCTGGAATTTCATGATTGTGAAAAAGTTTGGAATTAAGGTTTGATGCTGAAATTCTTATTTCCAAAGGTTGTGAAGTAGTTTAATATGATAGAATAAAGTGTTAATTGAGGAAAAATCAGCTCAATTGGGGGGTTAATTGAGTAGGGACCAAATTGTAAAAATTGTAAAATTTAGGGTAAATATGTAATTTTAAAAATTAAGAGGTATAATTTATGAAATAATTAGATTAAAATTGGATGCTAATGAATGTAAAATTTTATATTATAGATAAAGAAATTGAAGATAAACGAGGGAAGGAAAAAGTTGTCGAATAGTCTTTGAAATCTCTACAACTACTACAAATTGTTACGAGTAAGTTTGTGTAACTTGAATTATATTCTTAAATGCTTGGAATGTATGTTTATTGATGTGAATATGGTTTGGATGTTCATTGTATGATATTTGATGAAAAAAATTGATAATTCTCGATAAAAAGGGGAAATAAATCTCGGTTGAATGAACTGGACTTTGATGGATCACTGAAACGGGAATTGATGGTACAAAGTATCTAGCTCGGATGGGTGATCCTAATGATATAGCCCTCTCGATGAATATGTATTAAATGGATTTAGCCCGGACGGGTAATCTAAATTAAGCTTATTAGAGTAATTGTCATTGCAGGGGATTTAGCCTGGACTGGTAATCTCGACAATACTCTTTGGGCATATAATACAGGGGATTTAGCCTGGACTGGTAATCCGGTTGTAAGAAATGAGGTTCGCGGGAGTATGCTCTTTGGAAAAAGGGTATACCCATATGTGTACAAATTAACGGACCCAGAATTATACACAAAAGTGTACTACTGAATATCCATTGAAATTCCAAGAAATTGAACGGGATAAATGTGAGAAATGGAAGAACATGAAAATTATGGAATTGATGAGCTCATCAATCATTTATCTTTGTATTGAATTTATATGATGTTGCTTAACTAATGCAAAAATTGAGTTTGTATGTGATAGGCATATGTTTATGTGAATTGGATGTGTGCTTGTGTTGTTAAATGATGGATGTATAAGTATGGTAAGTATAATTCTTGTTGCATATGGTAAGTATAATTCTTGTTGCATGAACTTAGTAAGCACCATGTGCTTACCCCGTTATCCTTTCCCTATTTTGTTGGGCTCGAGCGCTCAAAGGTCGGAGATTAGTTGGAGCCTTTTCACACTATCAACCCATATCTTTTAGTATATGAAAATGACTTATTTTGAAAGAATGGCATGTATAGACTAAATACCAATGTTTACATGGAAATAGATGTTTGTAACCTAGCTATTGGCATGGCTAGAGTAAGTGTTATTATGGGATTTTGCGAAAAATTCTCAGTGATTCTGATTTGGTTTCGGTCTGGTTCTGATGCATAATTTGGGCTCTGGAAGCCCATCTAAGGGACGTAATAATACTTTTTGATAAATAAATGGTATTTGATTCAGATAAATGGAAATTGGTTTCGTGAGTTTTGATAATGCCTCATACCCTATTCCGACGACGGATACGGGTAAAAGGTGTTACATTTGTTGGTGTTACATTTATTGGTATTAGAGCTACGATTTAGCCGGTTCTCGAATCGACGTAGAAAATACGGGATTCGCTATACATGCCATTTTTTTATATTTTATAGTGTGATATCTCCTGACCATTTAAAATGTGTTTTTCTTATAGTAAATGCCTGCATATCGAGCTCAACCCAAGAAAGCCGGAAGTCATGCTCCGGCTTCAGAACGGGCACAGAGAGAAGTCAAAGTTACTATTATTAGAAGGCCCGAGACAGAGGACCAAGGTGAAGAGGCTAAATTGGTCTTCTTTCAAATGATGAATAAATGGTTTAGTCAATACTTAAGAACTAACCCTGTAGTGCAGCAAGCTCAAGCTCCCCCTCTTGGTCCTCCACTATTTCTCGAGATCCCACAGGGTACAAGTACTAAATCTGTCAAAAAGGGAAAGCTCTGATTGATAAAATCTGAAAATATGGAGCCAAAGAATTTCGAGCAGTAATTGATGATGATCCTGAACGGGCTAAATTCTGATTAGAGAATACAATTCAAGTTTTGGAGGAATTATCTTGCGCACCAGAAGAGTGTATGAAATGTGCAGTATCATTGTTAAAAGATACAGCTTACCATTGGTGGAATACTAAAGCTTTAGTTGTTCCGAAAGAAGAAATTACAAGGGAATTCTTTCAGACCGAGTTCAGAAAGAAATATATCAGTCAGAAGTTCCTTGATTAGAAGAGAAAAGAATTTCTTGAGCTGAAACAGGGTAACAGATCAGTATCTGAGTATGAAAGAGAATTTGTCCGATTGAGTAAATATGCTCGGGAATGGGTACAATCAGAAGCCGAAATGTGAAAATGATTCGAATAAGGGTTGAATGAAGATATTAAGCTACTTATCGAAATTATTGAAATTCGAGAGTTTGCTACATTGGCAGAGTGAGCTTATAAAGTAGAAGAATTGAGCAAAGTGAAGAAACAGGCTGAGAGGGAAGCTCGAATTCTCAGTAAAAGACCGATGGAAAAATCTCAGTTTTCTGCTTCAAAGAAATTGAAGAAATACTAGGATCGTTCTACCTCAGCCACTGGAAATTCGGGTAGAGAGCGAGGTTCTCAACGTACTAACCCAAAATCTCTCACTCCGTTTGTAACTAGTATGGGTAGTGCCGACAGTCCTAAGCCGAGATGCCAGTACTGTAATAAAACCCATTTTGGTGAATGTCGATTAAAGAGTGGGGCTTGTTACCGATGTGGTTCTTTTAACCATTTCCTCGAGCTTGTCCAAAAAGGGGTGAAAAAGAAGCTGAACAGATATCGAAGCTAAGTAATCCAGTTTCGAGGGGCAGACCACCTCGGCCATCCGGTAATGTCAGTGGTAGCTGAAGAGCTATGAAAGATACTGCAAGCAGGTTTGAAGCACGAGCACCTGCGAGGACATATGCCATCTGTGCCAGAGAAGATGCCTCAGCACCCGATGTTATTACTGGTACATTTTCTATACTCGATACTGATATTACTGCATTGATTGATCCTGGTTCTACGAACTCATATATATGTGTTAAACTTGCATTTGTTAAAAATTTATCTGTTGAACCTCCTGAATTTGTGGTTAAAGTCTCGAATCCTCTGGGTCATTCTATGTTAGTTGATAAAATTTGTAAAAACTGTCCACTGATGGTAAGAGGTTATTGTTTTTCAGCTGACTTGATGTTACTTCCTTTTGATGAGTTCAATGTGATATTGGGTATGGATTGGATAACTCAACATGATGCAGTAGTAAACTGTAGACAAAAATATATTTTGTTAAAATGTTAGAACGATGAGTTGCTTCGGGTTAAATCTGATCAGACAGAGGGATTATCTGATGTGATTTTAGTTATTACTGCTCAGAGGTATGTCAAAAAGAGTTATGATGTTTTTCTTGCTTATGTACTAGACAACAAGGTATCTAAATCGAAGATTCAGGCAGTGCCAGTGGTATGTGAATTTTCTGATGTGTTTTTAGAGGAATTGCCCGGGTTGCCACCAGAAAGAGAAGTGGAATTCTCTATAGATTTGGTTTCGGGAACTACTCCGATTTCCATAGCTCCATACCAAATGGCTCCTACAGAATTAAAGGAGTTAAATACATAGTTACAGGAACTTGTTGATAGGGGTTTTGTTTGTCCGAGTCATTCATCTTGGGGTGCTCCGGTTCTGTTTGTGAAAAAGAAAGACGGGTCTTTGAGATTGTGTATCGACTATCGGCAGCTCAATAAGGTAACTATAAAGAATAGGTACCCATTGCCCCGAATTGATGATTTATTTGATCAGTTGAAAGGTGCCACAGTATTATCGAAGATTGATCTCCGATCAGGTTATTACAGCTACAGGTAAAAGAGCCAGATGTGCCAAAGACAGCTTTCATAACCAGGTATGAGCATTATGAGTATCTGGTTATGCCGTTTGAACTGACTAATGCACCTGTATTATTTATGGGCCTGATGAACTAGATATCCAGACCGTATTTAGACAAGTTTGTAGTAGTTTTCATTGATGATATTCTAGTCTATTCTCAAGATGAAAATGAGCATGTAGAACATTTGAGAATAGTGTTGCAAATTCTGTGTGAAAAGAAGCTTTATGCTAAATTCAGTAAATGTGAATTTTGGCTCTAAAAAGTGGGTTTCCTTGGACATATTGTATCCGCCAAAGGCATCAGGGTAAACTCGAATAAAATTTTAGCTATTATTAATTGAAGTCCACCGAAGAATGTATTTGAAGTTAGAAGTTTCTTGGGTTTAGCTGGTTATTATCGAAGATTTGTACAGGGGTTCTTTATGATAACTTCTCCGATGACCCGTTTATTGTAGAAAGATGTTAAACTCGAGTGGGTGATGAATGCCAGTAGAGTTTTGACCGATTGAAAGTTTTATTGACGAAAGCACCTGTGTTGGTACAGCCTGAACCGGGTAAAGAATTTATTATTTATAGTGATGCATCATTAAATGGTTTAGGTTGTGTCTTGATGCAAAAAGGTAAAATAATAGCCTATGCTTCAAGATAACTTAAGCCACATGAAAAAAATTACCCGGTACATGATCTCGAATTAGCTGCTATTGTATTTGCATTGAAGATATGACGACATTACTTGTATGGTAAGAAATATCATATTTATACTGATCATAAAAGCCTGAAATATTTGATGACACAGAAAGATTTGAATTTGAGACAGCATAAGTGGCTTGAACTGATAAAGGACTATAAGTTGGTTATTGATTACCATCCGGGTAAGGCTAATGTTGTAGCTGATGTTTTGAGCCGAAAATCTTTGTTTGCTTTACGAGCTATGAATACCCTGTTGTCACTGACTAATGATGGTTCAATCATAGCTGAATTGAGAGCTAAAACTGACATTTCTATAGCAAATATATGAAGCTCAGAAGAATGATGAAAATTTACAGGTTAAACGGGCACAGTGTGAGTCAAGTATTGATTTAGAGATTCAGATTGGTTCTGATGGTTATTTATTATTCAGAGGCAGAGTTTTTGTACTGAAGGATACAGAGCTCATACAAAAGATTCTATACAAGGCTCATAGCGGTACTATAGTTGTACATCCGGGGAGTAATAAAATGTATAATGATCTGAAAAAGTTGTACTAGTGGCCGGGTATGAAACGTGATATCTGAGTTTGTATCAAAGTGTTTGGTATGTCAGTAGGTTAAAGCTGAACATCAGGTACCTTCGGGGTTACTTAAGCCAATCACTATACCAGAATGGAAATGGGAAATAATCACTATGGATTTTGTATCTGGTTTACCATTTTCTCCCAAGAAGAAAGATGCCATTTGGGTGATTGTTGACCGATTGACAAAGCCAAATCACTTTATTCATGTACGTATGGATTATTCTTTAGATTAACTGGCTGAATTGTACATATCTGAGATTGTCAGGCTACATGGAGTGCCTTTCTCCATTATATCATATAAAGATCTCGATTTACGTCTTGTTTCTCGGACAAATTGCAAGAAGCCTTGGGTACTCAGTTTTGTTTTAGCACTGCATTTCATCCTCAGAAAGATTGCCAATCTGAGCGTGTAATTCAGGTTTTGGAAGTTATGCTCCGGTGTTGTATACTAGAGTTTGAAGGTAATTGGGAGAGGTATCTACCTTTGATTGAATTTGCTTACAATAACAGTTATCAATCCAGTATTACAATGGCTCCGTATGAAGCTTTGTATGGTAGAAAATGTAGAACACCATTATATTGGACAGAGCTCAGTGAAAAGAAGATACATGGGGTTGATTTGATCCAGGAAACAGAAGAAAAAGTAAAGGTGATTCGGGATAGTTTAAAAGCAGCATCCGATCGTCAGAAGTTATATGCCCATCTTAAACGAAAGAGATTTAATTCCAGGTGGATGATAAGGTATTCCTAAAAGTGTCTCCTTGGAAGAAAGTTCTCCGATTCGATCGAAAGGGTAAATTGAGTCTAGGATTTATCGAGTCATATGAAATCATAGAAAGAATTGGATCGGTCGCTTATCGATTGGCATTACCATCGGAACTCGATAGAATTCATAATGTTTTTTATGTGTCTATGCTACGACAGTATCGATCAGATCCTTCACATGTTATTTCTCCGACAGAAGTGGAGATTCAACCGGATATGACTTACAGTGAAGAACCGGTCAAGATATTGGCACGGGACACAAAGGAGCTTAGAAATAAAAAGATAAATTCAGTGAAAGTATTATGGAAAAAGCACGGGATTGAGGAAGCAACATGGGAATCAGAGGAGGCAATGAGGAAAAAATACCCAAACCTCTTTACTGGTAAGATTTTCGAGGACGAAAATCCTTAAAAAAGCGAGAGTTGTAATGGCCTAAATTCAGGGTTATCAGAACAGTGGTTTCGTAACCACAAATCTGATTTAAAAAGAACATTTATTTTAAAATTATTGCATGAATATTAATATGATAGGAAAGTCGTATGAAAATATCGATAGAAAAATTTTATCGATTTAGTGGTTAATTAGAAAAAAATTGCAAAAATTATTAAAAATGAGGTATCGAGACCTCGATCTCATAAAATTGATTCAAAAATATTTTTATAAATATTTATGAAATGTTGGTATTGTGGTATTAAAATTTCGTTAGAAAATTTTAACGTTTGGGTAGTCAATTAAATAGAAAGGACTAAATTGAAAAAGGTATAAAAGTTGCTAGAATGATTGAATGGCTTAAGTGTTTAATGAGAAAGGATTTAAAAGGAAATTAGACCCAAAATTATTTGGGCTGGACGGCAAGGGCATGAAATCAGCAAGAAAATTGATGATTTAAGGGAAAAATTGGAATATTGCATAATTAACTAAATAAAGTTAAGACTAAAGTGGAAATATCTAGATTTCTTTTGATTTTTCTTTATCCTAATCAGACAAAACGCCATAGGAGGGGTTATTTAAGCTGTTATTTCATAATTTTTTTCATCAATTAGGTTAATTGTTGCCTTATTCTTGTAATTTTTATGTTTTTAAGACTTTTACAACTAGGTCCTACCATTAAACTCATTAGCTTTTGATTTTATGGATGAAATTGAAAGTTACCATGGTTGAGTACTGAAATTTTATGATGAATAAACATGGATTTGAAGTTTTAATTTTATTAAAAGATGGATTTACTAAATGTTTTCAGTAGAAATTATTTTTTAGGACTTAATTGTGAAAAAGTTTGGAATTAAGATTTGATGCTGAAATTATGGTTTCCAAAGGTTGTGAAGTAGTTTAATATGATATAATAAAGTGTTAATTGAGGAAAAATAAGCTCAATTGGGGGGTTAATTAAGTAGGGACCAAATTGTAAAAACTATAAAATTTGGGGTAAATATGCAATTTTGAAAATTGAGAGGTATAAATTGTGAAATGAATTAGATTAAAATTAGATGCTGATAAATGGAAAATTTTATATTATAGATCAAAAAAATTGAAGATAAAGGAAGGAAGGAAAAAGTTGTCGAATAGTCCCTGAAATCTCTACAACTATTACAAATTGTTACCGGTAAGTTTGTGTAACTTGAATTATATTCTTAAATGCTTGGAATGTATGTTTATTGATGTGAATATGGTTTGTATGTTCATTGTATGATATTTGATGAAAAAAATTGATAATTCTCGATAAAAAGGGGAAATAAATCTCGGTTGAATGAAATGGACTTTGATGGATCACTGAAAAGGGAATTGACGGTACAAAGGATCTAGCCTGGGCGGGTGATCCTAATGATATAGCCCTCCCGAATAATATGTGTTAAATGGATTTAGCCCAAACGGGTAATCCAAATTAAGCTCATTGGAGTAATTGTCATTGCAGGGGATTTAGCCTGGACTGGTAATCCCGACAATACTCTTTGAGCATATGATATAGGGGATTTAGCCTGGACTGGTAATCCAGTTGTATGAAATGAGGTTCACAGGAGTGTGCTCTCTGGAAAAAGGGTATACCCATATGTGTACAAATTGATGGACCCGGAATTGTACACAGAAGTGTTCTAGTGAATATCTATCGAAATTCCAAGAAATTCAACGGGATAAATATGAGAAATGGAAGAACATGAAAATTGTGGAATTGATGAGCTCTTCAATCATTTATCTTTGTATTGAATTTATATGATGTTGTTTAGCTAATGCGTAAGTTGAGTTTGTATGTGATAGGTATATATTTATGTGAATTGGATGTGTGCTTGTGTTGTTAAATGATGAATGTATAAGTATTGTAACACCCCTAACCCGTATCTGTCACCGAACTAGGGTTAAGAGGCATTACCGAACATAACGGAACATTTTACGCTCATTTCACAATCATACAACATCATTTCAATATAATTCATACCCATATAGTCCCATTAGAAAGTCTACGAGACCTTAAACATGCTTTAGAGAAGGTTCGGGACTAAACCAATTTCATACGGAAACTTTGCATAACTTAGAAAATTTTTCTTTCAAAATAGGGTACACACTCGGGTGGCTAGGCCGTGTGCCTCACACGGACGTGCCTTAGACCATGTTTCAGCTCGTGTGGAACACTAACTTGGGTCACACGGTCTGGCACACGCTCGTGCTTCTTTCCCGTGTGGCAACCTGACTTGTTTCGAATTGCAACCTTGAGAGACACGGTCGAAACACACGCCCGTGTGCTCAACCGTGTGGGAAAATATAGGTCATTTACGAGGCCAATTTGCCACCCAACATTGGGTAATACCTACAAGCATCAAACAAGCATCAAATCATGTCCCAAAGATAGCCAAAACATACCAAATTCCATTACCACATTCATAATCAACCATCTCAAAAGACTAAATACATTTTCAATCATAACAACAAATACCATAGCCTATACATGCCATATAACCAAGTCATAAAGGGTGTAAATACCGAAATCATTAACCAGATAGTGTGATGCTATCTCCACCGACTTCCAACCCGAGTGAACATCCGAATCACTATAAAACATAGAAAAACAACACAAACTAAGCTAAAAAGCTTAGTAAGCTCGTATCTTAACAAACTTAACATAACAAATAATTTCAATTCAATGTCATAAGCATAATATGCTATCTCATATGCCAAGACACAACTTATCTCAAGTTTATAACCTGATTTTCATATCCAATTATCACAATTCAATAATATACTTACTTACTTACTAACTTTAGTTTTCACAAGTTTTTACAATTCGATTCTCATATAACATTAAATTCTCACTTTCGTATAACCAAATGAGCACATTTTGGAAATAACATATTTAATCACATATCTTTCTCATATTAATCACATATAATCACTTATACCCAAATTCTCCTTTTTGCTCATATAGTATCTGACAATTTCACATATGCCACTTTATAAATCACATCTTATTCATTTGTTCCTGTTTCATTTGCACATATTCACATTTCATTTGCATATACATCACATAACATTCTTTGCACATATATACTTACCTTTCATTATCGAATATTGTATACATTTCAACGTACCTGAGTCAGAATGTCATTACTTAATCACTTATTTCTCAGAACGCCCGTTGAACCGTTCGAAATCAATAAGGATACTCGGATAGCTCGAAAAGCTCGTACAATGCCAATGTCCCAGGCGTGGTCTTACATGTAATCAAATATTGATGCCACTGTCCCAGACAGGGTCTTACAAGAAATCATGTATGATGTTGATGTTCCAGACATGGTCTTACACGTAATCTCTCATCGATGCCAGTGTCCCAGATACAGTCTTACATGATATCTCAAATCGTTGCCAACATCCTAGACGTGGTCTTACACGAAATCATAGCTCAGAATCTTATATCATGACATATGTATCCTCTACTATTCCTAGGGTTCATACGGGGCTTTTTGGACATCGTCACATTATCAGAACTTTCTCGTATTCTTATATTCTGCTACTCGAACAATTCAATATCATAAAAACATATATATATATATATAACTTATTCAAAATATATACATCTGTATTACCATTTGGCATTGAATTCAATCATACAAATAATATGCACTTATAACATGATATTGTAAAGTCTATTAAAATACGAACTTACCTCCTTCGTAGTAATGACAAATTAAGTTGACTAATCCGATATTTTGACTTTCCCTCGATCTAGGCCTGAATTCCACTTTTGCTAATCTAATTAATATCAAAATTAATTATTTATTCAACATTTCATTCCATTTTCATCCAAGAACATATAAATGGGCAATATGGGCAATTTCCATTTTGGCCCCTAAAATTTCACATTTATGCACCTTAGTCCTTATTACACGAATACACAAAATTCACATAATTACTTAAATACCCATGCTAGCTGTATTCTCTTTATTGCCGTAACAGCCTATTTTTATAACGTTTTCATCAAAAACTATCAAAGACCTTAAGTATTTCACAATTTCTACCACATTTCATTTATTTCACATCTCAAGTATTTCATTTATTTCACATTTCTACCACAACATTTTCATATTTCACAATTTAGTCCAAAATTAACATTTTTACTAAAATTCACTTAACATAACTCATTAATCTAACATCAAATATTCATATTTCATCAAAAACTATCAAAGAGCTCAAGTATTCAATAATGGAAATTCACAAATTCTTTAATAGTTTTAGAAACAGAGGTACAAGTTAGCTAGATTACGAAACAACGATCTCAAAAACATAGAAATTATTGAAAACCGAGCAAAAACCACTCACCAATTTGTCTTCAAAGTTTGGTCCAATAACAAGCTCTCCCATGGCTGATTTTAGGTTTAAATTTCGGTGAAGATGGATAGTGGAAGAAGATGACACAGTTTGTTTTATTTAATTTAACATCTAATGCCTTTTTTACTTATTTAACCTTGAATAACCTTAATAACTACACCCAATGCCACTCCACTAACATCCAATATCTCAATAATGGGTTATTTATCACATAAGGACATTCAATTTAAAATTCTATAGCTATTAGACACCTTTAACATATAGAATGCAACTTTTGCACTTTACGCGATTTAGTCCTTCTTATCAAATTAAGCACACAATCAACAAAATTATTTCACGAAACTTTCTCACATATTAATTCATATGCTGTAAACACATAAAATAATATAAAAAATAATTTTATGACCTCAAATTTATGGTTTCAAAACTACTATTTTGACTAGGGTCTAAACCAAGCTGTTACAAGTATGGTAAGTATAATTCCTGTTGCATGAACTTAGTAAGTATAATTCCTGTTGTATGAACTTACTAAACATCGTGTGCTTACCCCGTTCTCATTTTCCTTGTTTTGTAGTGCTCAGGAGCTTGAAGGTCGGATATTAGTCGGAGCCTTATCACACTATCAACCCATATCTTTTGGTATATGAAAATGACTTATTTTAAAAGAGTGGCATGTATAGACTAAATACGAATGTTTACATGGAAATAGATGTTTGTAACATAGCTATTGGCATGGCTAGAGTAAGTATAATTTTGGGATTTTTGAAAAATTCTCTGTGATTCTGATTTGGTTCTGGTCTGGTTCCGATGCATAATTTGGGCTTCGGAAGCCCATCTAAGGGACGTAACAATAATTTTTGATAAATAAATGGTACTTGATTCGGATAAATAGAAATTGGTTTTGTAAGTTTTGATAATGCCTCGTACCCTATTCCGGCGACGGATACGGGTAAAGGTGTTACACAAGTCGTGTGCCTAACACGGCTAGTAGACACGCCCGTGTCTTAGACCATGTGAAAACAGCGCATACATACTGACTTGTGTCACACGGCCAAGGACACGCCCATGTGCCAGGCCGTGTGAAAATTGTAGAGGATACTAACTTGGGTCACACGGCTAACCACACGTCGGTGTGTCTAGCCAGTGTACCCTTCGAAATGACCACACACGCCGATGTATCAGGCCGTGCCAAAACTATAGGGTATACTGACTTATCAACAAGGCCGGTCATACGCCCGTGTGTGAGGTTATGTGAAGCATACTGACTTCAATTCCATTTCAACACCAGGGGACACATGGCCGTGTAACATGATCGTGTGTTACATATGGCTAGAGACACACACCTGTGTCCTTGCCCGTGTGGACAAAAATAGGCTATTTGCAAAGCCATTTTGCCACCTTATTATCACAAGCAAACACAAGCATAAATGGTAACATTTCATAACCCAATAGATAACCATTCCATAACATTTCATACACATAATATACCAAAACCATGATATCAAGTAACCATATTTATCATATTTAAAACTAGCCTACACATGCCATATTTACAATTATCCATAAGTTCAATAGTACCAATCAGAAATTGGATAGTGCGATGAGTAACTCCGACTGGTCCGAAATGAGCGAGCTAACGAACCTCTATAAAACATAGAAAAAGAAATAGAGTAAGCTTTATAGTGTAGTAAGCCCCTATAATTCAAAATTAAACTTACCATTTATACATAATCAAGGTAAATAACTAAAGCAGACTCCATACAATTACCAAATTCCTATCACAAGAACTCATCCATAGGTTAGACATGTTAATACATGAAATCATCCATTATCACAATTCAATCATCAATATAACTAGCATTCAACATTTCCTTCTCCATCATATAACCAATAATCCATTTAATAAAAATACTCAATCGTATAAACAAAATTTATGCCCGTTGAACCTATTAGAATTCCAAAGGATACTTGGGTGATAAACATCAGTAATCCATCAATTCATTAACATTTATGCTCTTTCGAGCCATGATCGATAAACTCCTCCTGAGCTGATAAACAGTAAGCTCTATTGAGCTAAAACGATAAGCTCTATTGAGCACAATAGTAAGCTCATACAAGCTAAATTGGTAAGCTCCAATAAGTTAAAAATAGTAAGCTCTTACGAGCTGATATATCGGTAAGCTCATATGAGCTGCGGTGAGTCCGCAACACATGCAGGACACATGCAGGATCTCAACCAAAATGGTAACCCTAGTGACATGTCACTTGTAACGCCCAAAAATTTTAATTTTTGCTTTCGTGTATGTGTGACACACAAATCTATATCTGCTTCAGTGGTTAAGTGTTCTGGGTGTGTATGTGAGGTCCCAAGTTCAAGTCTTACTTGGAAAAATTTTGATATTTTTATAAATGAAGCCTTAACCTTGTACAAAGGGCTTAAGTTTAAATGTTGGGTAAATTACATCAGAATGGGCCTGCTGGTCTACTGGTTAAGTGGTGTGTTATTATGGTGGAGGTCTTATGTTTGTATCCCTATGTAGGAAAAGGTATTATTTTTTCTTAGATTTCGGGATAGAGTTGTGTAATAGGGGGATTTTGAGTAGTAGATGTAACAGTCCGGTTTAGACCCTAGTCGGAACAGTGGTTCGACATTTGTGTGTCGAATTAAGAAAAGTGATTATATTGCATAGAGAGTAAATGATGTGTGCTGATTTGTGAGTACTTAAATATTGTTGGCTTTTTATGGAAGGGGCCTTATGTTGTTAATAAACCATTTTAAGTTAGTGGAGTGTTGAATGACTAGAAAGCCATAATACTAACTTGTTTTATATGTTTTATAAAAGGGAAAAGTTGATATTTGTTTAATAAGTTAATATTAATTAAAAGAAAACAAAATTGATGGCCATTTTCTCATCTTTCTTCCACCGAAAAATAGAAGAGAGAATAGCCATTGAAGTTCTTAAAATTTCATCACTTGCTAGGCTTGATTGAGACCAAGAGAGGAGGGGTTCGGATCGAGATAGAGGCAAAGATAAAGTGCCCGATTAATCGACCGTTTCGATAGTTCGAAGTCTGAGGTAAGTTCAGACATAATATGTGTATTTAATTGTGTTTAACGTTATGAAATGAATAGTATGATATTGTTAAATGTGGATGCTATGTGATAGATTGAGTTAAGCGGTACTAAGTGTGTAAATTCAGAAATATAATTGAGATAAATAGCACTGTGTGTGCAGAGTAATATAAGCTTCGGCTCTGTGGTTGGCTCTGTGTGTGCGATACTGATTCAAGATCGATTTGATATGATGCACTAAGTGTGCGATGCTAATTAAGCTTCAGTTAACTATTTAGGCACTAAGTGTGCGAATAAACTAAAGAAAGGACGAATGTCAATCCATGTGATTCATGAGTACTGAGTAGCTTAAATATTTGACAACTAAGTGTTGGCTAAGGTACGTTCGAAACCTATGTGGTTGATGAAATTACGAATGATTTTGTGAAAGGTTTATTGAATTTACTAGTTTTGGATGATATGAGATATTAGATTATGAATTAATCTACGTGATGACATGTTTTGATTTAATGTATTTTGTTACGAACTTACTAAGCTTTTGAAAGCTTACTGTGTGATTTGTTTCTCTACCTTGCAGTGTCAGTAAAGCTAGCTCGGATCAGGGATCGTCAGCTTCTCAATCACACTATCGACATTATATTTTGATACTTTTGAAAGGATGTATACAGTTGAAATATTGCATTTATAGGCTAGTTATTTGAATCATATGTGGGATTTGTAATTAGCCATGAGATGTGGCTAGATATGTGATAGTTTTGGCATAAATGACTTTAGTATATATATATATGATGCATCTTTTGGTATGGATTGTGAGTTGAGAAATTTGATTTATGGATGGAAATTTTGTGATAGTATGATGCTAGTAGGAATAAGTGAAATTGGGAATGAATTATGCTCGTGATAGGATAAGTATTGGTATTGAATTTGGTATGAATGGAATTGGTATTGAATGCATGGTTTAAATGGTTATTTTGGTAAGCTTTTGGTAGTCTTATGTGCATGAGAATTTTGGTAAAAATTTCTTGTATGTATGACCCTTATTGGGTGGCATTTTGGTCTTACAAATGACCTATAATGTCACACGGCCATGGCACACGGGCGTGCCTAGTAATCGTGGGGTAAATTCAGTAGTTAGCTTAAGAAATACACGGTCATTGCACAGGCGTGCCTAAAGATCGTGTGAGAAATAGCAGTATATGACTTAGTAGGACACGGCCTTAGCACACGGGCGTGCTTGGTAGCCGTGTTGGTTTTGGCAGTATATGACCACGGAGAAGATACATGGGTGTGTCAAGTAGCCGTGGGTGAGGCATGGCCTACCCCCACGGGCGTGTATCCCCTGTATTTTGGTTAAGATTTTAAGTTTTTGAGAACTTCTATATGTGTTTTGATTTAGTCCCGATCCTTTTCTAGCATGTATTTAAGGTCTTATAGACCTCAATAAGGGACTATATGTTATGATTTGATGTGATATACTGATGATTGAATTTGTGTTGTAAATTTAGATGTTAAATGTTCTGATTGATTGGTAGTTCCTCTTAACCCTATTCCAGCAACGGTTTCGAGTTAGGGGTGTTACAGTGGATGTGAAGAGGGAATTAGGGGAAAAGATTAAGGGATTTTGGGGATTATCGGGATTTTATTTTATTTTACCCATAACCAAATTTTGTCTCCCTTTTCCAAAAAAAATTTATGCCGTCTAATCTTCTCCCTTTCCTCTTGCTGAAATTCTGATAAACCATAAATTACACATATTTTAACCCCATGCTTGGCTTATTTTTGGATGAATTTTCTTTAGATTTGATGAATTCGATGCTCCTAATCCCTTAATTTCATGTTTTATACTCAAGAGAGCTTAGGAAGTCGAAAAGAACGAGAAACGGGCCAAAATGGGCCTGCATCAGAAATCACACAGCTTGGACTATCGACCACGGGTAGATCACATGGCCGTGTGTGGTGAGCAGAATCGACCACAGCCGAGGGAGTCCACCACTAGCGTGTCACACGGGGGTGTCCCTGCCATAGCAAAGGAGAATTCTATTCGGAATAAGCTACTTGTGGGCCAAGAAAGGTGTTTCAAAGCCTATATAAACACCCTAGATGGTAACCTAAAAGGAGACATTGAATAGACGCTAAATAAGAGGTGGAAAATACTCGAAAACAGCCGTCGGGAACAGCTTAGGAGAAAGATCTCCATCAAGACTGAGGATCTCACATCAAGTTCTTTAGAAGTTTTTGGGTTTTCATTATGTTTTGTGGTTTTCCCTATTTTATGATGTTTCCCTCTATTAGTATGAACTAAATCCTTTAAATACCTGAGGGGATGAAACCTAAGACAAATCTTATTATTTTATTTATAAGATAAATACTTGTTTTTATTCTTAATTGTGAGTTTTTATTCTTGTTTTGATAATTCAAGTTATTAATTCAAGTCAAATATGCTTATTTAGTGGAGCAAAAGTCCTTGTTTAAGAGAAGATCTCCACAATTAAGCGGAGTTGATTGCTACCCTAGAAATAAGGCGATGAAAATCTACTGGATTAGAATCAAATCTAATAAGGGAATCCATAGATCGAGTTAATGCGACAATAGGGGTTTTAATTAGAAAGAGATTTCAATTAATCAACCTAGAGTCAGTTGTTTTTAGTCTTGAACGAGATATTAACATAAATCAGGGATTTCTATGGATTAAGTCAAGTGAATAAATCATATGAATCAAAAGTAATAAGTGAAGTCTAGGTGGATTCTTCCTTAGGTATTGCCTATCTCATATAAGTTGTCCAAAAGTATTTTCCCAATTCACTCTCTGTCACGTTCATAGTCATTTAGTTAGTTAAATTAGTAGTTAATTTTAGATTAAAAATAAATCCCCTTAGTCACTAGGCTAGATTATAAAAAGATAGTTATTACTAGTAATTTTAGTCCTTGAGGATACGATATTTGGACTTACCATAACTATATTACTGTTCGATAGGTGCGCTTGCCTTTGTCGAAATAATAGTTATTTTGAGCTCCATCTAGTTTTTGGCGCCGTTGCCGGTGACTAAAATATTAGGAACACTAAATTTTTATTACTTTAGCCATTTTTACTTTATTTGCAAATTATTTATTTATCTTTATTATTATTATCTTCTTTACTAATTTTTTTCCTTTATTTACTTTTGGTATGTAATTTTAGTTTATGACTAGAAGAAACCTGTCAAGACCACTACTTTTTGACAGCGATATAGAAGCTACCGCTCGCAGAAACCGAAGAGAAATAAGGCGAATCTTACAATGCATAGAAAAAGAGCAAGAAGACGAAACCAATAATACCGAAGAGATGCCTAATAATAATCTGCTACCTCATGTGGTTGCTGCAAATCTGGTGAATCAAAATCCTGCTCCTTGTACTATGTATGATTATGCTAAACCTAATTTAATAGGAACTGAATCAAGTATTGTTAGACTTGCTATTGTTGCAAATAATTTTGAACTGAAACCTAACACTATACAGATGATTTAGCAATTTGTTCAGTTTGATGGTTTGCAGGATAAGGATCCAAATAATCACTTGGCAAATTTTCTAGAGTTTTACGACACTTTCAAAATTAATGGCATTTATGATGATGCCATTCACCTTCAGTTATTTCCCTTTTCATTGAGGAACAAAGCTAAACAATGGTTGAACTCGTTACCACGAGGATCAATCACTACATGGGACCAAATAACCTAAAAATTTTGTTAAAATATTTTCCACAGGCTAAAATGGCTAAGTTGAGGAATGATATTTCTTCTTTTGTGTAGATGGATCTAGAAACACTCTACGACGCATGGGAGAGATATAAAGATCTACTAAGGAGATGCCCTCACCATGGATTTCCTTTGTGGCTATAGGTTTAAACCTTTTATAATGGTGTGAACCCCTCAACTAGGCAGTTGATTGATTCAGCCGCTGGTGGAACCCTAAATAACAAGACCCCTGAAGCGACTTATGAGTTTATAGAGGAGATGACACTGACTAACTATCAGTGGCAAGTTATGAGGACAAAGCCAAAAGCCCTAGTGTTTTCAACCTCGACGCAGTGACCATGCTATCAAATCAGGTAGAACTGTTAAATAAAAAGATTGATAGTTTGTGTGGTTCTTCGCAGGTACATCCAGTGATGTAGTGCGATAATACGGAGGAGGGACGAACAATACAAAATACCCACCCTACAACCCTGGCATGGAGAACGAAGAGATGAACTACATAGGTAATAATTCTAGACCTCAAAATAACCCTTATAGTAACACTTACAATCCAGGTTGGAGGAACCACCCAAAATTTTCATGGGGTGGCCAAGAAAATCAAAGACAACAACCCCCTCTAGGCTTTCAACAGCAACCCTACCAACAAGAGAAGAAGCTTAACCTTAAGGATATGTTAGCAAAGTTTATTTCAATGTTAGAAACTCATTTTAGAATACTAAAAGGCATTTATAAATCAGCAAACATTAATTCAAGGGCTAAAGAATCAAATTGGACAGCTAACCAAGCTAGTTTTGAAAGGCAATCAAGTAATTTACCTAGTAACACCGAACCCAATCCAAAAGAGCATGTGAAGGCAGTTACACTAAGGAGTGGGAAGGTGTTGGTTGAAGCTGAAAAGAAGATTCCACAAGAAACCGATAAGGAAAAGGGTGATGAAGTAAACGAGAATGTAACACCGGTACTTAAAGAATATAAACCACCGATCCCATATCCAGCAAAGTTGAAAAAGACCGCATGGACGTACAATATGGTAAATTTCTTGAACTTTTTAAACAATAACATATTAACTTACCTTTTTTTGAAGCTATTTCGCAGATGCCAACATGCGCAAAGTTCCTAAAAGAGCTTCTAACAAATAAAAGGAAGTTTGAAGAACTATCGACCGTAGAGCTTAACAAGGAATGTTCAGCTATTCTCTAAAATAAGCTACCAACCAAATTGAAGGATCTAGGAAGTTTTACTATTCCCTGTTTAATTGGTAGTTTAAATATTGAAAAAGCACTAGCCAACTTAGGTGCTAGTATTAATTTAATGCTTTATAAAATGTTCAAGCAGCTTGGTCTTGGGGAACCAAAACCCACTAGGATGAGTATTCAATTAGCTGACAGATCTATTAAATATCCTAGGGGAATTATTGAAGATATTATTGTAAAAGTTGATAAATTTATATTCCCTGTCGATTTGGTTGTACTTGACATGGATGAGGATGTTGAGGTGCTTTTAATTTTAGGACGCCCTTTTTTAGCTACTGCTAGGGCTATTATTGATGTAGGCAATGGAAAATTTGTGCTAAGGGTAGGTGACGAGGAAATTATTTTTAAAATTTATGATGTGATGCGATATTCTAAAGAACAAGATGATTCCTATTATTTTCTTGATGCTATTGATCATTTTCTTCAAGACTCTTTTCAGGAAATTATGCATGAAGACACGTTGAAACTGTGCCTTACCCAATGTGAGGGGGCAGACAACGATACCGATGAGATAGGGGAGATAAAAAGTGAGTTAAATCCTAATACTTCTTCCCCAAGACAAAAATAGTATGAGGGCATTGAAATAAACGACAAACTAAAATCCTCTACTGAAGAGCCTCCCAAATTGGAATTGAAACAGTTACCGAACCACTTAGAGTATGCATTCCTAGGAGATAACTCTACACTATCAGTAATTATTTCTTCTAAATTAAAACCTAACGAGAAAGATGAGTTACTACAGGTATTAAAGGAGCATAACAGAGCCATAGCTTGGAAAATTTCTGACATTAAAGGGATAAGTCCATCATTTTGCACCATAAAATTTTAATGGAGGATGAATATAAACCATGTGTGCAACCTCAAATACGACTAAATCCCAACATAAAGGAAGTTGTTAAAGCTGAGGTAATTAAACTTCTAGATGCTGGGATTATTTATCCTATTTCTGATAGTACTTGGGTAAGTCCTGTGCAGGTTATTCCAAAGAAGGGAGGCATGACTATTGTAGCCAATGAAAAGAATGAATTGATTCCAACAAGAACAGTCACAGGTTGGAAAGTCTGCATTGGCTATAGGAAGTTGAACGATGCCATGACAAAAGATCACTTTCCTTTACCCTTCATTGATCAGATGTTAGAAAGATTATCTGGGCATATGTACTATTGCTTCCTAGACGGACTCTCTGGCTACTTCCAAATCCCAATAGCTCCTGAAGATCAAGAAAATACAACATTTACATGTCCATATGATACGTTTGCTTATCGTAGAATGCCTTTTTGATTATGTAATGCTCCTGCTACTTTTCAGCGCTACATGTTATCCATCTTTGATGAACTTGTGGAAGATATTATAGAGGTATTCATGGATGATTTTTCGGTATTTGGTAATTCTTTCCATATTTTCCTTAAAAATTTAAAACAAGTTCTAATGAGATGTGAGGAAACGAACCTTGTGCTTAATCGAGAAAAGTGTCACTTTATGGTTTGAGAAGGGATTGTGTTAGGTCACAAAATTTCTAGTAAAGGGATTGAGGTTGATAAAGAAAAAATTGAAACCATAGAAAAATTACCTCCTCCTAGTTTAGTTAAGGCTATTAGAAGCTTTTTAGGACATGTTGGATTTTATAGAAGATTTATTAAGGATTTTTCTAAAATAGCTAAGCCTTTAACGAAATTACTAGAAAAAGATGTACCTTTCAATTTTGATTAGGAATGTTTAGATGCATTTAATATCCTCAAAGATAAATTAATAAATGCTCCAATTATAATTGCACCTGAGTGGAATTTACCCTTTGAACTAATGTGTGATGCGAGGGATTTTGCAATAGGTACAGTTTTGGGACAGCGAAGAGACAAGCACTTTCAGCCGATTTATTACGCTAGCAAGACATTAATGGCCGCACAAGAAAATTACACCACCACATAAAAAGAATTGCTAGCTGTGGTTTTTGCATTTGATAAATTTAGACAGTATTTGATATTATCTAAAGTTTTCGTTTACACTAACCATTCAGCTCTTCGTTATCTTTTAACTAAATCTGATGCAAAA
The DNA here is from genome assembly GCA_025506655.1 of Gossypium rotundifolium. Lineage (NCBI taxonomy): Eukaryota > Viridiplantae > Streptophyta > Magnoliopsida > Malvales > Malvaceae > Gossypium > Gossypium rotundifolium. Next base: position 161,988,799 of record CP106733.1, read on the forward strand.
CCTCGACTCATAATATGGATTTTACTCTAACAGGAATTTGATTTGGAAATTCAGGATAAGAAAGGAGCTGAAAATCTCACGACAAACCATCTTTCTAGGCTTGAAAATCCACATATCAAAGAACTCGACGAGAGTGAGATAAACGACTCGTTTCCTGAATAACAACTCTTAGCTATAACCGACTCCGAGGTACCTTGGTTTGTAGATATTGCGAATTATTTAGCTGCAAACATCCTACCAAAAGGGTTAACATATTATCAAAAGAATTGATTCTTTACTGATGTGAAAAACTATTTTTGGGAGGACCCTTTTCTTTTCCGAATATGTGCAGATCAAGTAATCCGGAAATGTGTTACAAAGGCAGAAGCAAGTAAAATCCTATAACACTGCCATTCAGGACCATCAGGAAGACATTGCAGTGGGATTAGGACAGCACATAAAACGCTCGAATAAGGTTTTTATTGGGTCACTCTGTTCAAAGACACTAACAGGTATGTTGCTTCATATGATAGATGTCAGAGAACAGGTAATATCTCTAAACACGATGAAATGCCTCAAACATATATGTTATCATGTGAAATATTTAATATATGGGGTATTGGTTTTATGGGTCCATTCCCTAGCTTATTTGGGAATAAATACATCTTAGTAGCAGTGGATTATATGTCAAAATGGGTGGAAGCTCAAGCTTTACCTACTAATGATGCTAGAGTGGTAGTGAGATTTCTTAAAAAACTTTTCTCTCGATTTGGAACACCCAGAGAAATTATTAGTGATAGGGGTACTCATTTTTGTAATACTCAATTAGATAAAGTGTTAAAGAAATATGGAGTACACCACAAAACAACTACCCCTTATCACCCTCAAACCAGTGGACAAGTGGAAGTAGAAAATCGAGAGCTTAAGTGTATTATAGAGAAAATGGTAGAATCAAACAGGAAATATTGGGCATTAAAAGTAGACAATGCTTTATGGGCCTGTAGAACCGCTTTTAAAACTCCCATAGGAACATCTCCATACAGACTTGTCTGCGGGAAAAGTTGTCATCTACCATTTGAATTAGAGCACAAAGCATTTTGGGCAATAAAATTATTAAATTATGATCTTAAACTTGCAGGTGAGAAAAGAATGATGCAGTTGAACGAGCTAGATAAGTGGCGAGCAAATGCCTATGAAAACTCATGTCTATATAAGGAGACAACAAAGTGACGCCATGTTGCCCGCCTAAAGCAACCGAAGAAATTCGAAGTAGGAAATCTCATTATATTATACAATTCAATGCTTAAATTGTTTCCTGAAAAGCTGAAATCAAGATGGTTAGTTCCATTCATGATCAAAACTATTTTTCCTTGTGGTACAGTCGAGGTAACTAATCCAATTTATGGCACTTCCAAGGTAAACGGTCAGCGACTGAAAATATATAATGGTGAAGATTTTAGGGATATGAGAGAGGAGCTTCAGCTCCGTGAACCTTCATATAAAAATGAAAACAGGGTAAGTCTAGCTTAAGATTTTAAACACGCACTTCACGGGAGGATACCCGAGCACTAACCTCATTAACATTCATATTTTTTATTTTAGCATCTAACTAAGAACTAACTAATTTCATAAGCGCAAGAATTCTTACCCACACGGCCTAGCACACGGGCGTGGCCGTGGCTGTGTGGACACAACGGGAAGAGACAACTGCGTGGCAGAGACCGTGTGGACCGAGGAAGAAAAATTTTTCCCCAACACGGGCTACGATAAAACACTATAGCCGTGGTCGAAACTGACTCAAAAACACGGGCTGCAATAAAAGGGCCATGATCGTGCAATGCAGTCATGGTCAATACTGACTAAACGACACGGGCGAGAGACATGCCCGTGCCAAGAAGACATGGTTGAAACTGTAAGAACCACACGGGCATAAGACACGCCCGTGCCTCAAGGCCATGGTCAACACTGATTAACAAACACGGGCGTATGACCATCTACACGGGCATGGGAGAAGCAAACGAAAAAGTACACGGCTGTGCGATTCGGTCGTGTCACACAACACACCTATGGGACAAGGCGTGGGACAAGGCTCAGACGTGCCCAAAATTTAAATTCACGAATCAAACGGGCTAAATAAAGACCCCACGGGCGTGGCCACTAGCCATGTGTCCTACTTCCTATTTAAACCCCTCTCTATTCATTTTCTCCCCCCAAAACCCTAGCCGTTTTCACCCAAGCATTCCCCTCCTCCCTTTCCGGTCACCATCGACCTTTCTCCTCTCCCCCATTCACTGTCCTTTCTGCCATTTTCCTCATTTCCCTTTTCCTACTCTCTTTTCCCCTTTCCCTTCTACGCACAATAGAACGCAGTCCACGCTCGTATACATACCACCACGATCGTGCGCCGCCGCCACGTAACCACTCCAACACCTTCGTCTGTTCACAATGCTTCACCACTGTCACTTATTTCATTCATTCATTTTTAATTATTTATATTATGCTATTCTTTGTTCTTACTACTATTTCCATTATTTCAATTTTTATTTCAAATGCGATAGTTTTTTTGATAGTTTAAGTTAGTTGGATTTTATTAGCTTTATTTTCCTTAGGAATCTTGTCAATTTAGTGGATTTTGTTTTCCTTCTCAAATTCAATTGCTAATAACAATAATGAACTTGTTTTTGATTTATACTAGTATTTACATGTCAGACTATGTGATGAACTATTATAGGATTATACTAGGATAAAACAATTGTTTGGCTGGCATTATTAGTTGACTTATGGAAAATCTTTGTTTCCTTTTTCAGGTTGATAATGACTCCCCATGGGGAAAAAGAACGCAGTGCCTGCCGCTATAAAGCGGAAGAGACTCGGTGCGACCTCCTCGAGTGCCTCCGCTGAAGTGCGCCATCCATTCCTACGGTTTCCTCTAGGATCCCTGGAGGACCTTTTTCAGATACTTCGCGCGTGACCCATCGGCGTGGGGAGGTGCATTGATTGGGCCACTTTGGAGCAGGTCCAACTAGCCAACAATATTCGGGCCCTCTTGACTATTGACCCATGCGGGCTATTCTTCGAGATCGTCGAGCCCACATACCTAGACCTCACTTAGGAGCTATGTTCCACATTCCACCTCCAGACGGTGGTGACAAACCACGATGACCCCGGCACAGTCCAATTTTGTCTCGGAGGCATTGTACGTGAGCTGAGTATCCCACAGTTCGGGGCCGCTTTGGGACTCTACATCGACGAATTCATGGTGGACAATGATCTAGAAGACCTCCACGGCCACATTCATAACTCCTCCTCTGCCTGTTGTAGAGTCTTAGTCCCCGTCTCGGCCACCTATGACCCCAGTCACTTCAAGGCGACAGCTCTCGCCCCATCCCTAAGATACTTACACGCCATCTTAGCTCATACATTGACAAGTAGGCGAGAGAGCACCGGCGTCGCCAACACTCACGATGCTTACTTTTTATGGTGCATGGCGAACAGCTACGTCTTCGACTTAGCCTACTTCATAGCTCGCGCCATCCAATATCAAACAGATCAGCATAGGAGAGGGGTCATCTCTATGGGTCCCTACATCACACGTCTGGCTCGGTATTTTGGGTCCCTCAACACCGCCGCTTAGTCCTCTTCACTTACACTGATAGGACAAATGTCCCCACAGGGCATCCAGATGATGCTCCACATGAAGATGATTAAGCGTTGCATTGGGTTCGATCCTCCCCAGTATAGGCTATCACAAGCCACCGACAACCCAGAGGACATTACTGATAATGTCTCTCCGCAGCACGAAGATCCACCTTCAATGCCACACCCTCCTCGCCGACTAGTTCATGCGGCTGCTTCACTTTCAGACATCCCTGAATGCCTCACTTAGTTCAAGCATTACTGTACTCAACAATTTAATGACACAGCTCGACGATTTGACGGTATCAAGACGACTCTTCAGTGGATTTGTCATCACTTTCACATATTGTCGCCTCCACCACCTCGCAATCCATCCGATGAGGAGGACCTTTGAGTCCTTTTAATTTTATTTTTATTTTTCATTTGTTAACCTTCCTTGTTTAAAACTTTTATTAGTATAATTCGATTTCTTTTATCTCCGGCTATCTAATTCTTGAGTAAATATAACAACATCCACTAATAGAACTCCCTAAAAAAATTTTACTGATGACTTCACAGTTTACAGAGGTTCAAGATGCCACTAAAGGAATGAACACACCACAGGAGTATTCCCCACCTTCACCTTTGCCTAGTTATCATGTTCATCATTGGTTATTTTCTAAGGATTTCATCTACAATTCAGGAAGTTTCACTTCTCTCCCTCTCTTATGATTTCTAACTATATTGTTATCATACATTTTTGTACATTGAGGGCAATGTACATCTTAAGTGTGGGGAGGTGTCAACAATCCTCGTATTAGAAAATCCATGAATTATGCTTTGTCTCAAGTAATTTTCTCATATTACTAATTAAAATGAAACTTCTATTGATTTATGATTTTTGTTTATATGTTTTGAAATAAGTCATATGTAATTGTGCATTGATGATTTATACTTTAAGATATTAGAGAATCAAGCATGATAAGTCTATTTTCAGAATTAAATTTCTAGGTTGTTTTCATAAATTTAAATATTACTTTGAAGTTTAAAATTTGCAAGGTTGGCATAAAAAAAACCACAATTTTTATGAGATTTTGAGCCTTTAGAGCATACATCTTTTCTTGCTCACTTTATTGATTATGAGTATGTCAACATTGATTTGTTATTCTAGAACTTGCTTTGATTATGCATGTCGAGACCACACCTTTGATAAAGGCACCTAGTGAAACCCTTTGAGCCTAATAGATCGTTTCTTGACTCACCCATCAATATTAACCCAAAACTAAATTTTTATTTCTTTCATTTTTTGACTCCCTTATGTCGAGATTTGATTTGATTAGTTGCCTAACTATTTATTTATTTCAGTTGTTAAGTTCTTTCTTATTATTGTAAATACTTATTCTTAAAAAAATAGTTGAAATTCATTCATTACTAGTTCTATGTTATTTGAGCTTAAGCGAGTTAATTTCATATTTTGAGAAGAAGCTCGTGTTATTATAATTTTCAATTGATGTAATTATTTAGTATTAGTCTATTTTTCTAGGCAGGTAATTTGACAATTCAATCTCGATTCTAACCCTTCAATTCATCCTTTATCCACACCTTCAACCTAAGCTCCATTACAACCATTTTAAAGACCTTTTGATTTGTGTATCATCTCATTCTATAGTGGTGGAGATTTGATTTTCAAGCAAGCCTATGGGATTAACTTTTCATGTTTGACTTTTGAGTGCTTAAATTGAACCTTAAACACTTTGAGTGATTTGAGTGAATCCTTAGTGAGGATGTCAATCCTTGTCGGTTTTGAATCAGAGGTAATTATTTAGGTAAGGGGAAATACCTATGTTTTTGTGATATAAAAATTAATGACTTAGATTGTTTGAATCTTTAGGACTCTTTGAGTTAAATTATCGATGTATGAATTATCTATAAATTATGATGAGACATTATTGATGAGAATTACGAATTGAGGGAAGTTAATTTTAATTGTGAGTTGAGGATTTTGCTTGAGGACAAGAAAATGCGTAAGTGTGGGATATTTGATAAACCATAAATTACACATATTTTAACCCCATGCTTGGCTTATTTTTGGATGAATTTTCTTTAGATTTGATGAATTCAATGCTTCTAATCCCACTTATCCCACCAAAAAGCCTACCTTCATAATTAACCCCTAGTGAAACCCTTTGAGCCTAATAGATCGTTTCTTGACTCACCCATCAATATTAACCCAAAACTAAATTTTATTTCTTTCATTTTTGACTCCTTATGTCGAGATTTGATTTGATTAGTTGCCTAACTATTTATTTATTTCAGTTGTTAAGTTCTTTCTTATTATTGTAAGTACTTATTCTTAAAAAAATAGTTGAAATTCATTCATTACTAGTTCTATGTTATTTGAGCTTAAGCGTTAATTTCATATTTTGAGAAGAAGCTCGTGTTATTATAATTTTTCAATTGATGTAATTATTCAGTATTAGTCTATTTTTCTAGGCGGTAATTTGACAATTCAATCTCGATTCTAACCCTTCAATTCATCCTTTATCCACACCTTCAACCTAAGCTCCATTACAACCATTTTAAAGACCTTTTGATTTGTGTATCATCTCATTCTATAGTGGTGGAGATTTGATTTTCAAGCAAGCCTATGGGATTAACTTTTCATGTTTGACTTTTGAGTGCTTAAATTGAACCTTAAACACTTTGAGTGATTTGAGTGAATCCTTAGTGAGGATGTCAATCCTTGTCGGTTTTGAATCGAGGTAATTATTTAGGTAAGAAATACCTATGTTTTGTGATATAAAATTAATGACTTAGATTGTTTGAATCTTTAGGACTCTTTGAGTTAAATTATCGATGTATGAATTATCTATAAATTATGATGAGACATTATTGATGAGAATTACGAATTGAGGGAAGTTAATTTTAATTGTGAGTTGAGGATTTTGCTTGAGGACAAGAAAATGCGTAAGTGTGGGGATATTTGATAAACCATAAATTACACATATTTTAACCCCATGCTTGGCTTATTTTTGGATGAATTTTCTTTAGATTTGATGAATTCAATGCTTCTAATCCCACTTATCCCACCAAAAGCCTACCTTCATAATTAACCCTAGTGAAACCCTTTGAGCCTAATAGATCGTTTCTTGACTCACCCATCAATATTAACCCAAAACTAAATTTTATTTCTTTCATTTTTGACTCCCTTATGTCGAGATTTGATTTGATTAGTTGCCTAACTATTTATTTATTTCAGTTGTTAAGTTCTTTCTTATTATTGTAAATACTTATTCTTAAAAAAAATAGTTGAAATTCATTCATTACTAGTTCTATGTTATTTGAGCTTAAGCAGTTAATTTCATATTTTGAGAAGAAGCTCGTGTTATTATAATTTTTCAATTGATGTAATTATTCAGTATTAGTCTATTTTTCTAGGCAGGTAATTTGACAATTCAATCTCGATTCTAACCCTTCAATTCATCCTTTATCCACACCTTCAACCCAAGCTCCATTACAACCATTTTAAAGACCTTTTGATTTGTGTATCATCTCATTCTATAGTGGTGGAGATTTGATTTTCAAGCAAGCCTATGGGATTAACTTTTCATGTTTGACTTTTGAGTGCTTAAATTGAACCTTAAACACTTTGAGTGATTTGAGTGAATCCTTAGTGAGGATGTCAATCCTTGTCGGTTTTGAATCGAGGTAATTATTTAGGTAAGGGAAATACCTATGTTTTTGTGCTATAAAATTAATGACTTAGATTGTTTGAATCTTTAGGACTCTTTGAGTTAAATTATCGATGTATGAATTATCTATAAATTATGATGAGACATTATTGATGAGAATTACGAATTGAGGAAGTTAATTTTAATTGTGAGTTGAGGATTTTGCTTGAGGACAAGAAAATGCGTAAGTGTGGGGATATTTGATAAACCATAAATTACACATATTTTAACCCCATGCTTGGCTTATTTTTGGATGAATTTTCTTTAGATTTGATGAATTCAATGCTTCTAATCCCACTTATCCCACCAAAAAGCCTACCTTCATAATTAACCCCTAGTGAAACCCTTTGAGCCTAATAGATCGTTTCTTGACTCACCCATCAATATTAACCCAAAACTAAATTTTTATTTCTTTCATTTTTTTGACTCCCCTTATGTCGAGATTTGATTTGATTAGTTGCCTAACTATTTATTTATTTCAGTTGTTAAGTTCTTTCTTATTATTGTAAATACTTATTCTTAAAAAAAATAGTTGAAATTCATTCATTACTAGTTCTATGTTATTTGAGCTTAAGCGTTAATTTCATATTTTGAGAAGAAGCTCGTGTTATTATAATTTTTCAATTGATGTAATTATTTAGTATTAGTCTATTTTTCTAGGCGTGTAATTTGACAATTCAATCTCGATTCTACCCTTCAATTCATCCTTTATCCACACCTTTAACCCAAGCTCCATTACAACCATTTTAAAGACCTTTTGATTTGTGTATCATCTCATTCTATAGTGGTGGAGATTTGATTTTCAAGCAAGCCTATGGGATTAACTTTTCATGTTTGACTTTTGAGTGCTTAAATTGAACCTTAAACACTTTGAGTGATTTGAGTGAATCCTTAGTGAGGATGTCAATCCTTGTCGGTTTTGAATCAGAGGTAATTATTTAGGTAAGGGGAAATACCTATGTTTTTGTGCTATAAAAATTAATGACTTAGATTGTTTGAATCTTTAGGACTCTTTGAGTTAAATTATCGATGTATGAATTATCTATAAATTATGATGAGACATTATTGATGAGAATTACGAATTGAGGGAAGTTAATTTTAATTGTGAGTTGAGGATTTTGCTTGAGGACAAGAAAATGCGTAAGTGTGGGGATATTTGATAAACCATAAATTACACATATTTTAACCCCATGCTTGGCTTATTTTTGGATGAATTTTCTTTAGATTTGATGAATTCAATGCTTCTAATCCCTTAATTTCATGTTTTATACTCAGGAGAGCTTAGGAAGTCGAAAAGAACGAGAAACGGGCCAAAAAGGGACAAAATGGGCCTAGATCAGAAATCACAAGGCCTGGACTATCGACCACGGGTAGATCACACGGTCATGTGTGGCGAGCAGAATCGACCTCGGTCGAAGGAGTCCACCATGGGCGTGTCACACGGGGGTGTCCCTGCCATAACAAAGGGGAATTCTATTCGGAATAAGCTACTTGTGGGCCAATAGAGGTGTTCCAAAGCCTATATAAATACCCTAGGGGGTAATCTAAAAGGAGACGTTGAATAAACGCCAAATAGGAGGCGGAAAATACTCCAAGATAGCCGTCGGGAATAGCTTAGAAGAAGGATCTCCATCAAGACTGAGGTTCTCCCATAAGTTCTTTAGAAGTTTTTGGGTTTTCATTATGTTTTGTGGTTTTCCCTATTTTATGAGGTTTCCCTTTATTAGTATAAAATAAATCCCTTAAATACCTGAGGAGATGAAACCTAAGACGAATCTTATTATTATTTTATTTATAAGATAAATATTTGTTCTTATTATTAATTGTGAGTTTTTATTCTTGTTTTGATAATTCAGGTTATTAATTCAAGTCGAATGTGCTTATTCAGTAGAGCAAAAGTCCCTATTTAAGAGAAGATCTACACAATTAAGTGGAGTTGATTGCAACCCTAGAAATAGGGCGATGAAAATCTTCCAGATTAAAGTCAAATCTAATAAGGGAATCCATAGATCGAGTTAATGCGACAATAGGGGTTTTAATTAGAAAGATATTTCAATTAATCAACCTAGAGTCAGTTGTTTTTAGTCTTGAAAGAGATATTAACATAAATCAGGGATTCCTACTAATTAAGTCAAGTGAATAAATCATATGAATCAAAAGTAATAAGTGAAGTCTAGGTGGATTCTTCCTTAGGTATTGCCTATCTCATATAAGTTGTCCAAAAGTATTTTTCCAATTCACTCTCTGTTACGTTCATAGTCATTTAGTTAGTTAAATTAGTAGTTAATTTTAGATTAAAAATAAATCCCCTTTATTACTAGGCTAGATAATAAAAAAATAGTTATTACTAGTAATTTTAGTTCTTGAGGATACGATATTCTGGACTCGCCATAACTATATTACTGTTCGATAGGTGCGCTTGCCTTTATCGAAATAATAGTTAGTTTTGAGCTCCATCAAATTCTCTGAGTTTTTCCATCTTTCTCTTCTTTTTATTCTTTTTGATTTTTCCCTAATCCATTTATTTTCCTTCGTTTTTGCACGCGGTTAGTGCTCGCTTAGTTTCGATAAATGTTTCTCTTCATTTCTATCATGAATCTCTTAGCGACTGAAGTAGTAATATTTTTTCTCTGCGATTTGGGCGTAGGGGGAGGCTCGGTTGGTGAATTCTGTGTTCTCATCTTAACAATAGTTAAACGGAGGGTTATCTTTGGTGGTAAGTTCGATTTCTATTCGTTCTTATTTGTCAATTCGCTTGAAAATCCATTAAATTGATGTTGAGTACCTTGATTTTAGGGCTTGAAGTGCTCGGGAGTGATTAGGCATCAAAACGATACTAGGTGTGTACCCGAAACGTAGAATACGGGGTTTGACGAATAGCCGAAATTGCTTGCTGTCGAGAAATAAGAGAAAATGATGCGAAAAATTGCAGAGAAAGAAAATAAGGGTGTTAAAAACTAGGAAATAACATTTTGCACTAAAATAGTTTTGGACAGCAGCAGTAGTCTAAATTTGAAAATTCATCAAAAATAGTGTAAATTGGGTTAGAGGTCGAATAAAATATGAAATTAAATATTATTTAGTCTAGTCTTTCATGGAAGAAACAGTGTAAGCAATGAAATTGTAAATCATGAGTTATAATAAATTTTGTTAGACAAGGTCAGAATGATTTTGGGTTCCCCTGTTCTGACTTTGAAAAATCATCAAAAATTGTAAAAAAATAATAAGGGGCTTAAATTTATATTATTAAATCCTTAATGAGTCTTTTTGCAATAGAAACAAATGGAAACATCATCTAAATTTCGTACTAAGAGATAAATAATTTTTAGTAAGAAAAGGTTAAAGCTGTCAAACAGCAGAATGGAGATAACTTTAAAGATTTTACTGTACTTATTTGATAAACTATAAATTCTGAAAATTTTATGGTAGAAAGATATTTAAGTCTAGTTTCAAAAACATCAAATGGATCTTAATTTGAAATTTTGTAGCTCAAGATATAAATAATTTAGTGATAATGACTCAAGTAGACAGCTTTGAATGAACATATAAGTAAATAGTGAAAACATATATGAGTATTGAGTTAGCATGTACTTTAAAAATGGATCACACGGCCAAGGCCAATTTGGGCCGAGTGGGCCACAGGGGCGAGTGGGCCCACACGATTAGGTTACATGGGCATGTGGGCCTTTTTTTACCCAAATGTTTTTAAGGTTGCACGGGTTGCCCAAGTCGACTGTGAACCTACTGTAGGGTCGGTAAGGGCTACTTAGACCCTAAATCTGTGAAATTGACTGAATGATATTTGTACTGGGCATGTTAATATCTGAACTGAATATATGTACTGAAATTGCATAATAGCATGTCATCCATTGTATGTTGCATTGCATTGGGTTAGGGGTTGTTATTCCGAGGAATTGTACTGAAAGGCTTTAAGCCTAATTTACTGGTAGCTCAGCTGCAAACTACTGTTTTGTGCCGCATTTGGTACTACTTGGAGTGTAGGGATGGGTGGGTTGTTTATATCCCTACATGGAGTGTAAGGTTGGACGGAGATTGTGTGTAGAGGCTGGTTGGGTTGGATTTTGCTATTGCATAACTGTTATTGCTATTGATACTGTGATGGGCTAAGGCCCTATTGCATTTTTAACACTGTAATAAGATGGGCTAAGGTCCAAACTATCACTGATACTAAAAAGGGCTTTGGCCCAAGACTGTTCAACTGTGCACTGTGAATGCTGATTGTTTGTTTGTTTCTGCGATATTACACACTGAGTTTACGTAAACTTACCCTTTTTGTTTAATGTGCACAGGTAATCCCCAGACTTAGACGGATCAGTATGATGGAGGACTCAGCGGTGACCACAGTAATTTTTGGACTTCATGGTTTTCAATTTACGATTCATGATTTGATTATTATTGATTATTTGGATTGTAATTTAAGGACCCTCTTGGACTTTGGTTTTAAATTTGAGTTTTTATTTATTTATTTTACTTTATGGATTTATACCTGCTGATCGTAGGAAATTCGGTTTTCAAAAAGTTAAAGTATTTCCTAAATGCATGATCACCTAGACTGTTTTATTAAAGCTTCCGCAATGAGGGATATTTCAAAATAAATGTTTAAAATGAATAAAGACGATTTCATAAGTTCTAACAAAGGTTTATTAAAGATAATAACATGGAATGTTTTCATCGAAACAATGAGGTTTCAAAAACACTCGTGTGACATTGCCAGATATGACCATAACGTCTAGGCTGGGTTTGGGGTGTTACATTTAGTGGTATCAGAGCCAAGTTATAAAACTCGACTGTAGATTATGGGTTTTATAAAAAAAGGGCTTTCGAAAAATTGATTTCCAAATGATTTGAAATATTTTTACTGAGTAAGTGGTACACCGAGTCTCCAGCGCCGATCCTATAAGTATTCTAAACTGTGATTTGTTTTAAACTAAAACTGTTATGGATAGTATATTATGAAACTAGTATAAGTAGTAAACTGTACTGAAAACACTCTAGTTAGTGTATACTGAAAATTGTAGAGAATTTGAAAACTGTAGTGAGACTACGATTTACGAAAATAAACTCTGAATAATCGATATTGTTTTACATAAAACATTTGTTAATAAACACTAGAACTGTAACTAATTCATAAAACTATTAATACAGATAAGCGTGATTAGGTAATAAGCTCACAAGGTATCCGCAGACGGGGTACTAGAGGCCAGGGTAGAGGCCGTAGAGGGGCTTGAGCTAAGTTATCTTCACTGGGTAGCATACTGAATTTGGATACGAGTGAGACACCAGTGTCGTCTGCTACTGAGAATGGGTCTCAAGATTGCATGACTGGGGACGACGCATTGTCTCAGGCTATGCTAAGGATTTTGGAGAGGGTCGCTAGGCCCAGTACTGGATCTGGAGGCCGAGGGTTGGTTACGGAACGACTCCGGTCCAATAGAGCTAAGCTTTTCAAGGGTGTCACTGGGGTCGCCCCTAATGTGGCCGAGTATTAGATGAGGCCACAAAGAGGATCATGGATGATCTGAACTGCACCCCTGAGCAAAAATTAAAGGGTGCAGTGTCGCTGCTGCATGATGAGGCTTAACAGTGAGGGCTCACTGTTAAGGAGGGCATTTAGCCCAAATAACTGACCTGGGAGTATTTTAAGACCGCGTTCCAGAGGAAATATGTGGGGACCAGTTACGTGGATGTCTATAGGAGAGAGTTTCTGAATCTGACTCAAGGAGATAGATTAGTGGCCGAGTATAAAGCTGAATTTCTACGACTGAGCCGCTATGCGCGAGGTATGGTGGCAACTAAATATGAGCGATGTATCCACTTTGAGGATGGTCTCAAAGATAATCTGAGGGTTCTGATAGCTCCATAGAGGGAGCGAGATTTTACTATATAGGTGGAGAAGGCGAAGATCATCAAGGAGGATACTGAGGTAGTCATGATTGGGGAACGAAGGAATTATCTGACTTATGTGATCTCTGAACCGGTGGCTGAGAAATTGGTTCGTAAGGGATGTGAGGCATTATTGTCCTATGTGAGTGTTTCTATTTTTTGGGGACTCTACCGTAAAGGACATCAAGACTGTAAAAGATTTTCTGAATGTTTTTCCTGAAGAGTTATCGGGTTTATCTCCAAATCGTGAAGTGGAGTTTGGGGTTGAGCTTCTTTCTGGTACAGCTCTGGTGTCTATCGCCCCTTACCGAATGGCACCGAAGGAGCTTATGGAACTTAAGGCTCAGATTCAGAAGCTGTTGGATCATGGGTTCATTCATCCCTAATGTGTCTCCATGGGGAGCACCTATGCTGTTTGTGAAAAAGAAGGATGGGACGATGAGGATGTGTATAGACTATCGGCAGCTAAATAAGCTAACGATTAAGAATAAGTACGCACTTCCGAGGATTGATGATTTGTTTGACCAGTTTCGAGGGGCTTCTATTTTCTCCAAGATTGATCTGTTCTGGATATCATTAGTTGAGGGTTAAGGAGGCTGATGTATTTAAGACGGCATTTAGGACTCGTTATGGATACTACGAGTTCCTAGTGATGCCTTTTGGACTGACGAATGCACCGGCAGCTTTCATGAACCTGATGAACTGAGTATTCTAACCCTATCTAGACCGATTTATAGTGGTGTTCATCAACGACATACTGGTTTATTCGAAAATTGAGGATGAGCATAATGAGCACCTTAGAGTTGTCCTTCAGACTTTGAGGGAAAGGCAGCTCTATGCTAAGTTTAGCAAGTGCTAGTTTTGGATGAGTATTTACCGTTAGCAGAGTTTACGTATAATAACAGTTTCCAATCTAGGATCCAGATGGCACCTTACAAGGCACTGTATAGTCGTAAGTGTCACACTCCTTTATGTTGGACTGAGTTGGACGAGCAATGTGTTTTGGGTCTTAAGTTGGTTTCTGAGACAAAGGATAAGGTTAGACTGATTTGGGATTGACTGAAAGCAAATTCTGACAGATAGAAATCCTATGCGGACTTGAAGCGGCGTGAGATTGATTAATTGGTGGGGACTTTGTATTCCTTAAGGCCTCGCCATGGAAAAAGGTACTGAGATTTGGTCGTAAGGGCAATTTGAGCCCTAAGTTTATTGGACCTTACTGTATTTTGAAGCGAGTGGGACCATTCGCTTATCAGTTGGAGCTATTTCCAGAGTTGGATTGTATCCATGGCGTGTTTCACGTCTCGATATTGAGGCGATACCAATCTGATCCTACTCACATCGTTTCCTTTGAGGAGATTGAGGTTATGATAGAATTGACCTTTGAGGAGGAGCCGGTTCAGATTCTGGATCGAGATGTAAAAGTACTGAGGAGGAAATCTATTCCACTAGTTAAAGTTCTTTGGCGTAATCATAGCATTGAGATCCTGAGGATACGATGCGTCAGCAATACCCTCATCTATTCTGACCGGGTAAATTTCAACGACGAAATTTTCTTTTAGGAGGTAGAATTGTAACGCCCCAAAATTTTAATTTTTGATTTTGTGTATGTGTGACACACAAATCTGTATTTGCTTCAGTAGTTAAGTGTTCTGGGTGTGTGTGAGGTCCCAAGTTCAAGCCTTACTTGGGAAATTTTTGGTATTTTTATAAATAAAGCCTTAACCTTGTCCAAAGGGCTTAAGTTTAAATGTTGGGTAAATTACATCAGAATTGGCATGCTAGTCTAGTGGTTAAGTGGTGTGTTATTATGGTGGAGGTCTTGTGTTCGAATCCCTATGCAGGCAAAGGTATTTTTTTTTTGCTCAGATTTCGGGATAGAGTTGTGTAATAGGGGGATTCTAAGTAGTGGATGTGAAGTGGGAATTAGGGAAGAAGATTAAGGGATTTTGGGGGTTATCGGGATTTTATTTTATTTTTTCCCATAACCAAATTTTAGGGAGAAGATTAAGGGATTTTTAGGGTTATAGGGTTTCAGAGCATTACCAAAACATTCAGAATATTTTTCTATTAAACTACGTAAATTTACTATTCATTTATAGATCATCCATAATTGTAACATCCCAAATTAAGGCCTAGTCGGAACAGTGGTTTCGAGACCACAAATTTGATGTAATAAAATTTATTTTTATTATATTTTTATGGTCTATGATTTCACGGAAATATTTCGTGAAAATTTCATTCGAAAGTTTCAACGTTTGGGCACTCAATTTAGTCAAAAGGACTAAATTGTAAAAAGTGCAAAAGTTGAGTTCTACATGTTAGAGGTGTCCAATTGTTATGAAATTTTAAATTGGAGGTCCTTAAATGATAATTAGACCATTGGTTAAGTTGGTGGATAAAAATGGACATGGATGGGTATGTTTCAAAAGATTTTTAAGGGGCATTTTGGTAATTTAGTGAATTAAATGAATTAAAAATAAAATTTAAATGCCAAATATGTCCATCTTCTTCATTAGGATGAAATTACAAGGGTTATCCATATCTAGGGCTTGTTTCAAGGTTACAAGCTCCATAGGAAGTGATTCCAAGCCCCATTTTTAATATTCTTTACGTTTTTGGAATCCCAGTAACTTGGTTTAAATTATTCTAGCAATAATTTAACCTAGGGTTCATATTTGGAAAAATACCCATAGGTGAAAAATGTTTATTTTGATATTTTATGATAGAATATGAAGGATGAAATTATGTTAAGTAACTTTTGCTGAGCGATTTTACGTGAAAACGAGTAAAACGACATAATCGGTAAAAATACCTAATGTTCATAAGTACATGTTAGAGTGAGAATTTGATGTTGCTATAGAAGGGAAAAATGTTCAGGAATAAGGGATGAAGTTTAATTTTCGAGCCTAGGGGCAAAATTGTAATTATGCAAAAGTTTAGGGGCAAAATTGTAATTTTGCAAAAGTTTGAGTTAGGGACTTTTTTGAGTAGTACATTAATTAAATAGGTGAAATGTGATGTTTTAACCTTGAAAAATGAGATTTGGACCTAGAATTGGAGGAAAATCGAAAAATAGAGAATGTTGGTAAAATGACCGTTTGGCATTCGAGGTAAGTCCGTGTGTTAATAATAATGCAATACCATCATTGAATTGTAATTTTCTATTGATATGGTATAAATTGTATGATTTAATATGTTTAGGAGAAGTTGATGGATGGTATGTATGGTATGGAAAATGTGATGTTTATTGTGTCATGTGAAATTGAATGGCAAATTAATGTTACAGAAATTAAATGTTAAATTAATATTACATGGGTTGTATGAGTTGCTACACTGTTGTACCTGACGAGATTTTGACAAGAAAGTTTATATGTAAATAATGCATTTATTTTACTTGTACAATAATTATTTTGCTAGATATTATGGAAATCATTGGGTGATAACTAAAATATGAAAATGAATGGAATGGAAAATTCTCAATTGAACCTTCGAAAAACCGAGAGATACGGACAATATGTAGCTAGGTCACACGAGTGATAAGGGACATTCACCGTGTGCACAAGAAAGCTACTAGATGGCAAAATTTGATATGTAGCTAGGCCACATGGATGATAAGGGACTTCCACCATGTGTGCAAGAAAGCTACGGGATAATAATTTCATATGTAACTAGGTCACATGTGTAATACTGTGTGTATACCATATGTACAAGAAAGTTACGGGTTATGAGTAGCTAGGTCACATGAGTGGTTCCTAGTGTTGGACACCATATAGACAAGAAAGCTACGAGATGGAATGGCTAGGTCACATGGGTGATAAGGGACCTTCACCATGTGTACAAGAAAGCCAAATTATGTGTAGGTAGAGCTATGTGCTGAGACCACCGAGTATCGGGCGTTTTTCGAAAGGGTTCAATAAGATAATTTACTAATGATGATTGGTGCGATCATGTTATGAATAAGTGCAAGTGTGAATGTGACCAATTGAGAAATGTGGAAAATGTATGTATGAATAATATGTTCGATATGTAATCGGAAATTGGAAAGGTTGGTAAAAGCAAGTGAAGAACACAACTAAAGTGAGCAAAAATTTACAATAAAACTGTTTGAACAGCAGTAGTGACATGAGTTTGAAAAATCACTAAAAATAGTATAGATTGAATTATAAGTTTTATGAGATATTGATTTAAATCTTATTGAGTCTATTTTCATATAAAAGAAACATAGCAAACAAATGATTCGTATATTTTGAGATATTTGAATTTCTATGAGACTGGTTCAGAATGATTACGTGATCCCCTGTTCTGCCTTTTTAAAAATCATTAAAAATTGTAAAAAAAATAATTGTGGAATATAAATTATATGCCTGAAATCCTTAATTAGTCTACTTTCAAAACAACTAAATAATAAGATCATATGAACTCCGTACAAGGAGAAAATTGATTTGTAGTGAAGAGAGGTCAGAATAGTCAAACAGTAAAACAAGAGAATTTTTAATGAATAAACTGTATTTATTGGCTGAATCAAAAATTTTGGAAATTTTATGGTAAGAAGATATGTGATTCTAGTTTCATGGAAAATTAACGGATCTTAATTTGGAGTTCCGTAGCTCCATATATAAATAATTTAGTGACTGTGACTAGAGTAGACAGCTTGAGATGAACATGAATAAAAAGTGGAGCTATGTTCAATTATGATTGTATTATCTTGAGAACATATTGTGAAGATTTATAAAAGCCTGTTAATAAATCACTTATTATTTACATACTTACTTACTAAGCTTTGTAGCTTACTTCCCTTCATTTCCTATATCTTATAGGGTTGTATGCTAACTCGAGTTGGAGATCGCTGGAGATGTAATCACACTATCAAGCTATCATCGTGGGGTAAAAGTGAATACAAACCTCTTAAGTTTATGGCATGTATAGGAGACTTAGTCATTTGTATATGTCATAATTGGTTTGGCCTAAAATGTTGGCCTTTAATATTTAGCAATTCATTTTGTATAATTTGGATGAAATTTTATGACTCAGTTTAATACGTTTTCAAGTATATGTGTTTTGGTAATGCCTCGTACCCTATTCCGGCGTTGATTATGGGTAAGGGTTTTACAATAATGTCCCTTGATCAGGCCCTCAAGGCCCAATACGAGCATTAGAATCGAATCGGGATTTAATCAGAACCTCTAAGAATTTTTCGTAAAAATAAAAAATTTTCTAAGGTGTAGGACTCACACGCCCATGTGGTCCAAGGGACACGCCCGTGTGACCCTGGAACATGCCCGTGCTACAGGCCATGTTCGATTTAGGGTGCTCTCTAACTTGTGCCACACGGCTATGCCACGCCCGTGTGCTAGGCCATGTGGTTAATTAATTTAATTTGAATTAGGTGCATGTTTCACATGGCCAAGACACAAGCCCGTGTTCTAGGCCGTGTGGCACACACGGCTGAGACACACGCCCATGTCTCTACCCGTGTGCCCAATTTTAAGCATTCTATTTCTCAAAATTTAGAAGCAGGAGACACACGGCCTAACTACATGCCCATGTTACCAGGCTGTGTGTCACACACGGTCTAGACACACGCCCGTGTGTCTACCCGTGTTGACAAAATAAAGCCATTCCTAGCTTCATTTATCACTGACACGTCTTGCATTCATAACCCAACAAATAAAGCCATTCAAGTTAATTCTAGCTTCATCATTTAACATACAATTACTAATCATTTCAAGCATTCAAATCAAGCATATTTCATTCATCATCATGGCATATCATTTCATGCACACATGTTTACAAACTTATCTTGGTTATGTCCTCATGTTAGACATAATTTGATCAACTACTTAACATATATGTGGCTAACATAATATGACATTACATCATTACTAGCCATTCCAATAGCTAGATTACAAGCATCGTTTATGTTTACATGCCAATATGACCAACATATCCTATACATGTCATTACAACCACAATTAAATTACCATACAATACCGACATGGGCCGATGGATAGTGTGAGTGATCTCCGCTGAGCTTCCAATCTAACGAGCTTCCGATTTACTCTAAAATAGGGAAAAATAAACAGAGTAAGCATAAATGCTTAGTAAGTTCGTATAACCTGGCACTTAACTTACCATTAATCCTATTTGAGGTAACTAAGTAAGGTATAATCAACCACTTTTATCTCAAGCCCTACACACATCCTCATTGCCCTTGTTAGTCACATATTCCATAGTAATATCAAGACATGTATGGGCTCAACAATAATCAAGTTTCTAAGCATATATGCTTTCCACATCATGTATTCATCCAACATACATAATTTATCTCATTATTTCGAGTATAATTTCATAATAGTTCATTTAGAGTTCAGATCATTTCGCATCAGAACTTTACACAAATTACTCGGAATATCAAAGTCACGATTAGTACACTCTAGGTGTACAAGTCTATAATCAAGAATGAACATTCTTATCAAATAGTTTTCATGTACAAATATCATCATCTCATATTTCATATATCACTTGTCATGTATCATCATTTTCTTGCATTTCATGTAATATTATTTCATGTCATATTTCCATATCATATACACTATTCCATGTCAATTTGTCTTAGATTAATATTTGCCCCTGTCAGAACCTTACCCATTAAATGTATTTGAATTATTGATGGATACATAAGTAGTACACTCGAGGCGTATGAATCAAGATCTGTCAATTAATATTCAATGGTACCCATAAGGTACTATTTCAGAGAGTACACTCTCGAGCCACATATATGTATACTATAGGATTACCAGTCCAAGCTAAATCTTTTTATGACATGTGCTCTAAAGAGCTTGATCAGGATTATCCATCCGGGTTAAATCCAATCCATAATATATGCTCAAGAGGACTTATATCAGGATTACCCGTCCGGGCTAAATCCTATCAGAATTGAGGTCAAAGGATTACTCATCCGAGCTAAATCCTATCCGCAACAAATGCAAGACCTCTTTCGTTTCGAGAAATCACATATCCATCGATTTTTCATTTATTCAACCGGGATATAAACACTTTTCAAGCATTATCGGGCATTTATTTTGTACCTCCATAACATTTATGTAATTCAAGTAAAACACATTCCACATTCATGTCAAGCATTCAAGTGACATTTTATTCATTTACCATTTTATCGGGCATTTTCATTTATTGGGCTATATCGAGTAGGTGATCATTTCACATATTTATGACATTGATAAAATTCACAAACACAACATTTAAATCAAGCATAAAAACATATACAATTTAGTTACATGAACTTACCTCGACAAATGTTCGTGACGTAAAATCTACTAATCCAACATTTTTCTCATTCCTCGTTCTAACTCCGAATTTGGTCTATCTGTATCTATACGAGTAGATTTAACATCAATTTATCACATTTTACATTCATGTGGACTAAATTTTTACATGTCATATCTATCATAATACAGATCATATAATAAAATAAAAATAAATTTTATTTTCGACTCAAATTTGTGGTCCCGAAACTACTATTCCGATTTCACCAAAATTTGAGCTGTTACAAGGGGTGTTACAAAAAAAAAAAGAGTGATTAGGTTGGTAGGGATAGCAGTTGACATTAGTGGTAAGATTTCTCCCGATTAAGTGTGAGTTTGGATGGACGGTGCGGTGCGGTGTGGTGTGTTTAGTTTATTTTTTATTTCACGCTACAGCATTTAATCTCACTGTCATAGTTGTTTTTACACTAACCATGGGTAAATGTATCACTTATCCAAACTCACACTAATTTGATATTAAATAAAGGAGAATGGATTGTATGAAACTGTGATGCCACGTCATCCTTATCCTTTTTCAATAGGGGAATGATAAATTAAAATTTTCGTTTGAAAAAATTTAAATCCAACTAAAAATACTAAAAATTAGGAGAAAAAATTTAATTTATCATAATGCCACATCATCATTATCTCTTTTCAATAAAGGAATAACAAATTAAAATTTTCTTTCAGAAAAAATTTAAATCTAACTAAAAATACTAAAAAAAATTTAATTTATCATTTTTTTATTAAAAAAATAAAAATAATATAAAATCACAGTTTCTTACCGCCATCCTCATAAATAGTTAAATGAAAAACATATTGAGAAAGAAATGAATGAATTATAAGTATACAGAATAATTATGGGCTTCGAGGTGTGGGGGCTTGACTCGAGAAAAAAACAAATGCGGTGGGCGCAGTAATTTGGGTGGGTGGTCGAAAGTTACGTATGTGAAGTTCTGTCGACGCCATTCATTTTAACCAATGAAACAAATAAAAAAAGAATCTTTGTGTTATAAAATGACAGAAAAGGAAAAAGAAGAAAAATATACATTATTTCAGTGTCAAGTTTTCAAAGGTTGAATGTTGACGAAGATGAAACTGTTCAAGTATACTTTCCATGGAATTCAATGTTTCTTTATCAACATGGAATCAAATGTTGAACGCTAATGACTTGGTCTTAATTCAATTTGTCCCCATTTTCCTCTTATTTTTTTAACTGTTTTTCCTCTTTTACAGTTCTAAATTGGGGCTTCAATCTTCATCTTTCATACCAAGTAGGGAAAAATATACCCAAATTTTATACATTTGTTTTTTAAATTTTTTATGAAAATAATAATAATATTGCAATTTCAACTTTTTAATAATCTCTGCCCTTTAAACCAACTTTTTCTTCGGCTTATTAGTACAAAAGGGTTTAAAAAATAAATAAAAATTTATTTGAATCCCAACACTAAATTCGCACTCAATTGAGCTCTTGCCGTTAAAAAAATCAATTAAGTTCTCCCGTGTTAATGGTTTCAGTCTTTAATCGAGTTGATCATTAAAATCAATCGAAGAACTAATCATATGACAACACGTGACACCTTATAATTTAATCTTATATATTTTATCTTAAAAAGCATAAAAATTATTAAATATATATAAAATTATATAAATTATAAAATGTAAACTTATAATAATTCTAATAAATTATAAAAACGTAAAACATATTTAAAATATTTAAAACTTTCTATAAACTTATAAAAAGTATTTAAAAATCCATAAAAACTTATAAGAAATTCAAAGCAAGTTCTAATAAATTATAAAATATTAAAAATTATAAAATATAAAAATTCATTCATTAACTCCTTATTTTAGAAATTAAGTCCCTAAAATAAAAATGAACGTGTGGCATTAGACTAACAGTTAGATCATGAGAACAGTCATCCTAATATTTCATACCGACATTTGCTAATGTTGGTAACCGTTGGATAGTAAAATTTTGATTTTATAATATTTAATCATACTAAAAAATACTTTGTCATACAATATTTACCAAACAATTTTAAACTTTTCAAAGTCCAAGCTATTGCATTGTAATTAAAATGCTGGAGATAAAAGTTTTAAAATAATAATAATAATTTATCAATAAAAGGAGAAGGTCCGCAATTATCACTTTATTTGTGGAAGATTGAGAACATTTTATTCAATACGAAAATGACCCTAATGATCTGAAAATTATTCCCATTAACTATTAGATAGATGCCATGTGTTCATTATTATTTAGGGGCTTAAATGTCTTTTATTGTAATTTCTAAATTTTTATATCATTTATAAGTTTTAAATATTTTAAATATGTTTTATTAATTTTATAAAATTATTTGTAGAAGATCGAGAACATTTTATTCAACATGAAAATAACCCTAACGATCTGAAAACTATTCCCATTAACTATTGGACAGATGCCATATGTTCAATTTTATTAAGGGATTAAATGTCTTTTATTGTACTTTCTAAATTTTAATAATTTATTAGATGTTTTATATCATTTATAAGCTTTTAAATACGTTAAATATGTTTCATTAATTATATAAAATTTATTTGTGAAAAATTGTGAACATTTTATTCAACATGAAAATAGCCCTAACGATCTAAAAACTATTCCCATTAACTGTTGGTAGATGCCATGTGTTTATTATTATTTAGGGCTTAAATATCTTTTTATTGTAATTTCTAAATTTTTATATCATTTATAAGTTTTCAAATATTTTATATATATTAAATTAATTATTATAGTCTTTTTATAAATTCTTATAATATTTATGATTTTTATAAGTTTTATAATATTTTATAATAATCATAAGTTCATATCAATTTAATTATTTAAAATTATTTATATAATTTGATAATAATTTTATGAGAAAATATAAGATTAAATCAAAAGTTGTCATGTATTGTCATTTGATTAATCATCAATTGATTTTAATGATCAACTTGATCAAAAATAAAAATCATTAATTGAGGAGCTTAATTGATTTTTTTAATTGCGTACAAATTTAGTGTAAGGACTTAATTATGTTTTGTTTTCGTTTTTTCTTAGGACCCTTTGTACCTAAGCCTTTTTTATTAAAGGAAAAAGATAGCAAACTTGAAAAAACCTCTAAAGAAGACTTAATGCGCATTTTAGTTCTTAAAGTATATTGTTTTCTCCCTTTGGTTCTTAATTTTTTTTTCTCACTTCAGTCCCTAATGTTATTAGATAAATTGAGAACTTTGATAATATTAATGACTAAATTAAAAAAAAACTTTAAAACCAAGATAAGAATACAGGATACTTTAAGAACTATGGTGTGGTACAATCAATTAATTTTTTTTACTAATATAATGCATTTCACTTTCATTAAATAAGTACTTTTATGATGAAAATGTCTCATCGATTAGTTTAATCATTACATCTCGTTTTCGTGATTAATACAATCAAAATTAGATAATTTCAAGCAATATAAACTCTTACATCTCAATGCAAAAAGAACTAAATTATAATAAATAAAATATCAAATTTATTATTTTTAATGTTTTGAAGTTTATTTTTCAAAATTAATATAGTTATTGAATTTTATATAATCTTTTCCCAAATTTATTTTTTTTTTAATTTTAAGAAAACTTTCATTAAACTTTTCTTTATTTTATGGATTTTTTTGCTATTTATGCTTCTTATAAAAGAACTTATAGTTTTTTATATTTTTGAATTTATTAATTTTTTAAATTAAAAAACTTTTCTTAACTTTCTTAATTTAATGGATTTTTTTTCCTTTTATGCTTCTTATAAAAAAACCTTAAAGTTTTCTCTTTCTTTTTATATCTTTGAAATTTTATGATTTTTCTGAATTTATAAATATTTTATAATTTTAATATTTTTAATATTTTATTGGCATGACATATAATACAAATAATTTATGCTAAGCCTAACATACTAATTCAGATAAATTATTGTACTGGGTGTTTATAGGTGGTGTTAGGCCTAGGTTTGATTGTAAAAAAAATTTAAACATGAGTCCAAGGCCAGTCAAGTCTATGTCATCCAAATGTTGTATTTTACAGTTTAAAAATTAATATTTTTATTTAAATTTAAATTTAAAATATATAAATATTAATATGCTTTATTTTTTATTATTTTTAAATAAGAAAACATGTCAAGTTGAGTTAACTTAAAATCGGAGGATCTAAATCCAAATCTAATCCAAAATGGACTAGACAAGCTACCCGATTCATTAACACCTCTAAAGTAAATTGCCATGTGTAAAAAAATAAAATCATGGAAATAAGATTTAATAGTCAAACTAATGATCGTTTTGTTATCTATGAAAGGACTGAATTGATGAAAAATAAAAGTTTTAGTATTCAATTTAATTAAAATAATAAAGAAAAACTAATGATTTTTTAATTACTCTTCATATGCTTATTGTACCCTTTTGCTGGTACTCTTTATATTAACAATATTGATATTTAAATAAAATAAAGGTTTAAAGATATAAAAAGTTGTTAGTAAAAACAATAAAAATTTAATTAAGTCTTTAGGAAAGAAGTTCATTTTATTGAGCCTTTAGTGACCCAAAAAATTAATTAGGCTCTTCCATTAACGGAATTGTTAGTTAATCAGTTTGACAGTTAATTTTGTTGACATGATATGTTGGTGTGGCAAATAATGCAATAAAGTGATATGCCACGCCAAAAAAATAAAAAAAATGTAAAAATGTATTTTAAAATTAATAAAATATATATATCTAGAATGAACATGGACAATCATTGTTTAATTGTCCAGGTTAGTTCAAGATGAGTACAAAACTATATATACATTTAAAAAATATAAAATTTTACTAAAATTATAAAAAAATGTTATAAAAATTTAAATATGTAAAAATTATAAAATATTTAAAATATCAATAATTTATAATAAAAAATAATGTGTCATGAAAAATTCAAAATTACGAAGCTTATAAAAATTAAACAAAAGTCGTGAGAGAAATTAAAATGAACAGGGTTACATGCAATCTTCCTTATAGGGAGAGGGAAAGAAAGAAAAAAGAAAAAAATAAAGTATATATAAGGAGAAATATTAATATTATTATAAATGATATTTTTAGTAATTTGTTTACATATTTAAAATTTTATAATATTTTTATAAATTATAGTAATTTTTTTATCAATTTTTAAAAATTGGATTGTTTTGTACTCACCTTTTTAGTAAATGATTTGTCTCTAAATTAAAATAAATTCACATCATTTCAACTCTGAAATTAAAGAACAGACTTAAATTCACAACAATTAAATTAAGAGTAGCCAAAAACTGAAAAGTTTGAGGAGCTGATAAGGCATTTGTTCCAGCATTTTTGGGGTGTGTTTAAAAATTTAGAAAAACCACTAAATTGGAATCGAATATTTGATTTATTTTCATGCAATTCATCAGTAATTCTCTCTCTTCTCACTGGAATGTATTTCTTCGAAATAGGAACAAAAGCACGTTTTAGGAGCAGAAAATGATAGCCAAAAAAAAAAAAACTGTTTCCAATAAAAATGCTTTCCACGGTCAATGTAAACAAATCCTGGAAAACATTATCATTGTTTGGTATGGGTTTAATTTCTTTAATATAAGACAACACCAAGTAATTATGTTACAAGGAATTTTAATTTTCTACACATTGTTAAGTTAATGATACAATACATCCTTTATATTACTTATTATCAAAATATCAATGCTTTAAATGAGTAACAAAGAAAAGAAATTAAATCATCAAATATAATATGTTAGTTCAAGAAAGCAGCAATCCATTACTAATAAAAATAACAACAAAATGGTTTAAATATGCCAAAGGCCCTTATACTCTTCTAACACTTTAATTTTGAGACTTGAATCCCTATACTCTTTCTTATTTCAAAATCTTGGTCCCTCCATCAATTTTACCATTAATTGTTAATAAAAAAGGTAAAATTACTTTTTAGTCCTCAACATTTATATTTTTTCTCAACTTGGTCCTTACTCTATAAAAGCACATAAACAATTACATAAATTAATCTCTTTTCATATTTTCAATACAATATAAAAAAATATTGAAAATTAAAAACTCTTTAAAATAAAAATAAAAACACTTTTTTAAAAAAATATATGAAAAATAAAATTTTCAAAATTTTAAACAATGTGTTAATTACTCTATGATTGGTAATAAGGTTTCTCAAAACTTTGAGCTATTCATTTAGTTCATATTAAATTAAATTTGAACAAGATTTTTTAAAAAAATTAAAATCAGATTAATTATATATAATTTTAATGTAAATTTTATTATAAAGTACATAAAATATTAGTATAAAAATAACTTTTAGAAAATGATACAAACTCTTAATCAGTTGAGATTAAATTTAATATAAATTTTTTGCTTGTTTAGAAATTATTTTATAATATTTTTCATATACTTTATAATTAAATTTAAATAAAATAATTTTGATTTATAATTAATCTTATTTTTTTAAAAAAATTGTTCAAATTTGATTTAGTATGGACCAAACGAATAGCTCAAATTTGGAGAGATATTTTTACCATCAAAGTTGTTCATGGGTGAGGTTAGGTGAAATCTCTATTTCAAAAAAAAAAAAAAAATCCAGCTTCAACTTCGTTTTGCCCAAATAGATCATTTCTTTGCTTAAAAATAATAAGGTATTTTATACTTAAATTTAATTATTAAATTTAATATTGATATATTTTTATATATGCTTTTATTATTTTAAATAGTAAACCGAGTCAACCATGTCAACCCAAGTTTTAAAATATAAGCTTAAGGTCGTCCCAAAACGAGTTGAGCCTACCAAGCCAATTAGGGTAGACGACAATAACCCGATTTTTAGTGACACCGAAAAAGACGATTTTGGAACCCCATTTTCGTAAACCGGGTCCATAAATATTAAATATAAATATTTACGGAGTTGGTATGAAAGAACATTAAAGTTTAGTTCTTCAATCTATTTGTTAATTGTTTAATTTAGGCATATGGACTAAATTGTAAAAATTCTTATCGTCTAACGGTGGAAAATGATGTTATCATCCACTAATTTTAGTTATTTATGATTAAGGTTAATTAATTAAAGTTTAATCCAAGTATTAATTAAGGTTCTCCTTCAACATGTACACATATTTTACAGAGGATATTCCTTCTTTTAATTTTTCCATTATTGCCTATGCTCCCTACTAGCGCTCCAAAATGTCAATTGGGCGAGTAGGACCGCGCCAACTAGATTTCCTTTGACCTACACAATTTTAGTGACACCGAAAAAGACGATTTTGGAACCCCATTTTCGTAAATCGGGTCCATAAATATTAAATATAAATATTTACGAAGTTGGTATAAAAGAACATTAAAGTTTAGTTCTTCAATCTATTTGTTAATTGTTTAATTTAGGCATAGGGACTAAATTATAAAAATTCTTATCGTCTAACAGTGGAAAATGATGTTATCATCCACTAATTTTAGTTATTTATGATTAAGGTTAATTAATTAAGGTTTAATCCAAGTATTAATTAAGGTTCTCCTTCAACATGTACACATATTTTACAGAGGATATTCCTTCTTTTAATTTTTCCATTATTGCCTATGCTCCCTACTAGCGCTCCAAAACGTCAATTGGGCGAGAAGGACCGCGCCAACTAGATTTCCTTTGACCTACACACCCAGACTCAAGACTTCTCCAAGTCTGGATGTTACAATGATATAATGTATAAATGTTTGATATTTGATGGATTGAATGAAATAATTGAATAGATCAAGAATTGGATCAAATCGGAGATAATTTAGGAAAAGCTAAAATTGTTGATTAGTCCCTAGAGGTTCAACTTGTTTACTGTTTGGACCAATTAAGTTCATATGGTATAAATGTGTTTAAGTTGTTTTGTATTTGATTTGTGTATGCATGTTTGATTGTGGGTTGATTTGTGGTAAATTGGTATAAAAGATGAGAGTTGGACTAAATAGTAAATAAATGTTTTTATGTGTTAAAGATACTTGGGTGAACTTAGTAAATATTAGGATACGATTGGCATGCCAATAGGGTCTTGTGCACACTCGTACTAGATTGATTATGGATATTATCAGGATCCTGCATTTACTGCGGATAATTAAATACATGTGATACGGGTTTAGCTTGGACGAGTAGCTTGATGTCGTTTTAAAGGTTTAGCCTGGACGGGTAACCTGACATGAATATACTTAGCTCGGACGAACCACTGGTGTGGTGTAGATACTTGTTTATCCGAGTCTATTTACTAGGGTTCATCGGGCAATACTTCTTATATGAAATGAGAAATTGAATTGTGATAAAAAGAACTTGATGTTCAAATAGAAAGATGTTGAATTGAGTATGAACCATGTGTTTGAATGAGTATGAGATTGAAATCGTTACTTAATATGACATGAATTAGCATTTGATCACTTATAGCATCATATGGTTTGATTTTGGTATAAGACTCACCTTATTGATGTTATGATATGTTATGTTTAGCCAAAATATATCAACATTGTGGTAGCTTAATGTATTTAATTGAAAGATAATGTAAGTTGTTGTTTAATGCCTATGAACTTATTAAGCATTTTATATGCTTACCCGTTTATTTTCCTTTTTTCCTTGTAGATTGTTACCTTACAGAACGAGTCAAGCTTGATCGTTCGAAGCTTACATTATCCTATCACTGAATCAGTAGGTGTTTGATCATTTTGAACTTAGGGTTGAGGCATGTATATAGGTTTCTTGGTACATACCTTAAGGTATAAAAGTATTTATGAATTGAACATGGAAATGAATTTGACTTATGATGTTTTTGAATGTTGTTCATGGAAATTGATTTGGTTAATGCATAAAATGGTAATGTTTGATGTTTTGAAGAGGTGATATATGTACCTATTTAAATTTGACATATAAAAGATTATGGTATAAGGTAAAATGAATGGTTAAGTTGATGTATGAATTTGTATAGTATGTGTAGTGATTTTGCTTAAGGTATATGATGATAAATGACTATTTTGGTTCATGGTTAATGTCATAAAAGTGTAAATGAATGAATTATATGTGTATTAAAAGTGAAATGGTATATTTTGATAGATTTGGTATAGGTAAGGTTAAGCATTTGAATGAATTTGGTTGGTATGCTCAAATGGTATTGAAATGCTTAAGTTTAATTGGTGAAAGTGAATTGAATATCTTGTTAAGAAGTTGAATTGAGTGTTTAAACTTGATTGCTATGGTTTTAGGCATGTTTTGGACTAACTAAATTTGGTATTTGGTGCAAATATTGTAGGTTTGGGTTGGAAAGTATGAAATAGGTATCAAATGATTCATTTTTACCAAAAACAGAGTCCTTGTTTAACAAACATATTTCCTCGTCGCAACGTCAGTAGAGGCAGTAAATGACGTCGTAGCATCCTGTAGTTGATTTTTGCTACTAAAACCAATGCCAATTAAAGTTGATGTGAGAAGTAACGAATGTAAAAAATTGATGAATTGTCTTTTAAAATCAAACTTTTCAAACCGTAAAATTCCCTTTACATGTTGCTAGCACCATTATAACCTTGTCCATGAATTATTGATGTGCTTAATCCAAATTTAGCCAAGAAAGCATCAATTGTTGCTTTAAGTGATAATGCAGTAGTATCATCAACATGGACAATTCCCAAAAATCTTTCCAAAACATGTCCCTTCTTGTTGACATGTCAAGGCATAATTCCCATTTGTTCTTTATTTGATACATTACGTGACTCATCTACCAACAAAGCAAACAAGTCATCTTGAAGATCTTCAATCATGGTATTTGTGGCCTCTATTGCAACAGCTTGTGCAATGTCTTTTTAAATATCAGGAGAAGTTAAACATTTGTTTTCTGTAGCATTTTCCAAAATAACTTTTTTCACCATATCATTCTGATCATCAATTAACTTAAGAAGTTCAAGAAAGTTACCTTGATTGATTGAATCAATGGACTTATCATGTCCCCAAAATGTTAGACATTGTTTCAAAAGAAACCAAGCACAATCAACATAAGCAATTAATCTTGTTCGATAAATAGCATGAGCTTCATTATGAAAACCATTTGGACCTACAACATGCATGCCTAATCTGTCTTTTTTATTCCAATTATTGAATCCATAAGTCTCAAGCGTGCTACTACCTTTTTTATTTTGATTAGAACTAAAAAGATAGCAACATAAACAAAATACAACATCTTTTTTAATATTGTATTCTAGTCAATTTTTATAGTCTTTATACCAAGAAGTTGGTGATCTCCGCTCTACTCCCGCAACTTTCTTTGGAGAAAGTTGTGATTGCGAGGTTGACAAGGTTCTTTTTGAAAATATGCATTTTCTATATTATCTCTATCGTTTGGAGGATAATATGTAATCTTAATTCTCAATCCTCGGTCTACTAAAAGGTTTTCAAGGCTAAACTCAACTTGACTCTTTTGATCCTTTTTCGAATTGGTTTGTATCTCACTTTAGTTATTGAGTCTTTTGTCTTGTTGTTCTACCTCTACTCCACTAATAAACTTTCTTTTAAAATATTTTTCCATTCTTGTTAAACATTTAAAACAAATAAATCTAAGCCTTAAACACAAAAGTTTTCATGAAGCCAACATACAATTAGTACTTTTCTTTCACAAAAATAAAAATCACTTAAGTATTTTTTGGTGTCATGAAAATGCAATATGTCAATTTTAAATACAAAATTTACAATAATCACACCAAACAACAATAATTTCTTAATAATAATGCTACATCTCTAATTAATATTCAAGAAACATAGGATTATGTAAATACAATCAATCCTAATTTCTTGAAGGATTTGTATTAATTAAGCTCTAAGAACAATTACCCAATCAAGATGTTAGTAATCTCATACAAATCAATATCCCAAAATAACTCAATAAATAAATCTTGCATAAAGATCCACAAAAAAGTCACAATCCTAAATTTCTAGAGATTAATCAATAAAATTGACAAGAACATAAAGTTGTTATCAAATTAGAGAGACAATTTAAAAGTATGAAAAGATCAATCACCTTTCCTTAAAAAACGTAAAAAAAGAGAAATTTGAGAAAAAGTGATGACTAGTGTTAAAAGAAAGTGAGTGGAAGAGATTGTTTTATTTTTATATAAAATTAATTTTTTAAAAAATTTGGTGGGTCAAATATTTGATGGGTTAATTTTCAATTTTTGTGGGTTAATTATATAAAATAAAATATTTTATTACAAACAATTACATTTAAATTTAATTATTAATTGATTTAAAATAGAAAAGTATTATTATGATTTAATATTTTATAAAGTGAAATAAAAATAAAATTAGGTTTGAAATGTGGATTCTTTAATTAATGGTGTCGTATTTAGGCATTCATTAATTAGAAGATGAGATAAGATTGTGACTTTTAAACATCATTCTCTCCCTATGCATTCTAAAATATAAATTGAATAAAAAGTTTTTACAAATGACGGCGTCGTCTTTCATTAACTAGAAGATGAGATAAGATTCTGACTTTAAACACCACTTTCTCTCTTTTTTTTTTCAATTAATATTCATTAATTAGAAGATGAAACACAACCTATGTTCATTATTATTTTAATTCCTCACTCTCTCGTTTTTTCCCTCTAACCCTTCTATATATATACCGCAGTTGTATATGTTTTTCCAAGTTTTTTTATTTTTTTGGGGGGTGGTTTCGTATAGCTTTGATGTTGATATTGATCAAAAGCTGGTATAGCAATGAAGGTGCTTAGTACGTGTGAGCTTATCTTTTCTTGTAATCATGAAAATCCTGGAACAATTTCGAGTGCCTTTACTTGTCTTAAATCTTGCCTCACCGAACATTGGGGTGATTTGCCTTTGAAAGTTGATGACTCCCAAGACATGATCATCTACGAGTCCCTTAACCAAGCTCTTAACTATGGTTGGTCTCCAGTTCCACCCCATTATTCAACGGTGACGACTGCTGTTAAATCCGAGACCCAGATTATGATGGTGACGCCGTTTATGGAACCGAACCCATCGGAGCTGACGACCCAACCTATTGATGCTGCTGCTGCACGAAATTGTTTCTATTTGGAAAAACAAGAAAACAAATGGTTTAGAAATTATGAGAATGAAAAAGTGGAAAAAGGGAGACACTACAAGGGGGTTAGGAAAAGGCCGTGGGGGAAATTCGCGGCGGAGATTCGAGACCCGGCAAGGAATGGGGCACGAGTTTGGCTAGGCACCTACGAGACAGCTATAGAGGCTGCTTTGGCATATGATCGAGCAGCATATAAAATGCGTGGTAACCGGGCTTTGCTTAATTTCCCACAATGGATTGGCAACAAGGAGCCTAGACCTGTCAGAACCACCCCCAAGCGTCGTCGGGAAGATGATGAGTCAGCTTGGTACAATAGTTCTTCTCCTAAGCGAAAAAGATCAAGCATGGAATCTATCTAACCAAGCCGGAGTGTAGAGAAACAAGGGGGAGGGAACTTGAACCTTTTAGCCTTAGCTTACACGTTTGTTTTGTTTGTTGGGGGTTTGGACTCTGGGCCCCCAAATAAAGAGGGTTGTTACGTAACCACGGACCACTTGGGCTTAGTGCCTGTGGTCGAGTGTGTAATAATCTTTGCCTATTATAAGGTTTTCTAATCTATTTGAAAGTGTGTATTATCTTTTAAATAAATTTATGATGGAACTTGCATTATATCACTATTTAAAATATAGGAGTTTGTTTGGATTGAGCCCCTACAAATATGAAAACTATATATATTCTATTCATAAGATGTTTAGTATAAAATATTCAAAAATTGGTTAACATTTCACAATGCAAATTCCCTACCTCCTCCAAAATTATCACTATCTTTTTTTTAATTCATATTTATAATTATATTTTAAGAATATACTTCCTTCATTTCCCGGTTCAACTTTTAAATACTGTATTATCTTTGAAAGTGTGTAAATGGACCGGAAAACGAAGGTTTTATTTTATTTTTAAAAATAGATCCCATACTATTTAAAAATACCACAATATTAAAATATATTATTTTATATTAATATTTATATATTTTAATAATTAAATTTAAATCAACATATTTTAAAAAGATTTAATTTAAATTTAAACAAGTTAATGTTTGTTGTGTTTGTTCAAATCCAACTCATGTGAGGCCAAGATAGGTATGGACAACTCTATTGCATTATAAGGAGGAAAATGAAAATCATATTACAAGTGTGTAATGCGTGAATTTGAAATTCATTTGTATAATAAATTGTGAGAAGAGAATTTATACATTCTCTCTTATTTAATTAATATTTAATATGATTTTATTAATGGAATAATATTTGGTATGCTACCAAGTGGAGTTTTTAGACTTTACAAGTAGGATTAGAGTTGACAAATGTCCTATAAAATTATAGTATTTTAAAATTATTTATGGAATAAAAAATATACTATCAATTCATCAAATACTAACTTATTGTACCATTTATGAAAATTAATTTTTTGAGAATCGTAACTTTCATTTCCATTAACACCTATAGTTAACTAACTCAATAACTAAATTGAATAACCAACTAATTAACCAACTAAGAGAACCTACACATTTTATATAAATGTTGGGACTCCTACTTGAGACATCAAAGATTCCAAACTTCAATTTGATGAATTCCACTGACCCAAGACCTTGTTAACAATGGTAATGCATAATAAACACATTACTTTAGAAAAATTATGTTAGATTTGTAAAATAAATCTAAAATAAAATTTAATAAACCAGGATCTATCATGTCAAATCATCAAGAATAAAACTAGATGCGGAAGCGTACCTGAATCAATGAATTCCTTGAAGTTTTACCGGATCTTAAGGATTTGATCTTCCAAATTAGCACACAAGAAATTCAGAGAATATCTGCTCTCTTTTTACTAATGTTGGGATATTAGAAAAGATATCTTGTGTATAATTTAGGGACCATAACCCTAATATTTATAACCTTGGCATATTAGTTCTAAGCCATTATTAATTAGAATTTGATTAGAACTCAATTACTAGAGTATCTACACATATTTAACCTATTCTTTATTTAATAATTAAAGCCCAATAAAATTCTAACTAAATTAGATCACTTTTAATTTGGGCTAACCTATCATGATAGTAAATAATATGTAATTACCCTTTTTATATATGTGATGTCCATATTTTCTAACAATCTCCCACTTGGACCACATATATATACTAATTACTCAATAATTACATGTCATTATATAACCTTATGAGCTCAAAATTTTACTATCATACCCAAAAGGTATCCCGAACAATCTCGTCCATTAATTATGTTAACATAGAACCAAGACGACTTTCATTACATATATCGTAACTAAATCCATTCATGATCACGTATATTAACACAACCAAATGACATAGATCAAGTATGGATGTATAGCATGGCAATTACATGCAATATGATCTAAACATGTCTATTTCCAACTGGTCCTCCTTAGTGAGATCAAACCTTACCAAAATCAGAGTGTGAATAAACCAAATAAACTTTATTTCTGCAAAAAATAAATTTAATATCTTTAAACTGAAATAACTGAAAAAGTGTCTATAATATAAAAGCATTTAAAAATACAAACTCCCACTAAAACCAAATATCCTTTAAATGACATTACACCCATATGAGCAGTGTGCTCTTATAAAACCTTAGGTGTAGTTCCTTAATAAGCGGATCCACAATCATGGAGTTTGTCCTAATATGCTTTATAAGCACCTAACCACTCTGAACTTTTACTTTAACAACTAGGAACTTAAAGTCTATGTGTTTTTACTTTGATGTGCTCCTGTTGCTATTGGAATAAAAGACTTCAATTTGTTTTCACAATTTGCACCTTAGTGATAAAATCTTGTATCCATATTCCATCAAAATTAGAGTCTATATAACTGATGATCTCTAATTGATTAGACCTTCGATATGTGAGCATCTAATCTTTTGTTCTCTGAAAATACCTTATAACCCTCTTGGATGCTATCCAATGGTCCAAACCAAGGTTGCTTAAAATATCTGCCTAACATCCCAATAGTGTACACAATATTCCAATGTATACAAACCTGAACATACATTAGACTTTCTACTGTTAAAATGTAAAAAATCTAATGCATTTTTTGTAAGCTCAAAATCATTCTTAGGGTATTGATTGAGGCTATACTTATTATTGACAAGCAATATGTCATTAATATATAAAACCAAATATAGAACCTTACTCCCACTAAACATATGGTATATACGATTATCAATAAAATTCATCTCTAAACCGAATGAGATAATCATTTGGTAAAATTTGTAATATTATTGACAATAAGTTTGTTTAAGCCCATAGATGAAGTTCTTTGCAAATCATTAACTTTGCATTATTAGACACAATGCTTTCTAATTGCTCCATATAAATGTATGATCAATGTTGCCATTGAGAAACCATTAACTTAATATTCATCTGATGTAGCTTAATGTCAAAATATTTCACTAAAGCCATTATAACCATTTCTCTAGTGGACCTTTTTAATGACATTCATTCTTGAGGTTGTTGAGTTTGTTCTTTTGGGACAATTACCTTATCTTAAATAGGGAGTTGTTCAACATTGTTTTATTGAGGTTTTAGATTCACTTCTTAATCAATAATAGATATGAGAACCTAAACATCATCAAAAGCGATAGTAGGAACTGAGTTAGAATCTAATTCCTCCTCAAAAGCAATGTCTCTAACCTTATTTCTCCCTCCAAACTCAAAATCCTAAAAGAATGTTGCAATTCTCATCTCAAAAATATTCCTAATTGTGGGATCATAAAGCTCATAGCCCTTAGATCGCACATGATTTCCTTGATCCTTATACTTTATAGACATCAAAGAAGTCCGAAGTGATGTCGTTTCAACATTATCGTTTTTAGCTAAACGTTTCTCAATTTCGTCAAGGAAACTTTGGCCTGAGTACTCTTTTCAGATTCTTGGCCCTAAAGGCTTCTGAAATGTTTTGCTTCATGATCATTAGACTCTTGCAATTTGAACGATCCCACCTCTCAAAATACCTTTTAACATAAGGAGTGTTTTCCACAGTGAGAGGTGCGAGTTGTTCTTCCCTTAGTGCAATGTCTATGTTCATACAACTAAACACTATAAGTAAGTGCCTTTTCCATTCATTGAAATTAGTCTCATTAAGCATGGGTATAGAATTTATATTAGCAGATATTGTGGTAGTAGAATATGAATTAGCTGAATATAGAACAAAAAATAAATAAAAATAAGCTCACATCAATATTCATAATTAAACAATAAATTAAAGATAATGACTAATCCCATCTCAAGATACCAAACACAACATTAATTTCAAGTCTTTAGACAGTAATATTAACAGTAAGCGGTACTATTGTTGTAGCAATCAAACATTGACAATAAATTACGTCAAACAATGAATTAATCTTTGGACTAATATATTGCTCACATAAAGTACCTTATAATTGTCACACATTTATCGCCACATATGTCGTTTAAATTCTGCCAAATATTAACTTACCTTTAGATCAATTAATAAAAGCATGAATCACAAAAACATATAATCATCTTGGTATTTTAAATAAACTAATCTACACAAAAGAGGTCACTTTGGCGCATTTTGTTTCAACTAATCTATTTAAAATGTTAGACATCCTTAATTAAAACCCAAAGCCAAAATTTGAATTTATTTGTTTCAAAATATTTCTTTTAATTTCATATTTCAATCAAATTAAACGATACTAGTATATATATATATATATATGTATATATAGTTATCCCAAAACAACATATAATGATTGTTGACAAATATAATAATAGTTGAATAAATCATAAACCATAAATAACTTCACATAAGACTTCAAATTTAAACCAAAATAATTTGAATAAAGGTAAACCTCATCTTAAGATATCGGACACTCCATTAATATTTCATCTTTGGATAAAATATTAACTTGTAAGTGATATCTTGGTGTAGTAATCAAACATTGACAATAAGAACATGTCAAACAATAAATCTTCCTTTGGGCTGATTTATTACTCACATGTAAATGTAACATCCTAGATTAGGGGTTATGCGTTTGTGCATAATTCATGAGTAGTAGGTTTTGGCAGTGTTTGGAAGTGAATTAAGGGTTTTTAAAATCCTAGGATGGAAGAGAAAGCTTTGGACAATTATTGGTTTTTAAGTTAAAAACAAGAAGTGATGTGGAAAAGTGGCAAGGGACGCCACCTAAGGTGCAAGGGTTATGGCATCAAGTGAAGTACTTTGAGGGAAGAGGTTCGAATCCCATTGTGTGCATTTTTAGAACCTTGGAAATGTATGAAAATGTATGGAAATGTAAGGAAATGTATGGAAATGTAAGGAAATGTAAGGAAATGTATGGAAATGTATGGAAATGTAAGGAAATGTATGGAAATGTAAGGAAATGTATGGAAATGTATGGAAATGTATGGAAATGTAAGGAAATGTATGGAAATGTAAGGAAATGTTAAGTTCAAAGTGAACATTTTTGGAAACTAGGAAATGTAAGGAAATGATTTAGAAATGTTAAGTTTCAAAAAGAGGAAAGTTAACATTTTGGAAACCTAAGAAAAATAGGAAAGTGAACATTTTGGAAACCTAAGTAAAATAGGAAAGTGAATATTTTGGAAACCTAGGAAATATCAAGTTTAAAGAGCCAAACGAAAATTTTTGGAAACTTAGAAATGACTTAGAAATGTCGAGTTTTAAAGTTTAAAAGAGGAAATTAAGGCAAGGTGGCCTTAAGAGAAAAAGTATGTGAAATTTGACACACAAACAGGCTTGGAAAAGTGGCCTGAAGATGCCACTTAGGGCCTCTGGAAATGGCGCCACATGCAAGTGTATTTGGGCCAGGGATCGAGTCACTTAGCAAGCAAATAAAAGAAGTTTTATTTTGCTACAAAGAGCAGAAAGGTGGACGGCATGTGGGCTCTTAAAAGAGGAGTTTTATTTCCTTTAGAATTTCGGCTAATTAGGAGATAATTGTTGGATTAATTCTTTTGATAAAGTGATAATTATCACATAGGAAGAGTGGTGGCCAAGTAAAGGATTCCTTAGATGATAATTTCGTCTATAAAATGAAGGAAAGAGGGCTACTCATTAACTTTCTTCCTTCTCTTCTCTCCCTGTCAAAATTCTTAGGGTTCTCTCTCTCTTTCTTTTCTTTTGTCTAGCCAATTCCCTAGTCTCTCTCTCTTTATTCAAAACCAAAACACAATTCAACCTAGCCGAATTCTTCATAGCACCAAAAGCCGAAATTCTGCCAAAGCTGAATCTTTGTTGTGATAGAAAGGTGTTGTCGATTTCATCCAAAAGGTAAGATCAACTATTATTTGATTTTCAATCTCTCTTTAGCCGAAATATAGGAATCTAACTCCTTTAGAATTCCATGACCGAAATTTGGAAGGTTTTCTTCGGGATCTAGTAGTTGTCAACTACAATGAGCGGTTTCGGGATTTAGTCAATTGTGCTAATCAGGTGCGTAGTTATCACACTATTCTCCTGTTATTGTATGTTGTTAAGTATGTTTGATTATGATGTGTATGTTAGCCAGAAATAATGGCTAAGATGGTGGATACCCGTAGTGGGTAATCGATTAATCAGTCGATGCTCTATTTTGCCTATGATATATGTATGATATTTGTGGTGAGCATGTGATAAATATTTACTCTTATTGTTAATCTGACATGATACACATATATGCATGGGACTTGGGATGTGAAAATTGAAGGAAAGGGTGTACATCATTATGTACGTGGTCTAATGCTAGCCTCGTGTTACATTAGCGCTTGATGTTAGCTATGTGCTTCATCAAGGGAGGTGTTGGCTATGTGCCCATCTCGCGGTTGATAGTCGTGTGCATCACCGTGGATGATTGATATGTAGGATCCTACGGGATCGGTGGCTCACCACGGCCTTAAGCAACAAGTCTGCCAAGGTAGGATATGTGGATCACGATGTGATCGGTGGTGGATTAGCCACGGCCTTGGGCAGGGAGTCTGCTAAGGTAGGTGTAATGGATGGACTTAGGTTGGGTTGGGCTTCATAATTGCATATTTATGTATATGGACTGTGTGGATATGGGCCAAGCCCATATGTGGAGATATGTGAAATGACTATGCCACTTAGGGCCTCTGGAAATGGCGCCACATGCAAGTGTATTTGGGCCAGGGATCGAGTCACTTAGGAAGCAAATAAAAGAAGTTTTATTTTGGTACAAAGAGCAGAGAGGTGGACGGCATGTGGGCTCTTAAAAGAGGAGTTTTATTTCCTTTAGAATTTCAGCTAATTAGGAGATAATTGTTGGATTAATTCTTTTGATAAAGTGATAATTATCACATAGGAAGAGTAGTGGCCAAGTAAGGGATTCCTTAGATGATAATTTCGTCTATAAAATGAAGGAAGGAGGGCTACTCATTAACTTTCTTCCTTCTCTCTCTCTCGCCAAATTCTTAGGGTTCTCTCTCTCTCTTCTCTTTTCTTTTGTCAGTCAATTACCTAGCCTCCTTTCTCTTTTATTCAAAACCAAAAACACAATCCAACCTAGTTGAATTCTTCATAGCACCAAAAGTCAAATTCGCCAAAGTGAATCTTTGTTGTGATGAAGGGTGTTGTCGATTTCATCCAAAAGGTAAGATCAACTATTATTTGATTTTCAATCTCTCTTTAGCGAAATATAGGAATCTAACTCCTTTAGAATTCCATGACCGAAATTTGGAAGGTTTTCTTCGGGATCTAGTAGTTGTCGACTACAAGGAGCGGTTTCGGATTTAGTCAATTGTGCTAATCAGGTGCGTAGTTATCGCACTATTCTCCTATTATTGTATGTTGTTAAGTATGTTTGATTATGATGTGTATGTTAGCGGAAATAATAGCTAAGATGGTGGATACCCGTAGTGGGTAATCGATTAATCAGGTTAGTGCTCTATTTTGCCTATGATATATGTGTGATATTTGTGGTGATCATGTGATAAATATTTACTCTGATTGTTAATCTGACATGATACACATATATGCATGGGACTTGGGATGTGAAAATTGAAGGAAAGGGTGTACATCATTATGTACGTGGTCTAATGCTAGCCTCGTGCTACATTAGCGCTTGATGTTAGCTATGTACTTCATCAAGGGAGGTGTTGGCTAAGTGCCCATCTCGGCGGTTGATAGCTGTGTGCATCACCGTGGACTGATTGATATGTAGAATCCCTACGAGATCGGTGGCTCAGCTACGGCCTTGAGCAGCAAGTCTGCCAAGGTAGGATATGTGGATCACGATGTGATCGGTGGTGGATTAGCCACGGCCTTGGGCAGGGAGTCTGCTAAGGTAGGTGTAATGGATGGACTTAGGTTGGGTTGGGCTTCATAATTGCATATTTATGTATATGGACCGTGTGGATATGGGCCAAGCCCATATGTGGAGATATGTGAAATGACTATGCATTGAGTCGGTTTGACTCACCCAATATTTTAAACCTTTCAGGTGATGCGTAAAGCTTGGACCGGCCTGAGTGTATACAAAAGTGGCCATGCGTATGATTTTCATGCGAAAGATATTTTTAATTAATTAAGCATTTATATCTTCATCCTTTGATTATTCAATTATTGTAATAAGGCCCCTAAAAGTATTTAAAGTCATTTAAGTGTTTCTCATTAAGTTTATGTTTAAGTGTTTCTCATTAAGTTTATTATTGTGTTTTATTATGGATTGACAATTGAGGAATTATTTGCAAACGATTTTTATTTAAATCTATATATACTAAAGTTTTAATCTAGATATTTTTATAAACACCACACCTTACTTAAGAATTTTAATGAACACTATTTTCTAAACTTAACAAAATTTTCGTGTTTTATCCTTAAGTTCAAATTTGTTTCAAACGTTTTTCGCAGTGGCATTTCAAATTCGGTCGTAGTGAATGGGCCGAGTTTGGGGTGTTACAAATTGGTATCAGAGCCAGTTCAAAACTCGGCTTGAGGGTTGTGGGGCCCAAAAATGTTTTCAAAAATGGGCTTTTCAAAAAAAGGGCTTTTAGAAGTTTTCGAGTTATTCTAGCATGGCACCTAAGTCTCCAACCCATGATCCACCTGTAAGTACCGAACTATCTGTGTGATTATGTGAATTATAGAAGGGTAGAAAAGGAATGGAACGAGAATAGCATGATAGGAACTTGAACCCTAAGATTAGTTTACTCAAACACAAATACATAAGACTTAATGCACTAAACAAACCTATGGCTAAGTCAATCGAGTTAGGGTGTGGTAACCATGGTACGCATGTCTAGGATTGGATCCGCAAGAGCCTGGTATTTAAGCAGTCCTAATGACTCACCTCCTCTTCGCAGGAATCCTACCTGGTGCGTAGCTTCGGTTCACCCTAACCTAGAAGACTTAGTGGGTGTGGCAACCTCTATGCGCATTTCTAGGAATGGTTTTAGTGGGAGCTTGATATTTAAGCAGTCCGTGTGACTCACCTCCTCTCCACTCGAATCCGCCTAGTACTGACTTTGGTTCACCCGACCAAGAAGACTCGGTCATAGGCTAAACTCAATAACTAAAACCCAAAGGAACTAGCCATGTTTTTTGTAAGAACCCTAATTTTAAACTCTTAAAATCATTTTCTTTAATTCGTGAAAACTATCTTTTCTACACAATTTTTGAAAAACTTCGATTTATAAAATTACTAAAATACCCTAGTGGTAAAATTACAAAATGCCCTTGGTTTATAAAATGTCTAAAATACCCATAGTTTTAATCAACATTATTTTATAACAAGTTCAAAAAAAAACCGATTTGCAAATTAGCAAAATACCTTGATTTTGGAAGAACTACAAAATTGCCCCTAACTTACAAAATTACCAAAATGACCTTGATTTCTAAAATTTTGCAACTTCATCGTTTTGGAAAATAAATTTCTCAAAAAGAACCTCAAAGTTTTGCAAATTTTGAAATATCCCGAATTATTAAACTTTACAAATTTACCTTGGTTAATTATCGAAATACCCCTGTAATTTCAAAATTTCTGAAATACCCCCGGGATTTTAAAAATTACCAAAATACCCTTATTGACAAAATCACTAAGGAACCTTATTTTGACAAATTACGAAAATACCCCTATAGGGCAAATTACGAAAATACCCCGGGTAGTGGAAAAACAACAACAATGGAAACTACAACATTTTTCCGAATGAACGAAAGTTCATAATTAATTGATGGATGTATGAATGTAAAGACTGTGTGCATGTATGAATACGAAAGAACTACTTTAAAAAAATTCTTTCCATAAAAATTCTTAGCGGTTAATTAGTGAAACAAAATTTTTAATACATAAAACTTCTTAATCGATTAAATCGCGACGTTAGAAATGAGTTCTAAGGACGTGAACTTAGAGATTGTGCCTGGAAAGTATGATGGTTCTATTAAGATCAGTCTTGCAACGTAAGCATAAGTGGTGAGAAGGATTGTACGATTGTTAGTAAGTAATTTGAGGACGAAATTATTTTTAAGGAGGGTAGAACTGTAACATCCTAGATTAGGGGTTATGTGTTTGTGCATAATTCATGAGTAGTAGGTTTTGGCAGTGTTTGGAAGTGAATTAAGGGTTTTTAAAATCCTAGGATGGAAGAGAAAGCTTTGGACAATTTTTGGTTTTAAGTTAAAACAAGAAGTGATGTGGAAAAGTGGCAAGGACGCCACCTAAGGTGCAAGGGTTATGGCATCAAGTGAAGTACTTTGAGGAAGATGTTCAAATCCCATTGTGTGCATTTTAGAACCTTGAAATGTATGGAAATGTATGGAAATGTAAGGAAATGTATGGAAATGTAAGGAAATGTATGGAAATGTATGGAAATGTATGAAAATGTAAGGAAATGTATGGAAATGTAAGGAAATGTATGGAAATGTATGGAAATGTATGGAAATGTAAGGAAATGTTAAGTTTAAAGTGAACATTTTTGGAAACTAGAAAATGTAAGGAAATGATTTAGACATGTTAAGTTTCAAAAAGAAAAAATTTAACATTTTGGAAACCTAAGTAAAATAGGAAAGTGAACATTTTGGAAACCTAAGTAAAATAGGAAAGTGAACATTTTGGAAACCTAGGAAATGTCAAGTTTAAAGAGCCAAGCGAAAATTTTTGGAAACTTAGAAATGACTTAGAAATGTCGAGTTTTAAAGTTTAAAAGAGGAAATTAAGGCAAGGTGACCTTAAGAGAAAAAGTATGTGAAATTTGACACACAAACAGGCTTGGAAAAGTAGCCTCAAGATGCCACTTAGGGCCTCGGAAATGGCGCCACATGCAAGTGTATTTGGGCGTGGATCGAGTCACTTAGCAAGCAAATAAAAGAAGTTTTATTTTGCTACAAAGAGCAGAGAGGTGGACGGCATGTGGGCTCTTAAAAGAGGAATTTTATTTCCTTTAGAATTTTTGCTAATTAGGAGATAATTGTTGGATTAATTCTTTTGATAAAGTGATAATTATCACATAGGAAGAGTGGTGGCCAAATAAGGGATTCCTTAGATGATAATTTCGTCTATAAAATGAAGGAAGGAGGGCTACTCATTAACTTTCTTCCTTCTCTTCTCTCTCTGCCGAAATTCTTAGGGTTCTCCTCTCTTCTCTTCTCTTTTCTTTTGTCTAGCCGAATTACCTAGTATCCTCTCTCTTTATTCAAAACCAAAACACAATCCAACCTAGTCAATTCTTCATAGCACCAAAAGTCAAATTCGCCAAAGTGAATCTTTGTTGTGACAGAAGGGTGTTGTCGATTTCATCAAAAAGGTAAGATCAACTATTATTTGATTTTCAATCTCTTTAGTCGAAATATAGGAATCTAACTCCTTTAGAATTCCATGACCGAAATTTAGAAGGTTTTCTTCGGGATCTAGTAGTTGTCGACTACAAGGAGCAGTTTCGGGATTTAGTCAATTGTGCTAATCAGGTGCGTAGTTATCGCACTATTCTCCTGTTATTGTATGTTGTTAAGTATGTTTGATTATGATGTGTATGTTAGCCGAAAATAATGGCTAAGATGGTGGATACCCGTAGTGGGTAATCGATTAATCAGGTCAGTGCTCTATTTTGCCTATGATATATGTGTGATATTTGTGGTGAGCATGTGATAAATATTTACTCGATTGTTAATCGACATGATACACATATATGCAAGGGACTTGGGATGTGAAAATTGAAGGAAAGGGTGTACATCATTATGTACGTGGTC
This sequence comes from Gossypium rotundifolium, assembly GCA_025506655.1. Classification (NCBI taxonomy): domain Eukaryota; kingdom Viridiplantae; phylum Streptophyta; class Magnoliopsida; order Malvales; family Malvaceae; genus Gossypium; species Gossypium rotundifolium. Next base: position 162,033,658 of record CP106733.1, read on the forward strand.
TAATGCTAGCCTCGTGCTACATTAGCGCTTGATGTTAGCTATGTGCTTCATCAAGGAGGTGTTGGCTAAGTGCCCATCTCGGCGGTTGATAGTGTGTGCATCACCGTGGGTGATTGATATGTAGGATCCTACGGGATCGGTGGCTCGACCACGACCTTGAGCAAAGAAGTCCGCCAAGGTAGAATATGTGGATCACGATGTGATCGGTGGTGGATTAGCCACGGCCTTGGGCAGGAGTCCGCTAAGGTAGGTGTAATGGATGGACTTAGGTTGGGTTGGGCTTCATAATTGCATATTTATGTATATGGACTGTATGGATATGGGCCAAGCCCATATGTGGAGATATGTGAAATGACTATGCACTGAGTCGGTTTGACTCACCCAATATTTTAAACCTTTCAGGTGATGCGTAAAGCTTGGATCGGGTCGGAGTGTATACAAAGGTGGCCATGCGAATGATTTTCATGCGTAAAGATATTTTTAATTAATTAAGCATTTATATCTTTAGTCCTTTGATTATTAAATTATTGTAATAAGGCCCCTAAAAGTATTTAAAGTCATTTAAATGTTTCTCATTAAGTTTATTCTTGTGTTTTATTATGGATTGACAATTGAGGAATTATTTGCAAACGATTTTTATTTAAATCTATATATACTAAAGTTTTAATCCGGATATTTTTATAAACACCACACCTTACTTAAGAATTTTAATGAACACTGTTTTCTAAACTTAACAAAATTTTCGTGTTTTATCCTTAAGTTCAAATTTGTTTCAAACGTTTTCCGCAGTGGCATTTCAAATTCGGTAGTAGTGAATGGGCCGGGTTTGGGGTGTTACAGTAAAACCGAATATCGTCATATGTTTATCACCATAGTTGCACATGTAATATTATTAACATTCATTTGGGCGATCTATATCAACATAACTTAAGTTACATTCACACCAACTTTTATATTTTAAAACAAAATAATTTATACAAAAAATCACTTTGGTGACTTATTGCTTCAATTAAGTTATTTTAAAATATATATAAACATACCAATATTCAAAATTAAAAATTTCCCCAATAGTCAAATGTCAAAACTATTTTTTTATTGCTTTATAAACTCCGAAATAACCCAAAATAAGGTTGTCTTAATGATGCAATAAAAAAATCGAAAACCTTAATTTTTGACTATTTCTTTTTTTGTTCCAAAACCATAAATATCAAAACCAAATAGAAATAGTGTAGTGGTTCAAAGCCAAATAATTAACAAGCACATGTATTCATAATGTTGGCATGGATAAAAACACCAAAGTAATTCACGCATATACATGTATTCATAATCAAATAGAAAAACTTACCCTAAATTTACCATGTAAATCAAAAGTTTTATTTATAATTAAACATATATTCACATGAATACTTGAAAATATTTTCAAGCCAATAAATCTCAAAAAAAATTATAATAGTTGGCATATCCCACGATTCATACAATAAACCATATCATCAAAATTTAACCAAATATTTGGAATCATAAAATGCCAAAATCTAATATTATAGAACCAAACTTAAAACCAAAATATTTAAATATGTATATAGTTGACATTAATTTGCACCAAAACACCCATAAATTTGAATATATAACCATAACAAAAATAATAATAATAATAATAACTTCAACGATATCCATCAAAACTTAATTTCAACAATTAAACTATAAAAGATATCTTATTGAATAATGGTTATAAACATCTATTCACACAAACTATAATCATGCATTAATCCCAAAATCATTGATATGCATATAATATATATACACACTTATAATAATATAAAAATAATAATTGGCTTACCTTATATATTTCATGTAAACTCAATTTTATATTAATGACTAAAGACATTATCATAAAACTTTTTATACGCACACATGCTTAAAAAAATCCATAACCACTAAATAGAAAAAAAAATCTCAAATTATATAAAAGCCTTTATATGAGAAACTACTTATGAAAATTCATATCCACCATATTTTAAAAAATCTCAAATATTTTAATTTTAGTCGGGTTCCATAAGGACTAAAACTTATATAAAATAATTATAATGAAACCAAATTCAATGGTGAATATAATACATCATGAATAAAAACAAAAGATGATAATTCCATATATACTCAACTACAAACAGAAAATTTAAAACAAATAGTGAGAAAAAAAATCTTACCAACATTCGTTTATTCGATTATCAAGTGAATTAACTTTCAAAACCAATTATACAACCCGATTGGAATTCTTCAATTGCAAAAGGTTGCAAGTCTGTAACTTATTTAACCAAAATTTATAAAATAATTGTGTGAAAAGAAGAAAAGAAATCTCACAAATCAATTTTTATCAATTGATTATAAATAAATAAATAAACATTCAACTTTCGAATAGCATATGCAAATATTAAACTAGATTATATTTATAAAACCTTAAAACTTTATTTAAAGAATCAAAACCTAAAAATTATCAAGAATCTCAAAGATTCAACATAATATATAATTAAAATATCAAATCCATAAAGAATCAATTCATTCTCAATTATTCAACATGACAAAACTCTGATACCACTTGGTAGATTTGTAAAATAAATCTCAAATAAAATTAAATAAATTAGGATCTATCATGTCAAATCATCAATAATAAATCAAGAATAAAACTAGATGCAGAAGCGTACTTGAATCCATGAATTCAGGATCTTGGGGATTTGATCTTCCAAATTAGCACACAAGAAATTCAGAGAATATCTACTCTCTCTTTCCTAATGTTGGGATATTAGAAAGATATCTTGCATATAATTTGGGAACTATAACCCTAATATTTATAACATTGGCATATTAGTTCTAATCAAATTCTAATTAGTCCATCATTAATTAGAATTTGATTAGAACTCACTTACTATAGTATCTACACATATTTGACCCATACTTTATTTAATAATTAAAGCCCAATAAAATTTTAACTAAATTAAATCACTTTTAATTTGGGCTAACCTATCATGATAGTAAATAATAACATATAATTACCCTTATTATACATGTGATGTCTATATTTTCTAACAAATTAATCTAAAGATTTTGTAAACGAATGTCTTTCTTCTAATGAAAATGAAGGAATGTCCTTAGGTAAGGTACTCTTTTAACATTGGTAAATATACTATATACAGATCCTTGAGGTGTTGAAGTGGGCTTTATTCCTCCAAAGCCTAACGCAATATGGTTGGTGGATGTGGTTGTTCTAAGGGCCGCCTTGGGAGTGATGTCTTAAAGTTGAAATTTTCATAAGGAAACTTGTGGAGAAAGGATACCTACTAACGATAAATAGAGAAGAGATGTGTCGTCTCCATGGAATCTGCTAACTGTGCATTTGCCACTCGAATGACTTTTTTTATGTTATGCCTCCTAATGTTCGACTGTTTTCGAGTGGCACAAGGGTGGGGGTAGTTCAGTGTTCAATTTCGATCCGGTTCATGCGTGTGTTTGCTTGTTTTGTTCATGCTTGTTTCATGTTTGCCTGTGCTTGGCTGAATAATATTTTTGTGTTGGTACCTTTCCACATATATGGAGAGATGTAAAAAAAACATCAAAACCCACCTTTCTTTAAGAAACTTTTATTTATAATTCATTAAATATATATTTATATATATATATTAATAAAAATTTAAGTTTGAGAATGAACTTTTGCATTGGGCTCAGAACAACGGTATAGTATAAATCAATAGATTCCTCTTGTGTGTAATATATCGCAATATCCTAACCTTTTTGCTTCCAGACTTTTTTTTTACTAAATATTTTAAAGAGTCCAAGCTAAATATATTTTCCCCGATTGAATCTATGTTAATCTAGTCCAGAGTTGTGCCATTTTAAACTTCTTTTTCCTTTTTTTTTTAGCTACTAAAAGTCTTGTAATTATCATGGCTCACTTTCACTCTAAACACACCTTAAAAATGATGTTCTTCTCCTCTCACTTGTCCTCTCCATTCTTTTGAGATTGCTGAATGTTTTCTGTTTTGATCTTTTGTTAATTCTTGTTCCCATTTTACAACAGAATAGATTGTTGAATCTTGGGGATATGCTATAAGGTGAAATATCCTTTAAGGATAGTGTCCAACATGCCTCAAGCTATTCAACTCGTATTCCTAATTCACCAACTTGGTGTAATATTTGTCAAAAGTGGCAACTCTCTTAATAGTAATATATAAATATTTTTGGTATCTTCCATATCCGTTTTATAGTCTATGTTTGGAGTTCATGTGCGTGACTGCTCCTTTTAACAATGCTATCTCCAATGTTCGAACATGCATTCTATCCTTAAATGTGTAATGTGTTATCATTACACCCATCACTTGTTGGTGATATATAATTTTTAATTGGTATAACCACGTGTTCTCATCCGTTTTATGGTCTAAGAAAAGGGAAAGAAACCCTAGCCGCATGCCACGTTGGCGTTCATCTGCGCATGCCTCTACCACCGCTGCCATCAGCCACTCCGCAGTCACCTTCAAAGAAAGGAGCAGCACGCAACAACAAAAAACACGTAAGCAATAGCAAACAAAATAAAAAAAAAACAAAAAGGATCTTGTAATTTTGGCTATAAAAAAAGCCACAAAATCTACTTATAATTTTTTACGAACACAAAAAGAGTAATAAAAAAACAAAGTTTAAAAATTCAAAAGGTGATTCTTTCTTTTATTTTTATTTATTTTCTCTTCCGAATTTATTTCATAATAAAAAAGCATAAATAAAAATAAAAAGGGGTCGAAAACCGATGGAAGATGACATTTTTCGGATGAAGGGGTCTTCGAAACCCAGAAAACTGAAAGGTTCTCTAGGGATTTTTGCTATTTTGACGAGTTCTTTAAAAAATAACCCCAAATCGAGATTTGGAGAGTCGAAAAGCCCAAAAAAAATGGCCTTTTTGCTCTTCCGGCCACCATGGGCAACGGCGCTATTGCCGATGATCGGCGGCCGCCACGATGGCCGATGGTCGGACCCAATGGTCATGGGGGCGACCTTGAGAGAGTGAGCGAGAGTATTTTATATTTTTTTTTAAAAGAAGGGTGCAAAATGAATTTTTTTAAAAAATATCAGCTTAAATAAGCCTTAAAAAATGACGTCGTTTTAGGGTTGATTCCAATAGCCCAAAAATGGCGTCGTTTTGGCCTTGACCCAAGATCTGACCCAGAAGGCCTAGGATATGCGTGTTTTTGGACTAGGGTATAATTGCAATCCTGGTCCTTCCGCTTTTTAAGCGGATTCCAATGTGGGCTTGATTTTTTTTAATTTAACCATTTAATTTTGTTTTGTTTTCATTTCGGTCCCAGTCTATTTTAGGAGAGGGGTACTCGAAACGACGTCGTTTTAAATTACCCGATGACCCGAATCTGGCCCGACCCGATCTAGGGATTCGCGTGTTTTTTTTTGCTGCACTAGCTTATTTATGCCCTTGGTCCCTCTGATTTTGGAATCGTTTTCAATTCAGTCCTAATCCCTTTATTTATTTTTTAGATTTGACCATTTACTTTAATTTAATTTAATTTAATTTAATTTTTAATTTAGTCCCTTGATTTGCCAAAAGGAACGATGCGCTTAATGAGGTTTGGGATATCTTCCCAATTAATCCCTCATCCTTTTTGCGCATTTCGAATTAGTCCCTTTGATTATTTTTTTATCTTGATTTATCCCGTTACTTTTATTTAAGTGATAATTGGGTCCTTTATTTTTTTAATTCCTTATATATTTACTTGTTAGCCTATTCTTTTTTATTTTTATTATTATTTAAAACTGTTCTCTTATTTTCTTTTTACTAGACATCTATTTGTTTATTCTATTTTGTCATTCATCATGATATATTTATGTACTTTATTACAAATGGCACTCCAAATTTCATTTATATTTTAATTTGATCCTTTATTTTCAATATTTTATAAACTATTTCCTCAATATTCATTTATTTATTTATTTATTCCTTTGTCCTTTTTATTTAAAAAATGTTATTTTCTTTTTGTGCATTGTTTTGTCATTGTTATTATTGTTATCATTGTTATTATTTATTTCGTTATTTATTTTTCTTTGACTGATAATATTGGTATTAAAGTGACATGTATTATGTGATTATTGCCATTATATGTATTACAAATTGCTTATTAGTACATTTATATTGTTGTCATTCATTAGCGTAACATTTTATTCATACGTCATTTTAATATTACATTAATTTTTACCCAAATACGCAAAAAGGAAATTGTCAAAATAAGGCAATATTTCATATTTGAGAGATTCGAGAAATCGTACCCTAACTTACGGGGTTTTGATTTTCTTGTTGAACTCAAATAACCGAATATCCTTTTAAAATTAAAATACATAAGATTTCAAATAAAATAAAAAATAAAGACAAGCTTATTATCAAAGGTTCAAAGTGTCGTGTCCTAACTTACGGGATGTGACAATTTTTTATCTCGAGACGAGAGGGTCTTTAATATTTGTTTCAATTTGTTCAAGCGATTTTTAATTAAAAAATAACATAATACAAAGAGGGGTCGTATTTTAAATTTTTTTGAGTTTTTAAATTTCGACATTAAGACATTAATTAATCAATTAAGTACCAATTTTGGGCGTTACGAGGGTGCTAATCCTTCCTCATACGTAACCGACTCCTGAACTTATAATGGGTGAGGATCGAGGAATCTACCGGTTCAAGTACCTTTGCTTTAGAACCAAACCGCATATAATAAGCCTTAAGAGCCTACCCTTGGTAGAACCACACCAAACCCTAGTGGTTACCCAAATAGGTGCTTTATTTATTATTTCTTGTTTGCTTTGAATTCTAGCTTTGTGTATAATATTGACTTGCTTTGACTATAATTGTATGGCATTTTCATCATAAAAAAGGTGTTGATTCACGTTAGGTTACTAAATAGAGAGCTTATCATGGAAAAAGGGTTTCTTGATAAAGTGGAGGATAATGCGGCCGCCCAAATTTGGTCCAAGAAATACAGCAAGAGAAGGATGATAATGTTACGGAGGGGTATGTGTCAGAGTTGTGGGATTTCACTCGCATTAGTGTGACTCAGAATAATCTTCAAGAATTGAAAGACATATGGGATCAATGGGATGACAAGATCAAGCAGCTTTTTTACTGTAACTACGGTGATTTGCCCAATCTACTCGATATGAAAGTGGACAAGCACTTATTCCGAGCTCTTGCCCAATATTGGAATCCCACCTACAGTTGCTTTACCTTTGGGAATGTTGATTTGGTACCCACTGTGGAAGGGTACACGACCTTGCTTCGTTGCCTAAAGATTCAAGCCGACAAAGCCTATTCGAGAGCCGCCAATGTCCCAACTTTCTTGAAGAAGCTAATAAGTATCACGGGGATAAGTAAGCAATGGGTTGTGACCGGATCAAGCAAAAAGGAGATAGTAAATGCATACATTGGAAGAATTTGGGGGATTTGGTCTTGGCACATCCGGATATGAAGAAAAGGGTTGATGTTTTTGCTTTAAGCATTTACGATTTTGTCGTCTTCCCCAAAACACTAGGGTATATAGATGAGGTAGTTTTAAACTTATTTGATCAGCCTAAAAAAAATCACGCCTGTCCCAGAAATCTTGGCCGAAACCTTCAAATCTTTGAGTGCTTGTCGAAGAGCGGGTGACGAAGGTTCATCGGATGTGCGCAACTTTTATTAGCGTACTTTCATATCCACTTTTGGAAGATAGAAAAAGTTTATTATCGAGTATTCTCTGAGAACTACTCTCCTTTGAAAGAATTAGTGGCTACACCGAGACGAGATTAAATTTCTAAAAAAAAGTGGATGACGATTCTCCGAGTCTTCAAGACGAGGACGTCAAATGGAGAGTCCCTTAGATGATCCCCGATAAGATTCTATATAGGTGTGGATACTTTGACTGGGTTCCTCTACTTGGAATTTGGGGAGCTGTTGGCTATGCTCATTTGCTCGTATTAAGACAGTATAGATCAAGGCAGTTCATAATAGCGATGCAAGGGTTGGCTCAATGCGAGTTTTTTTACAAGGGTGATAATTACAAGAAGAAGGTTCGTGAAATATTGAACGGTTGGAACCAAACCCCAGAATGACAATATTTGCCGCAAATCCGATGACAACCCCTGAATATAGTTAGTGATGGGGTAAAAGAGTCAACGATAACATTCCTATGCCAAGTCAAGAAAACTGTAACGCCCCAAAAGTTAGGGGTTGTAACTTTTGCTTAATTTTATGTTGTGCATGCCCAGCTGGTTATTTGAGTGTATTTAGGGGTCCTAAGGAGGCCCGAATTTGAGTTTGAGCCTAGGAAAAATTTTAGTTTTTGGCCCTTTAGTGGAGAGAGCTGTTGGCAGTAAGGTTTAAGTAAATTTGAGCATGTTTTACCAACACAAGTTGAGCATGTGGTTTAGTGGTGTGGCGTCAAGTGGAGAGCAAGGAGGGAAGGGGTTCGAATCCCACAGGTTACAAATAGAGGCTTTTATTTTGTGACTTGAGAGGGGAGGAAGCAGAGTTCAAATCAAACTCTTCAAGGGAGTTGGAGACTTGGTCAAAGGTTTCAAATGGATGGAGGAGAGCAATAGTAGGAGGAAAGAGTGGAGAGAATCAAGGGATGGATGAGTGTACAAGTGTTGGCCGAATGTGGGGAAGTGGTGATAGGGAATTTCGGCCAAGGTTGGTAAGTGGGGGAGTGCATATTTGGTTTGGAGAGAGGAAAGTGTGCCGAATTTCTTTGGTCTTCCTTTGAGAGTTTTGCATTTTGTGTTTTTATTTTCACCAACATTTCGGGTCATTTTCTTTCTTCTCTGACTTCTGCCGATTTCACCTTGCTCTTATTTTTCTTTCTTTTTTATTTTTTCTGATTAAGTGCTAAATCGGTAAGCCTTACTCTCATCTTATTTCCTCCCTTCTTCTCATTTCTCTTCTTCCTAATCATTCACCTCTTTTCTTTACCTCTAAGCCGTAGCCACACTTCTCACTTGTTGATTTCTCCCTAGGCATAATACTTTTTCCTGAGGTGTGGGTTCTCCTTTTGCTGGCCCAATCTTGTAAGCCAAACATTCACTTTCTCTTTTCGGTTTCTCTTTAGCCGAACATCTAACCCTTCTCTTTATCTTATTTTTCTCTTGGCCTTGCAAATCTAATCAAATAGTAAGCCTTGACTTTTTGTGTAGGTCGAATCCTCTAGGGTACGAATACTTTCTTCTTGTTGGTTAAAACTACTTCTGAATCTCTTCCGCTTGTTGGTAAGTTGTGGCCATGGTCGAATAGGGGTGGTAGTTTTTCTTTTATCATTTTGAGTTCTTTGGGGCCGAAAGGCCGTTTCTCTTGTTGTCTTGGAACAACGTTTCTAACATGTTCTTTTCGCTAGGGACTCGGTTCTTTAATCAAGAGGTGTAAGCCAAATACTCTCCCATAGCAAGGAGTCTATCGTTCTCTGGTAAGTAAAGGCAATAGATAGAGTATTTCTATATTTTGGATTATCAAGGGTGAAGACTAACTAATGGTCAATTGTGATCTTCGGTGCCTCGGAAAGTGTCACGAACCGCAATCCGTAACAGGTGTGTAATCTCACACCACTGTTAATCTGCTAATGCTATGATCTGTGAATCGGCTAAAAGTCGAAGTCCCGAAGAGCTGAAATATCGGCAACTGAGATCACTCGAGCGTGCAAGTGCTCATAGAGATAAATCAAGCCACTAGTAATGGCGGTGCACTGTGGGAAGTGGCACGAACTCTCTTGTAGAATTGAAGCCGTAATGGGCCTAGTTGAGCTAAAGCGGGCTAAGTGGGCCCAACAGGTTAACGGACCCACATGAGCGAAAATGATGAAAAGTGCCAAATGATTGATGAGACTGCAAAGTCCGTATAACCGAGACTGAAAATGAGCTGAATGGGCCACACAAGCGTTTGGGCCTAAATTAGACTTTAAGCCTAAATGCACCGTTATGACCAGAAATGGGACCTGTGTCGCTCGAGGTGACAGTAAGCCTTCGAAAAGGTCGTTATAAGGGGTAAAATTATCGAATTACCCTTGGTGGTGGGTAAAATTATCGAAATACCCTCGAAGGGTAAAATTACCATTTTACCCCCAAATAACCGTTTTACCCTTAGTGGTAGGATCGTCGATGCATGAATAGTAACTGTATGATTGATGTTGATGATGATGCACTGTTAAATGATTTAATTATGGCATGTCATACTGCATGGGTTGGGTTATAGATTTGGAGGAAGCACTGTACTGGTGGCTATGCCACGTTATACTTATTTAGTGGCTCAGCCACGTATACTGTTATTAGCAGCTAGTCTGTCTTATTGGTGTGCTTGTTGAGTGGGTTGACTTGGTCTCCACAGGTGTGTTGGTTAGTACGGGTGGTGTGTTGGTTGGACTGGGTTGGGTTGGGTACATATTTATTTTGCATATCATAGGCTTCTACCAAATCACATTGAATAGGGCTTCAAATGATTGATCTTGAATAGGGCTTAGACCTAGATTGATACTGTATGGGCTTGGGCCCAAACTATGTTTGTAATAAGGAGATTACACACTGAGTTCTCGTAACTCACCTTTCTTTTAATGCAAGTGTAATCCCCACCTTAGAGGATTTGGAGTCTGCGAGGACTCTGAGGTGGCCACACGTCTGTATATTCTTGGGGTTAATTTAGCTACTTTATTTTAGTTTACTTTATTCTAAATTTTGGGTTAATAATTTTTGTAATAAGGCCATTGGAATTTTTTTAACTTTTATTTGGTATTTCCTTACAAACGATTAATTTATTAAACACGGGTTTTAAAACAATAACTACTGTTTTTAAAAATATCACATTTTTGCAATTGTTTAAACCAAACTTCAGTAATAGATAAGGTTTTAAAAAACAAAATAATAGATGCATAGTAATATTTCTAAAAACGAATGATTTGGAATGAAACTTGTTTTGTTAATAAGTAACGAAAATCGAGATTTTTTTTAAAACAGTAGAAAGCTTTGATTTGTAGACGAGTTTTCCAATGAACACAAAGTTTTCAAACAACACTTGATGTGGCATGCTAGATCCAGTTATAACGTCTAGGTCGGGTTTAAGATGTTATATTTAGTGGTATCAGAGCCTAGTTACAAAACTCGGCCGTGGGATGGGTTTTGAGAATTTTTTTCTAAATCTGTTTAAATTTTGGATTAAAAAGTAGTGATAGTGTTACTGGGCGTGGCACACCGAGTCTCCAGCACCAAATCCGTAAGTTTCCTAACATCATACTCTGTGATATGCTGATATGACTAACTACTAGGGATAGTAGTAGTGTATTGAAGCTCCTTAGTTGTAGAAACTGAGACTATAGGAGACTAAAACTGTAGTATATGCGATCTGCGAGAACAACCCTAATTACTGTCTTTCATAAAATACCTGTTAATGATTATGAAATCTATAAATTGATTCATAAAACTTTTTAATCAGAAAATAAGCTACATCGATATGAGCACAAAAGGTCACGGAAGGGGTACACCTGGCCATGGTAGAGGTCGAGGAGCTAGGGCTGGGTCCTCAGCATCAGGAAATATGCCTGAAAGAGAGGCACCGGTATCACTAGTGATTGAAACGGGGTTTCATGACTGAGCTGGAGGGGATAATGCTCTGTCCCAAGCGATGCTACGAGTTCTAGAAAGGGTAGCTGGAGCAAGTACTAGGTCAGTGGCCCGAGGGTCAATTTCTGAGCGACTCTGATCGAACTAGGCGAAAATCTTCAGAGGCATCTCTGGTGTAGCCCCGAATGTAGCAGAATACTGGTTGGAGGCGGTAGAGCGAATAATGGATGATCTTGACTGCACGGTGGAGCAAAAGTTGAAGGGAGTAGTGTCTTTACTGCGAGATGAGGCGTACCAATGGTGGCTTACTGTGAGGGAAGGCACGCAGGCCGACCGTGTGACATGAGATTTTTTAAGGCGGCCTTCTAAGGGAAATATGTCGGGGCAAGTTATGTGGACGACCGGAGAAAGAAATTTCTGAGTTTGGTTCAGGAAACAAGTCTGTAGCGGAGTATGAGGCAGAGTTTCTGCGGTTAAGTCGGTATGCTTGGAGCATAATCGTGACTGAGTATGAGTGCTGTGTGCGGTTTGAGGATGGTCTCCGAGATAAGTTGCAGGTACTGATAACCCCGCAGAGGGAAAGAGACTTTTACCTTGGTTGAGAAGGCTAAGATTACCGAGGATGTGAAACGCTCAGAGCGTCAGAACTGTGAACAGGTTAGGGGCAGAGGTAAGAGGAATTTTGGGCCTTCAAGTTCTTCTGGTGGGCCTAAGAAGACGCCTAGATTTGATAGGCCAGCCTGAGCTGGGGTTCCTAATGTTGCAATCAGACCGCAGCCTTGTGCTGAGTGTGGGAGATCTCATCTGGGAGAGTGCTGGAAAAGAACTGGGGTGTGTTTTAGATGTGGCTCCAGGGATCATCAGGTTAGAGACTGCACTCAGAAGTCCGTTCAGATGCAAGCTGTGAGTCAAGGTTATGTGCAGCTAGGAAGAGGTGGTTAGTAGCCACAGAGAGGCCGTGGTCTAGCAGAGGGCGAAATGGGTTTGGACGAGGTCGAGAAGCACCAGGTAGAGGTGTTGGTAATACAGAGGCGAGACAGCCAGGGTTGGTTTATGTTGCTCGACGTCGAGAGGATGGCGACACATCTGACGTCATAACTAGTATGTTCCTCATTCATGATGTACCATATTACAGCTTTAATTGATATTGGATCTACGCACTCGTATGTTGTATGTACTATGTCGGGAACATTGGGCATACAGTTTGAACTTGCTAATAGGGAACTGTCAGTTATTAGTCCACTAGGATAGTCATCTAGAGTGAATAAACTATTTAGATATGTGCCTCTAGAGGTCCAAGGGGTTGTCTTTCTGGCAAATTTGATGGAACTGCCGTTCGGCGAGTTCGATCTCATTTTGGGCATGAATTGGTTAGTGAAACACCATGCGAATCTAGATTGCGTTGCTAAGCGTATGGTATTAAAGTCTTTTGTAACAACCCATGTGGACCTAATTTGGTTTGCTACGGAGAAAACATTTTGAAATCTTTTAAAACGGTTTAAGTCTTCGATAAAAGATAGCGTCTTGTTAAAACAGTTGAGGTGTATAAAACCCATACTTGGATTTATTTTAAAATATTTATTAAGTCAAGTTATTATATATATTTTAAATGTACCCGATGGTACTTTAAAACCCTTAATTGCTTTGGAAAACATGTGAATTCATTCTTATAAACAAAAAGTTTAAAACGAATATTCAAACATATAACAATAATAAAATAATTCTAGGAGGCCTTATTACAACCCAATTAAAATTAACCAACAATAAAAAAATATATAAATGAACCGAAATTCAAAGTCTATTAAATTAGAATCCCACTGCATGGCCACCTCAAGTGCCTCCGGCTCCATATCCGCGATCTACGTGTCACTTGGAAAAAAATAAAGGAGAAGGTGAGTCACCAAGACTGATGTAGCCCTTCCCTGGTTTAAGCAATTCCACACACAATGTATAACAATTAACATGTATTAGGTTATGTACCCAACCTAGCCAACCAAACGCCTCTGTCTACCCCATTGTGGTACCAAACCACTGGTGGTGCCAAACCACCGGTGACGATAGTCACGAGATGTGATGCCAAATCACCTGGAGGTGCCAAACCTCGTGTCCGAAGACACAAATCGGTTGATGGGGCCAACCCATCGCGTGATACCAAATCATGGCGTCAATCCCAGATATCATCATCGTGGGGCCAACCCACTGTGGTACTAAGCCACTGGGACGAGACGCTATGAGGTGCCAAACCTCTGGAGGTGCCAAACCTCTAGTGACCGAAGTCACATGTGATACCAAATCACTGGTGTCCGTCGACACAGATAACAATTCCCCCTCCTCTCATCAACCCATATCAGATTTCATGTCATCAAATATTTAAGTAACATATATTAAACAATATCATGCTTCCCAAAAGCATCCAATAGTAATCCCATAGCAATAAAGACTTACACGAATCCTTGTTAATACCATGATGGTATTACATCCAAATCTACACAAACCGATTAGGCATAATATAACGCTTAGCATACTAAAATGTTATAAGGTGTGTGTGTACACACCGATGTCTATGATAGTTCTAAATCTCGACGAACCAATCGCCACCCACAAGATCCTTGTCCCTATACTCGGCCAAACTCAAAGGTTAGTGCCATGGCCTATTCGGCCAACCAAAATAATCCAAAGGGTCATTTGTGATCCCGATTCCTTACCTTTCCCCTTTTGGCTACTAACCACGGCACTCGATACACAGATCTGCTTTACCAAATAATCAGTCAAACGACAGTGTCAATAGCCTTCGACTTTTAATCACTTAAAGGAATAATCCATTAACAATAGGCCCTTACCACCACTTACCAAAGCCGAATGCTAGAGATTAGGAGCTTGGGTTGACTGCTTCACGCACTTGGGGTACCTAGAAGAGATCGATTACCACAAAGCGTTCAGAAGCCTTGTTAACCATTGTCGAAATCGGTACTTCCCCTTAATAGAAATCAGTAAAAACAGAGAAGGGAAACCATGGAGTTTTGGCACACTTACCTTCACCAAATCAGTTGCCAAAGAAAGAATTCGGCACTTACACTGGGTGTATTCGGCTATTATGAAAGAAAAATAATGGAGAGAAAGAGGTGATAAGAGTTTCGGCTAAAGGGGTTTGAGAGGATGGAAAAATGAAAGAAAAATAAAGAAGGAAGAGGTTTAGGAATTTCGGCTAATAGCTAAAATGGAAAAAGAAAAACATGGTGATAGGTTGATGTTTTATAGGCATTCAGCACCCCTCCTTAAGCTTGTCATTCACTCCTTTCAACAAGGAGTTCAAACTCTAGCCAACTCCCTAATTCACTCCTAGCCACCTATTTGAATTAATTCAAATTAATTTGAATTAATCCCCAAATAATCAATTAATAATCTCTTAATAATCCAAATAATATCCCTATTTATCTTCTATTATCTTATTATCTAAATAAATAAAAGAGTTTAAAGAGAGAAAATCTCTCCTCCCTATGCAATCCATAACAAGGTGCAAAAAAGAAAGGGATCTTCGTGACTCGAACACAGTGCTCTCCTCACCCATTGTGGCCACAAGTAGCTCCCAAGTGGCCCTCCTTTGCCACTTTTCCAAGGCTTATTTTGTGTCAATAAATCCTCTATTTATTCTTGTAACCCCTACTTGCTAGAGCTCCTTACCTTTAAAGTTCCCAAATACAATTTTCTACTAAACCGAGCCTACTCAAGACCTCCAACTAAGCCTTATTACACCATAATCAATAACACAGCAATTCAATTTAAGAAAAATCATTTAATCACAAATAGCCCCAGTTTTAGGATGTTACATCTTTAGAGGTTGAGAAAGTGGTTGTGATAGGAGAGCGATGAGATTATCTATCCAATGTAATCTCTACATTAAGGGCCGAGAAGCTAGTTTGCAAAGGTTGCGAAGCATTCCTAGTGTATGTCAACACATCTGATGTTAAGAGTTTGTCTGTTGGGGATGTCAGGACAATAAAAGAGTTTCAGGATGTATTTCCTAAAGAGCTTTCGGGGTTGCCTCCAAACCGTGAGGTCAAATTCGGCATTGAGCTCCCACCGGGAATGGCTCCGGTGTCCATCGTTGATAAACCGTAAAAGTAACATATTTTAAGCCCACATTTTGTATGCTTTTGGATGATTTAGCCCCGATTTATATAAAAAGGTGCTTTTAATCCTTTCTTTTCATGTTTTTACTTAGGAAAGCACCCAAGGACGAAAAGAACAAGAAACGGGCTTAAAATGGGCCAATTTGGGCCAAAGAGAAAATCGACACGGCCTGGACTTCAAGCCACACGACCGTGCTTAGACAATTAACTAAGACACGACCATGCCATGATTTACACGATCATGCCCCAATCGACTGAATCGAGACACGGCCTAAAAATGATTTACACTGACGTGTACCATGGCCGTGCCCCTACCACGAAAGAGAGCAATTTCACTAGAATTTGGATACTTTGAGGCAAAGAAACATATTCCAAAGCCTATTCGAACACCGAGTAGGAGGTATACTTGAATTGGGACACTTAGAGGCCAAGTAAAGCATTCCAAAAGACTATATAAACACCCTAAGTGTAACCTGAAAGGGGGAGGTTAGCTAGGCCAAGGAGCCGAGCCCGAGGGCCAGATTTGTGGGAATTACTCGAAGATAGCCAGTTGATGCATCTCAAGGAGCCGAAATTCTACTCAAGACGGTGGATTTCTCCTTCAATTCCTTTAGGGGGTTTTGGGGATTTCTTATGTTTTGTTTTATCTTTTCTCTTGAGATGTTTTCTTTATTTGTTATGAACTAAACCCTTTAGATACCTGAAGAGGATGAAACCTAGATGAATCTTGTTATTGTTTTCTGAATTATATGATAAATACTTAGTTTGTTCTTAATTATGCATGCTTAATCCAAATCTGATGTGCTTAGGTAGAGGAGGAATAGACCCTGCTAAAGAGTAGATCTAGCATAATTAAGCGGAGTTCATCGCACGCCTAGAGATAGGGTGACGAGATTTTGTCGGATTAGGGTGAAACCTAATATGGGAGCCATAGATCGATTTACTGCTATTCTAGCGGGTTTGTAACACCCCGCACCCAAGATCGATACTGGGTCTGAATACGAGACATTACTATGCTTAAACTCACTTAAACATGTACTTACGAGCTATAAAATTTCGTTCCAACTTAAAAATTTCACTTTCTTAGTCAACACATACATTACAAGGGCTCACGAGGCCTTAAACTCGTGTCTAAAAACTTTAAAAACTAAATCAAATAATTCATTTTTGAAGCAGGGTTCACACGCCCGTGTGACTTGGAACACGCCTGTGTACCCTTAAGCACTCCCATACCCTCAAACCGTGGGAAGCTGCGACTATTTCCGTATGGCTTAGACACACACGTGTCTTCCAACCGTGGAGGCTCTCGACTAATTTCACACGACCATGACACGCCTGGGCTTAGACAGTGTGCTAGTCCTCGATATATCGACTAAATCAAGACGCAGTGCAGGCACGCCCATGTCCAACCCATATGTATAACACGGCCTATATACACAGTCGTGGAATTTACCCGTGGCCTATTCTGATTAATAATACTAAGGTGTAGGGTCAACATGGCCTTGGCACACGCCCGTGTGTCCAACCGTGTGGGCACGTATAGGCTATGTACCAAGCCGTTAGCCACCCTGAACTGAAGATCATATCCATACACAATTCAACGATGCAATAACAACCCAATTTTATGAATAATACTATATGCTTCATTGATCTTAATAAACATACATACTTAGTCAAATTTGGCCAATCACTAGCCATATACGAAAGAATAATAAACTTGATAGCCTATACAAAGGCCCTTCTAAAAACATGTCCACAAAATAAATGTTTCCTATACATGCCATACTTAGTAAAGTAACTTGGCTATACCAAAATAAGAGTTGATAGTGTGCTACGAGCTCCGACTCCGATGATCAACAAATTAACTTGGCGGGACTAGATAGAAAGAAATAATCAAATACGTAAGCATTTAGCTTAGTAAATTTGCATGTAAAACACGTCATTAAGCTTGCTTAATAAAAACCATTTAGCATATCAGTAGTATCGTAATTTTAGCTCTAAAGCTTACTTACTCATGCTTGGTTCTTACATGTCTCATGATGCTCACTATGCTCATTTTTTTTTTGTAAAGTAAACATGATACCTGTGTCACTTAATCACATTGATCAGCGTACTTAAACAATAATCATTATGATCTCTAATTTTTCATTCATAACATGAGTAATATTTAATTCATTTTAAAGCTAGTTTTGCTTTCTTAGCCCTTCTTGTTACCTCATTATTAACCTTACTTGTTTGCCTGATGAACTTCTACGAATACCCGAGGATACTTGATCTCTTCCCACTTAGCATGCCACCAAAGCCATATCTTAGGCATGGTCTTACATGGAATTTCTCATCTTGGTTTCAAGGCCATGTCTTGACATGGACTTACATGAAGTCTTGCCCTTGATAACTTACTCAATGCCAAGCTTGCATTGGGCTTATATGATATCTTGATCAATGCCAAGCTTGCCTTGGACTTACATGATATCTTAATCAATGCCAAGCTTGCCTTGGACTTACATGATATCTTGATCAATGCCAAGCTTGCCTTGGACTTACATGATATCTTGATCAATTCCAAGCTTGCCTTGGACTTACATGATATCTTGATCAACACCAAGCTTGCCTTGGACTTACATGATATCTTGTGTGGTATATCGGGTATATTGGGGAATTCATATTCAATCGGGGCTTGCTCATGTTTAATCTTTTTGTTCACAAAAATGATAGGCATTACAAAATAGCAACGTATATTATACTAAGTAATTCAGTGATAGTAATCATAAAGCTTAGAAATCATACAAACTTACCTCAATATACAAAATGTAGGAAGATGTGCAATTTAGTCATCGACCTTGTTCTTGCCTCGGTTTCGATCAGGGCTTTGTTTTTCTTGATCTATAATCATGAAATTCATTCATTTAGGTCCTATGATTACAATACATCAAATTCTTCACTTGGACAAAACGACCATTTTGCCCTTGTACATTGGCAAAATTACGATTTTGCCCCTAAGCCCGTAAATTATTATTCAACATATTTCCTCAACAATTAAGTCTAGCTGAACCTTTATTCCTCCTACAACAACCCACAAATCTAGCTATTTAATGCATTTATTACCAAACTATAACATTTACATCTTAGTCCCATTTAGGTGTGTTCACAACAACACTTTTCATAAAAGTTATTTCACATCTCCCCAACATTTATTTTCTTCCATAAAAACTCAGTTGACAACATAAACACTCTCATGGCAAGTCCTTGGACTTTCAAACATATCACAAAGTAGTCCCCTCATTAGCTAGATTGAGCTTTGGGGAGTCCAAAAACACAAAAATCACCAATTAAAACCACCTAAATCACTTACTTGAATGAGAGTTGAGTGGCTAAAAGTTTGAAGCTCCAAGAGCTCTATTTCCTCTTCAATTTTCGGTGGAAAGAGATGAGTGAATAGTGAAATATGATAACATCTTTTATTTCTTTTATTTTATTCATGCTATCACCTAATTTCCACTAAATTGACTATCATTTAATGCTCTTGTCCCCCTATTTTGCTTGTATGGCCGGCCAACTCATGAAAGATGGCCTAATTTCATTTTAAAATCCTTCTAATTAGAATCTATGGCTATTTGGTACCCCTACCTTAAAAATAGAACTTTTGTATCTCATGCGATTTAGTCCTTTTTCTCAATTGATCATGCTATTAGTAAAATTAAGGCACCAAAATTTCTATATAATCATATATTGACACCACAACACATAAAATAGTACTAAAATAATTCTCCTCAACCTCGGATTAGTGGTCCCGAGACCACTGTTTCGACTAGCCCCAAATTCGAGCTGTTGCAGGGTTATTATTCGAGAAAGAGATTTCCGTTAATTAACCTAGGGTTAGACGTTATTCGCCTCGAGAGAGGGTTTAATATACGTTAGGGAGTCTTACGGATCAAACTAAGTGAATAAATTATATGGATCAATGTTAAATAATAAGAAAAATCTAGGTGGATTCTTCCTGAGGGTATCGTCGTGATCAACTGAGTTTCTCTTCAAGTTATTTTCCAATTCATTCTTTGTGTCTTTGCATCTTTAGTTTAGTAGTCGTTAATTTAGATTAAAGTAGCTTCACTTATTTTATGCTAAATAATAAAAAGAAAGTTAGTATTAGTACTTTTAGTTCCCTTGGGTTCGACAATCCAGTCTTGCCTAAGCTATACTACTGTTCGATAGGTACACTTGCCTTAAGTCGTTGTTAGAGTTAGTTTTCAGGTTCGATCATTTTCTTTGTAAATTTTAAAACTCGACAATTAAACAATGATCAAGTTTTTGGCGTCATTGCTGGGGAACTAAAATATTAAGAAAGCTCTATTTTTATTACTTTAGCCATTATTTTTATTTTTGCAAATTATTTTCTTAATTTTATTTCCTTCTTTTTCCTAGCAGGTACCTCTAGTTTATGACTAGAAGGAACCCGACAGGACCTCTAGTATACGATAGTGATATTGAAGCTACCGCTCGTAAGAATCGTAGAGAAATTAGGTGAGCCCTCAATTATACGTAAGAAGAGAGAAGGAAGATCCAATCCTCATCAAGGATGGACGAGAATAATCCACCACGAGATGTGGAAGAAAACAATGCTCTGATACTATGTATGATTATGCTAAAACTCATTTAACAAGAGTAGAATCTAGTATTGTTAGGCCTATTATAGTGCTAATAATTTTGAATTAAAGCCTAACACAATACAAATGATTCAACAATTTGTTCAATTTGATGGTTTGCGTGATCAAGACCAAGTAACTTGGCTATACCAAAATAAGAGTTGATAGTGTGCTATGAGCTCAGACTGATGATCAACAAATTAGCTTGGCGGGACTACATAGAAAGAAACAATCAAATACGTAAGCATTTAGCTTAGTAAATTTGCATGTAAAACACATGTCATTAAGCTTGCTTAATAAAAACCATTTAGCATATCAGTAGTATCATAATTTCAGCTCTAAAGCTTACTTACTTATGCTTGGTTCTTACATGTCTCATGATGCTCACTATGCTCATTTTTTTTGTAAAGCAAACATGATACCTGTGTCACTTAATCACATTGATCAGCGTACTTAAACAATAATCATTATGATCTCTAATTTTTCATTCATAACATGAGTAATATTTAATTCATTTTGAAGCTAGTTTTGCTTTCCTAGCCCTTCTTGTTACCTCATTATTAACCTTACTTGTTTGCCCGATGAACTTCTACGAATACCCGAGGATACTTGATCTCTTCCCACTTAGCATGCCACCAAAGCCATATCTTAGGCATGGTCTTACATGGAATTTCTCATCTTGGTTTCAAGGCCATGTCTTGACATGGACTTACATGAAGTCTTGCCCTTGATAACCTACTCAATGCCAAGCTTGCCTTGGGCTTATATGATATCTTGATCAATGCCAAGCTTGCCTTGGACTTACATGATATCTTAATCAATGCCAAGCTTGCCTTGGACTTACATGATATCTTCATCAATGCCAAGCTTGCCTTGGACTTACATGATATCTTGATCAATTCCAAGCTTGCCTTGGACTTACATGATATCTTGATCAACGTCAAGCTTGCCTTGGACTTACATGATATCTTGTGTGGTATATCGGGTATCTTGGGGAATTCATATTCAATCGGGGCTTGCTCATGTTTAATCTCTTTGTTCACAAAAACAATAGGCATTACAAAATAGCAATGTATATTATACTAAGCAATTCAATGATAGTAATCATAAAGCTTAGAAATCATACAAACTTACCTCAATATACAAAATGTAGGAAGATGTGCAATTTAGTCCTCGACCTTATTCTTGCCTCGGTTTCGATCGGGGCTTCATTTTTCTTGATCTATAATCATGAAATTCATTCATTTAGGTCCTATGATTACAATACATCAAATTCTTCACTTGGGCAAAACGACCATTTTGCCCTTGTACATTGGTAAAATTACGATTTTGCCCCTAAGCCCGTAAATTATTATTCAATACATTTCCTCAACAATTAAGTCTAGCTGAACCTTTATTCCTCCTACAACAACCCACAAATCTAGCTATTTAATGCATTTATTACCAAACTATAACATTTACATCTTAGTCCCATTTAGGTGTGTTCACAACAACACTTTTCATGAAAGTTATTTCACATCTCCCCAACATTTATTTTCTTCCATAAAAACTCAGTTAACAACATAAATACTCTCATGGCAAGTCCTTGGACTTTCAAACATATCACAAAGTAGTCCCCTCATTAGCTAGATTGAGCTTTGGGGAGTCCAAAAACACAAAAATCACCAATTAAAACCACCTAAATCACTTACTTGAATGAGAGTTGAGTGGCTAAAAGTTTGAAGCTCCAAGAGCTCTATTTCCTCTTCAATTTTTGGTGGAAAGAGATAAGTGAATAGTGAAATATGATAACATCTTTTATTTCTTTTATTTTATTCATGCTATCACCTAATTTCCACCAAATTGACTATCATTTAATGCTCTTGTCCCCCTATTTTGCTTGTATGGCCGGCCAACTCATGAAAGATGGCTTAATTTCATTTTAAAATCCTTCTAATTAGAATCTATGGCTATTTGGTACCCCTACCTTAAAAATAGAACTTTTGTATCTCATGCGATTTAGTCCTTTTTCTCAATTGGTCATGCTATTAGTAAAATTAAGGCACCAAAATTTCTATATAATCATATATTGACACCACAACACATAAAATAGTACTAAAATAATTCTCCTCAACCTCGGATTAGTGGTCCCGAGACCATTGTTTCGACTAGCCCTAAATTCAGGCTGTTGCAGGGTTATTATTCGAGAAAGAGATTTCCATTAATTAACCTAGGGTTAGACGTTATTCGTCTCGAGAGAGGGTTTAATATACGTTAGGGAGTCTTACGGATCAAACTAAGTGAATAAATCGTATGGATCAATGTTAAATAACAAGAAAAATCTAGGTGGATTCTTCCTGAGGGTATCGTCGTGATCAACTGAGTTTCTCTTCAAGTTATTTTCCAATTCATTCTTTGTGTCTTTGCGTCTTTAGTTTAGTAGTCGTTAATTTAGATTAAAGCAACTTCACTTATTTTATACTAAATAATAAAAAGAAAGTTAGTATTAGTACTTTTAGTTCCCTTGGGTTCGACAATCCAGTCTTGCCTAAGCTATACTCTTTGCTCGATAGGTACACTTGCCTTAAGTCGTTGTTAGAGTTAGTTTTCAGGTTCGATCATTTTCTTTATAAATTTTAAAACTTGATAATTAAACAATGATTAAGTTTTTGGCGCTGTTGCTGGGGAACTAAAATATTCAGAAAGCTCTATTTTTATTACTTTAGCCATTATTTTTATTTTTGCAAATTATTTTATTAATTTTATTTCTTTCTTTTTCCTAGCAAGTACCTCTAGTTTATGACTAGAAGGAACCCGACAGGACCTCTAGTATACGATAGTGATATTGAAGCTACCGCTCGTAGGAATCGCAGAGAAATTAGGTGAGCCCTCAATTACACAGAAGAAGAGCGAGAAGGAAGATCCAATCCTACTGAAGGATGGACGAGAATAATCCACCACGAGATGTGGAAGAAAACAATGCTCTGCATACTATGTATGATTATGCTAAACCTCATTTAACAAGAGTAGAATCTAGTATTGTTAGGCCTACTATAGCTGCTAATAATTTTGAATTAAAGCCTAACACAATACAAATGATTCAACAATTTGTTCAATTTGATGGTTTGCAGGACGAAGACCCGAATACTCATATAGCCAATTTTTTAGAGTTCTGTGATACTTTCAAAATAAATGGCATTTTTGATGATGCCATTCATCTTCGGTTATTTCCTTTTTCATTAAGGAATAAAGCCAAACAGTGGTTATACTCATTACCACGAGGGTCAATCACTACATGGGACCAAATGACCGAAAAATTTTTATTAAAATATTTCCCACCGGCCAAAACGGCCAAATTACGGAATGATATCTCTTCTTTTGTACAAATGGATTTAGAAACATTATACGACGCATGGGAGAGATACATGGATCTCCTGAGAAGGTGTCCACACCATGGTCTACCCTTGTGGCTACAAGTCCAAACTTTCTATAATGGTGTAAACCCCTCAACGAGGCAACTAATCGATTCAGTTACCGATGGAACCCTAAACAATGAACTCCGAAGCGACCTCACGAGTTCATTGAAGATATGTTACTGAATAACTATCAGTGGCAAGTTACAAGGACAAAACTGACAAAATTAGTGAAGTTTACAACCTCGATGCAAATAACCATGTTATAAACACAGGTAGAGATGATGAATAAAAAGCTTGATAGTTTGTGTTCTTCGCAGTACATCCAACAGCAAAGTTACAACATAAGTGGAACTATGGCGAATCCTGAGTACCCACCCTACCAACAGGACGCAGAGAGCGAACAGATGAACTATATAGGTAATAATTTAGATTCAATAATAATCCTTATAGTAATAACTATAATCCAGGTTGGAGGAACCACCCAAATTTTTCATGGGGAGGCCAAGGAAATCAAAGACAACAACCTCCTCAAAATTTCCAAAATCATCCATATCTGCAAGAGGAGAAGCCAAACCTCGAAGAGATGCTGACAAAATTCATGGCAAACACAGGAAATCGTTTCCAAGAAATTGAGAAAACAATTAAAAGCAACGAGAACCGAGTCGCGAAACTTACTAAGTCAGTCAAGGAAGCCACTAATGTAGTCAAAAGACTCGCAAAGCTAATGTCAGAATGACCGCAATGACGTTTACCAAGTAACATCAAGATTAACCCAAAGGAGCAAATTAAAGCCATCTTAGCTCATGACAGTAAGGGTTAGATGAACCCAATCCAATACAAGAAAATAAGGTAGACGAAGTTAAGGTAGAGGTAACACAAGAAAAGCCAAAATCGGTAATCAAGAAATACCAACCTCACATACCTTATCCCGAAGCGATGAAAAGAGACGATTTAGAGGAACAGTTCGGTAAGTTTCTTAAACTCTTAAAGAAATTACATATTAAGTTACCTCTTCTTGAAGCCCTTTTTCAGATGCCAGACTCAAGGAAATTTTTAAGATAGCTCTTGACTAACAAACGTAAATTAGACGAAGAGCACCACGTGAAACTCACCACAGCATGCTCAGCAATGTTACAGAATAGACTACCACGAAAGCTAAAAGATCTAGGGAGTTTTACAATTCCATATTTAATTGGTACTTTAGCTATTGATAATGCGTTAGCTGATTTAGGGGCAAGCATAAATGTCATACCTTATACATTATTTAAATGACTAGGTCTAGGGAAGACCAAACAAACTAGGATGAGTATACAATTAGCTGATAAAACTGTTAGAATTCCTAGGGGCATTGTCGAAGATGTTCTTGTCAAAATTGATAAATTTGTTGTCCCAAGAGATTTTGTTGTCTTAGATATAGATGAGGATAACACAATCCCCTTAATTTTAGGAAGACCATTCTTAGCAACTGCCAAGGCTAAAATTGATGTTGCCATAGGAGAACTCATACTTTGTGTAGGTGATGAATCAATTAGTCTTCAAGCTCTTGACTCGGCCAAGACAACAATAGATGAAGGTAAAAAAGACAATTCAGTTGATAATCAATTTGTACAACCTTCATCACAGGAAACACCACATAAAGACAAACTTGAGCCAAATCATAAAACCCAAACCGAAAAAGAGAATGATCAAAACCTTAAGGTTGACAGACTAAAAGAGCAGAAGATACACGTCAAAGAAGAACCACACGAAGTGAAACCAGAGGAACCACTAGAAGAGCTCATAGGAACATCCAATCACTTCAAAATAAGAGACCAGGTACTGTTAGACAAAGCAGATCCGTACATCATCACAATAGACCTGAAGCCAAAGGGAGAAATCCTTCCTAAGGTACACAATATCTTCCCACATGGAACAGTCAAGGTAAGCAACCCAACATTCGACACCTCTAAGGTAAACGCTTCTCGACTTGAATTTTGTCAAGAAAATAGAACTATAAGCATGAGGGAAGATATTCAAACCTTTAAACCTCCCTGATTTTTTTTCAAATGCCAAGAAAAGTCTAGCTTAAGACTACAAACGAGCACTTATCGGGAGGCAACCCGAGTACTAACATTAATTTCTATTTTGTGTTTTTAGTTTTAGTTTTATTTTTATTATTTCAATAAAATACAGATTCCCAGACCACATGGCCTAGCATACGGCCGTGGCCGTGGTACGTGTGGAGGTACAAAACCTCTACACGCGATATAGTAGAAGACAACAAAGCACCCCAATCAGCTATTGAAGTCACGGACCCAACCACTACCACACGGGCATCAACGAAATCCCACGGTCATGCAAGGCGGCCGTGGACCGATACTGCCATTTTGAAAATGGGCATGGCATTGGACAAACGGACGTGGCAAACCAACATGCCTAAAACACAGCCATGCGATGCGACCGTGTGAAGACACTGACTTATCGACCACGGGCATGGCAATCCAACCACGGGCGTTTAACTCCCAACACGACTAGACACACGACCGTGTGATCCGGCCGTGTAATTCAACACACCCTCGGTCCACGGACATGGGAATGTACCAGCATCAAGCCTCTATTTAAACACCAACCTCCCCCTCCTCATTCTTCTACTTTTCACCTCTTCTCTTCCTCCTCCTTCTCAGATTTCTTCTTCATCACAAGTCTCTCTAACCCTTGAGCCACACCAAAGCTATATCAAAGAAGCGAAAGAGGCCAACCACAGTCTCCTCAAAGGAGACCGATTCTCATGAGTTCATGCCAACAGCTTCAGCGACTCAACAAGATAAGGGTCTTAGCGACTATTTAGTTTTTATTTTATTTTTCTCATCTCCTTTATTTTCCTTATTGTTACTTCTCTTTTGCTTAATCTAGTTTACTTTATTTTATTTTCTTAGTGTCAGGTTTGAAAGGCTGCTTGAGAATCACACACCACAGCCTTAGAGGTCACACCACCTCGCGAACCATCCAACAATAAGAACTCCTTAGTCCATTAGTCTTTTCTTTTAATTTCAGTTTTCTTCTTATCTCCTTCTCTTTATCTTCTTTGTCTTTAATTATAGTATTAGTATATTATTAATGTTTCTTTAGATTTCTTGGCAATATCTTTGCAGGCTACTCAATTTCTTTATCTAGCACAAAGCTCATCGGTAGCCACCCCACCAGGCCCATAGAAAACGCCACCACTACCTACTCCAACCACCTTCTACCACGACCTCTGCCAACTCTCGAAATCATCCAAAATTTAGGAAGTGTCACTTCTCCCCTTCTCTTTTGATTACATTATTAGTTATCTATCTTTATACATTGAGGGCAATGTACATCTTAAGTTTTGGGGGTAAAAGTACCTAACTTTTTGCATTATTCCAAAATCCTGAATTTTATTCTTG
This sequence comes from Gossypium rotundifolium, assembly GCA_025506655.1. Taxonomy (NCBI): domain Eukaryota; kingdom Viridiplantae; phylum Streptophyta; class Magnoliopsida; order Malvales; family Malvaceae; genus Gossypium; species Gossypium rotundifolium. The sequence continues at coordinate 162,060,843 of CP106733.1, forward strand.
TTTCTAAGTAATTTTCTCATATTATTAATTAGGGTGAAATTTCTAATGATTTATGATTTTTATCAATATGTTTTTGAATAAGTCATTGATAATTGTGCATTGATGATTAAATTTGAAGAATACTAGAGAATCAAGCATGATAAGTCTATTTTTCAAGAATCAAAAAATTTTCTAGGTTGTTGAACTGAATTTGAATATTACCTTGAAGTTTGAAATTTATAGGATTGATGTCAAATACCCATAATTTTTGTGAGATTTGAGCCTTATAGAGCATATATTCTTTTTCATGCTCACTTTATTGATTATGAGTGTGTCAACACTGAATCGTTATTCTAGAACTTGCCTAGATTATACATATCGAGACCACATTAATGATTTGATTTACTGAGATGAAAAAGGTACCTAAGTTTTAACTCATTCACTCCACTAAAAAGCCTACATTTACAAATTAACCCTTAGTGAACCCATTTGATCCTAACAACCCTTTTTATTGATTTACCCGCTAATATTAACCCAAAACCCTTTGTATTTGTTATCACCATTCTTTTGACTACCTTTCTATTGAGAATTGATTTGATCAGTTACCGAATTAGTTTATTTCAATTGATAAAGTTTTCTTTATTATGTTTTTAGTTTGTTCTTAAAAATATATATAATAAATCAAAAAATTTGAAATATATTCAGCATTAGTAGTATAAAAAGTGAGCCTGTACATTTAAATTTCAATTATCAAAGAAAAAGCTCGTAGTATTATTAGTTTCAAAATTTTAATTGATATAATCACTTATCTTCAAGTTCATTATTTTTAGTTAGGTAATTGGTCTGGTCAATCTCGATTCTAAACCTTCTAATTCAGCCTTTATCCACACCTTTAACCTAAGCCCGTTACAACCCTGTCAAAGACCTTTTGATTTGTGTATCATCTCATATTACAGTGGTAGAGACTTGATTTTCAGGCAAGCCTATGGGATTAATTTTTCAGGTTCGACTTATGAGTGCTTTTTCTTGAAACTTAAACACCTCGAGTGCTTTGAGTGAATCTTTAGTGAGGATGTCAATCCTTGTCGGTTTTGAATTAAAGGTAATTATTTAGATAATAGGAGACGCCTATGTTTTTCTGCTACAAATTTATGACTTAGAATTGTTTGAGCCTTTAAGAGTCTTTGAGTTAAAATTATCCATGTATAAATTATCTGTGAATTATGATGAGGCATTGTTGATAGGAATTGTGAATTATGGAAAGTTCATTTTAATTATAAAGTTGAGAATTTTGCTTGAGGATAAGCAAAAGCTTAAGTGTGGGGGTATTTGATAAACCGTAAAAGTAACATATTTTAGGCCCACATTTAGTATGCTTTTGGATGATTTAGCCCTGATTTATGTAAAGAGGTGCTCTTAATCCTTTCTTTTCATGTTTTTACTTAGGAAAGCACATGAGGATGAAAAGAATAAGAAACGGGATTAAAACGGGCCAATTTGGGCCAAAGAGGAAATCGACATGACCAGGACTTCAAGCCATACTGCCGTGCCTTGAAAATTAACTAAGACACGGCCATGCCATGATTTACACGACCGTGCCCCAATCGATAGAATCGAGACACAGCCTGAAAATGATTTACACGGGCGTGTACCATGGGCGTGCCCCTGCCACGGGAGAGAGCAATTTCACTCGGATTTGGATACTTTGAGGCAAAGAAACATATTCTAAAGCCTATTCAAACACTGAGTATGAGGTATACTAGAATTGGGACACTTAGAGGCCAAGTAAAGCATTCCAAAAGACTATATAAACACCCTAAGTATAACCTGAAAATGGGCGGTTAACTAGGCCAAGGAGCCGAGCCAGAAGGCCAGATTTGTGAGAATTACTCGAAGATAGCCAGTTGATACATCTCAAGGAGCCGAAATTCTACTCAAGACGGTGGATTTCTCCTTTAATTCCTTTAGGGGGTTGTAGGGATTTCTTATGTTTTGTTTTATCTTTTCTCTTGAGATGTTTTCTTTATTTGTTATGAACTAAACATTTTAGATATCTAAAGGGATGAAACCTAGATGAATCTTGTTATTGTTTTCTGAATTATATGATAAATACTTAGTTTGTTCTTAATTATGCATGCTTAATCCAAATCTGATGTGCTTAGGTGGAGGAGGAATAGACCCTGCTTAAGAGTAGATCTAGCATAATTAAGCGAAGTTGATCGCACGCCTAGAGATAGGGTGATGAGATTTTGTCGAATTAGGGTGAAACTTAATATGGGAGTCCATAGATCGATTTACTGCTATTATAGGGGGTTATTATTTGAGAAAGAGATTTTCGTTAATTAACTTAGTGTTAGACGTTATTCACCTCGAGAGAGGGTTTAATATACGTTAGGGAGTCTTACGGATCAAACTAAGTGAATAAATCGTATGGTTCAGTGTTAAATAACAAGTGAAATCTAGGTGGATTCTTCCTGAGGGTATCGTTGTGATCAATTGAGTTTCTCTTCAAGTTATTTTCCAATTCATTCTTTTTGTCTTTGCGTCCTTAGTTTAGTAGTCATTAATTTAGATTAAAGCAATTTCACTTATTTTAGGCTAAATAATAAAAAGAAAGTTAGTATTAGTTCTTTTAGTTCCCTTGGGTTTGACAATCCGGTCTTTTCTAAGCTATACTACTATTCGATAGGTACACTTGCCTTAAGTCATTGTTAGAGTTAGTTTCCAGGTTCGATCATTCTCTTTATAAATTTTAAAACTCGACAATTAAACAACGATCAATCGCCCCTTATAGGATGGAATCGAAGGAGCTGGTAGAATTAAATGCTCAGATCCAAGAGTTACTGGATCGATGATTCATCCGACCGAGTTTGTCTCTTTGGGGAGCACCGGTACTATTCGTAAAAAACAAGGATGGTTCAATGCGCATGTGTATCGATTATCGTCAATTAAATAAGATGACAATTAAGAACAAGTACCTTTTACCAAGAATAGACAATCTGTTTGATCAACTGTGAGGAGCCGCGATTTTTTCCAAGATAGATCTTAGATCGGGTACCATCAATTAAGGATTAATGAGGCAGATGTATACAAGACTGCATTTCGGACTCGTTATGGGCACTACGAGTTTCTGGTCATGCCATTTGGGTTAACGAATGCACTAGTTACTTTTATGGATATAATGAATTGGGTCTTTCAACCCTACTTAGACCGGTTCATGGTAGTATTTATAGATGATATTTTGGTGTATTCAAGAACTGCAGAGGAGTATGATTCACATCTCTAAGTTGTCTTGCAAATATTGAGGGAGAAGTAGTTTTATGCCAAATTCAGCAAGTGCGAGTTCTGGCTGAAAGAGGTGTCATTTTTGGGACATGTCGTGTCTGCCGAGGGGATTAGGGTTGATCCGCGAAAAGTTAAGGACGTATTAGATTGGAAGCCACCAAGTCGATGTCGAGATTCAAGTTTTTGGGTGCAGTCGGGTATTACTGACGATTAAATCGAGGATTTTCTTCGATTCTTGCACCCCTAACTAAGTTATTGCGTAAGTGAGTACTGGTTTGTTTGGGTGATAAGCGATGAGGAGAGTTTTGAGAAACTGAAGAAGATTCTGACTAAAGCTCTGGTACTAATTCAGCCAGAGGTTGGAAAGGAATTCATTGTTTACTGTGATGCGTCGCACACGAGATTGGGTTGTGTGCTGATGCAAGAGGGTGAAGTGGTGGCATATGCGTCCCGTCAGCTTAGGCCGCACGAGGTGAACTATCCTACTCATGACTTGGAATTAGCTGCGATGGTATTCGCACTAAAGATTTGGAGACACTACTTGTACGGGGAGAAGTCGATCATCTATACCGACCATAAAAGTCTCAAGTACCTCCTTACTCAGAAGGAGTTGAACCTTAGGCAATGAAGATGGATAGAGTTGCTTAAAGATTATGATTACTTTATTGAGTATCATCTAGGAAAAGATAATGTGGTAGCAGATGCACTTAGCGGTAAAGTCATGTTTGATTTAAGAGCAATGCTCGCTCACCTCAGCTTGTTTGAGGTTGGTAGTCTATTAGCAGAGCTTCAAATAAAACCAACGTGAATAATTCAAATTAAAGAGAAACAGATGTTGGATGAGTCGTTGGTTCCTCGTTTCCAACAGGTAAAGAAGGAAGAGACTGTGGATTTTGGGCTAAATAGTAAAGGAGTATTATGCTTCTGGGGAAGAGTTTGTGTACCGAGGGACTCTGAGTTAAGGCAGTCGATTCTGTAGAAGGCGCATAGTAGCCCATACGCTATGCATCCTGGTGGAAATAAGTTATACCGAGATTTACATGAACTGTACTGGTGGCTAGGGCTTAAGCGAGAGGTTACTGATTTTGTAAGTAAGTGTTTGACATGCCAGCAAGTGAAGGCTGAGCATCAATTGCCTTCGAGACTGCTGCAACCTGTTAAGATTCCACTCTAGAAGTGGGAGAGGGTAACCATGGATTTTGTTAGTGGGCTACCCCTGGCACCTACTAAGAAAGATTCGGTATGGGTTATTGTTGATCGACTGATTAAGTCTACCCACTTCATACTGGTTCACACCAATTACTCGTTACAGAAGTTGGTCAAGTTATACGTGGCAAAAATTGTGAGGTTACATGAGGTACCAGTGTCCATCATCTCGGATAGGGACCCTAGATTCACATCACGATTCTGGAGAGTGTTACACGAAGCTTTGGGTACAAGGTTGGATTTCAGCACAACATTTCATCCTCATACTGATAGTCAGTCAGAGAGGGTAATACAGATTTTGGAGGACATGCTGAGAAGCTATGTGATCGATTTCAAGGGCAGTTGGGAAGGCTATTTACCGCTAGTAGAATTCGCTTATAACAACAGCTACCAGTCCAGTATTCAGATGGCACCGTACGAGGCGTTATATGATCGTAGGTTTCGTACCCCTACTTGTTGGATGGAATTGGACGAGCGGTGATTGTTGGGTCAGAACTATTCTCTGAAATTGGGAAGAAAGTGAGATTGATCCGTGATCGGTTAAAAGAAGCATCTAACAGGCAGAAGTCATACGCTGATTTAAAACATAAAGAGATTGAGTACTCGACAGAAGATTATGTTTTCTTAAAGGTCTCACCATGGAAAAAGATTTGAGGTTTGGTCAAAAGGCAAGTTGAGCCCGAGATTCATCAGACCTTACCAGATATTAAAGTGGGTAGGACCGGTCGCCTATCAGCTGGAGCTGCCTTCTTAGTTAAACCAGATACATGATGTGTTCCACGTATCTATGTTGAGGCGATATTATTCTGATCGCTCATATATAGTGCCGATAGAGGAGATCAAGGTAAGACCTGACCTGACTTTTGAGGAAAAACTGGTGCAGATACTAGATCGTGATGTTAAGGTACTATGGAGGAAATCTGTCCCACTAGTCAAGGCAATTTGGCTAATCACTGTTCAGAAGAAGCCACGTGGGAGCCTAAGGAGGCGATGCATTAGCAATACCCTCATCTCTACTAGCCAGGTAAATTTCGAAGTCGAAATTTCTTTAAGGGGGTAGAGTTGTAACGCCCTAAAAGTTAAGGGTTGTAACTATTGCTTAATTTTATGTTGTGCTTGCCCAGCTGGTTATTTAAGTGTATTTGGGGGTCCTAAGGAGGCCTGGGTTCGAGTTTGAGCCTGGGAAAAATCTTAGTTTTTAGCCTTTTAGTGGAGAGGGTTGTTGGCAGTAAGGCTTAAGTAAATTTGAGTGTGTTTTACTAACACAAGTTGAGCATGTGGTTTAGTGGTGTGGCGTCAAGTGGAGAGCAAGGAGGGAAGGGGTTCAAATCCCACAGGTTGCAAATAGATGCTTTTATTTTGTGACTTGAGAGGGGAGGAAGCAGAGTTCGAATCAAACTCTTCAATGGGAGTTGGAGACTTGGTCAAAGGTTTCAAATGGATGGAGGAGAGCAATAGTAGGAGGAAAGAGTGGAAAGAATCAAGGGAGGGATGAGTGTGTAAGTGTTAGCCAAATGTGGGGAAGTGGTGATAGGGAATTTTAGCCAAGGTTGGTGAATAGTGGAGTGCATATTCGGTTTGGAGAGAGGAGAGTGTGCAGAATTTCTTTGGCTTTCCTTTGAAAGTTTTGCATTTTGGGTTTTTATTTTCACCAATATTTCTGGTCATTTTCTTTCTTCTCTGAATTCTGCCGATTTCATTTTGCTCTTATTTTTCTTTCTTCTTCATTTTTTCTGATTAAGTGCCGAATTGGTAAGCCTTACTCTCATTTTCTTTCCTTCTTTCTTCTCATTTCTCTTCTTCCTAATCGTTCACCTCTTTTTTTTTTCCTCTAAGTCGTAGCCACACTTCTCACTTATTGATTTCTCCCTAGGCCGAATACTTTTTCCTGAGGTGTGGGTTCTCCTTTTGCTGGCCAAATTTTGTAAGCTGAACATTCACTTTCTCTTTTCGGTTTCTCTTCTCTTCTCTTTCTCTCATTTTTCTCTTGGCCTTGCAAAGCTAATCAAATAGTAAGCATTGACTTTTTGTGTAGGCCGAATCCTCTAGGGTACGAATACTTTCTTCTTGTTGGTTCAAACTGCTTCTGAATCTCTTTCGCTTGTTAGTAAGTTGTGGCCCTTGTCGAATAGGGGTGGTAGTTTTTCTCTTCATCATTTTGAGTTCTTTGGGGCCGAAAGGTCGTTTCTCTTGTTTTCTTAGAACAACGTTTCTAACATGTTCTTTTCGCTAGGGACTCGGTTCTTTAATTAGAAGGTGTAAACCAAATACTCTCCCATAGCAAGGAGTCTGTCGTTCTCTGGTAAGTAAAGGCCATAAATAAAGTATTTCTATATTTTGGATTACCAAAGGTGAAGACTAACTAATGGTCAATTGTGATCTCAGGTGCCTCGAAAATGTCGCGAATCACAATCTGTAACAGGTGTGCAATCTCACACCACTGTTAATCTGCTAATGATATGATCTGTGAATCGGCTGAAAGCTAGAGTCCTGAAGAGCTAAAATATCGGCAATTGAGATCACTCAAGCGTGCGATTGCTCATAGAGATAAGCCAAACACTAGTGATGGCGGTGGACCGTGGAGAGTGGCACGAACTCTCTTGTGGAACTGAGGCCGTAATGGGCCTGGTTGAGCCAAAGCGGGCTAAGTGGGCCCAATGGGTTAACGAGCCCGCATGAGCAAAAATGATGGAAAGTTTTAGATGATTGATGCGACTACGAAGTTCACATAATCGAGACTGAAAATGAGCTGAATGGGCCACCGAGCGCGTGGGCCCATTTGGGCCGAAATTAGACTTTAGACCCAAATGCACTGTTATGACCAGAAATGGAACCTGTGTCGCTCGAGGTGACATAAGGCCTTCGAAAAGGCCGTTATAAGGGGTAAAATTATCGAGTTACCCTTGGTGGTGGGTAAAATTACTGAAATACCCTCGAGGGTAAAATTACCATTTTACCCTCAAATGACCGTTTTGCCCTTAGTGGTAGGATCGTCGATGTATGAGTAATAACTGTATGATTGATGTTGATGATGATGCACTGTTAACATGATTTAATTATGGCATGTCATACTGCATGAGTTGGGTTATGGATTCGGAGGAAGCACTGCACTGGTGGCTCTACCACGTTATACTGATTTAGTGGCTTTTGCCACGTTATACTGATTTAGTGGCTCACCCACGTATACTATTATTAGCACTAGTCTGCATTATTAGTGTGCTGGTTGGGTGGGTTGACTTGGACTCCACATGTGTGTTGGTTGGTACGAGTGGTGTGTTGGTTGGACTGTGTTGGGTACATATTTGTTTTGCATATCATAGGGCTTCGGCCCAGACTGTTACTGAATAGAGCTTCGGCCCAGATTGATATTGTATGGGCTTGGGCCCAAGCTATGTTTGTAATAAGGGGATTACACACTGAGTTCTCGTAACTCACCATTTCTCTTTAATTGTGTAGGTAATCCCCAGCCTTAGAGGATTTGAAGCTATGAGGGACTCGGAGGTGGCCACACGTCCTTTATATTCTTGGGGGTTAATTTAGCTACTTTATTTTAGTTTACTTTATTCTAAATTTTGGGTTAATAATTTTTGTAATAAGGCCATTGGAATTGTTTTTTAACTTTTATTTGGTATTTCCTTACAAACAATTAATTTATTAAACACGAGTTTTAAAACAAGAACTATTGTTTTTAAAAATATCACGTTTTCACAATTGTTTAAACCAAACTTCCATAACAAATAAGGTTTTAAAAAACAAAATAATAGATGCATAGTAATATTTCTGAAAGGGAATGATTTCGAGTGAAACTTGTTTTGTTAATAAGTAACGAAAATCGGCATTTTTTTTAAACGGTAGAAAGTTTTGATTTGTAGACGAGTTTTCCAACGAACACTAAATTTTCAAGCAACACCTAATGTGGCACGCTATATCCAATCATAATGCCTAGGTCGGGTTTGGGGTGTTACAAAAACACTCAGCCGATAGAAGAGTATTTATAGGAAATCCCGTCTGAGTTAGAGATCATCAAGCAAGACTTTGAAAAAAGGAGTTCGGAATGTGGAAAGAAGATCGAGCAGTTAGACGAGGAAAAGATGCAGTTAGGATTAGACGTCGACATTCAGAAGCTAGAGGCCAAGAAATTGAGGAAGGGAAAGAACATGGCCGAAGGGAAAGAACATGGCCGAAGGGAAAGAACATGGCCGAAAAAGAAACCAAAGAAGAAAATATTAAAGCCGATCAGTGGGAAAAGAAATTACAAGATGCTCGAGCTCTAGAAAATGCTTCGATAAGGAGTCTATTAGAAAGCCAAAATGAGAAAGCAAGATTAAGAGCTCGGTAGCAGAATTAGAAAAATCCTTTTATCAGTATCGTAGTCGTAACTCCGCAAACAAGTTGAAAGCAAGCCCAAGTAAGATCTAGGAGGTGAAGGGAAAGATAGGAGAGCTCTAGACCACACTATAAAATTGTGAACTTCGAGTTGAGTTTCTTGAAACAAATAACGAACACTCAAAAGAGCAGCTCCAACGTTCTCAAGGTCAGGTTAGGGATATAGACTACATCATGGGCGAAGCTATAGCTCAAGTATGGGAGGTGATTGATCATTTGCAAACTCTAGCAGTTCAAGTTGAAATGCTAAGTTTAAAGTGCAAATCAGAATCGGATCTGGGCCAAGAATTAGCTTGGCTTCTTAGGAAAGTTAAAGCTTTGAGTATTAAGGTAAAGCCATATATGTAATCTGTTTTATATAAAGAAATTTGTTTTCTAGTAAAGTTGTTCTAATGTAATTGAATCAGGCTCAATGTTTTTTCTTTGCATTCATTTCATTTATCTGCATTACATTTCATCATATGCATTAAGTTTCATAAAAAGACCCTAATTAATTAAAATTATGACAGTTACCCTGGAAACCAATGAGAGTCTACCAACTAAATATCGCTATAATACCCGCCGCAAAACCAAAGCAATGGATCAAAGACTAGAAAGGTTAGAAAAAATGCAAAGAAATGTGCAAGATCAGTTGCAAGCACAGATGCAAGAACAATTAGCCAAGATTCAACAAGATATAAGGGATCAAATGCAATAATCCCAAAGAAGTATGATAAGCCAATTGACGCAGCTGTTGTCTGGAGGACTCGAAAAAAGGAAGAGTATAGCGGTTAACTCATGGGATGATAATGAAGACCTTACCTATCCCCTAGGTTTTACCTAGATAAATGCCCAGACCCAACCAGAGGCGTACCCACGAAGGGTACCCGTTACTATTAGACCCCAACAATATCAGATCGATACCTCGATACCAACAAACTACCCAACGGGTTTAGGCTCCAATCTCGGGGATAATCCAACTAATCCCATTATTTTTGATCTAGATGATATGGCAGAAATGGAAAAAGCAAGAGTGGAACTGCCAAAGCAACTTGAAGATCGATGTAGATGGTTAGAATAAAAATTCAGAGCAATAGAAAATATTGATTCTTATTGCGAAATTGATGCTAAGGACTTGAGTTTGGTCCCAGATCTAGTGCTACCCCTAAAGTTCAAAACTCCAGAGTTTAAAAAATATAATGGGACTAGTTGTATTGAAGCTTACATCACTATGTTCTGTTGAAAATGACAGGATACGTAAATAATGATCAACTCTTAATCCACTGCTTCCAAGATAGTCTGATCAGTCAGCAGCTAAATGATACAACCAACTGAACTGTGCCAAAATCAATTCATGGAAAGACTTAGCACAATCTTTTACGAAGCAATATAGTCATGTGATGGACATGACACCCGACAGAATCACGTTGCAGAACATGGAGAAGAAGCAAATGAGAGCTTCAGGCAATATGCCTAAAGATGGAGAGAGGTGGCAACACAAGTCTAGTCATTTCTTCTAGAGAAAGAAACTACGATGCTTTTCATAAATGCTCTGAAAGCCCCATTCATTAACCATATGTTGGGAAGTGCTACCAAGAGCTTTTAGATATAGTGATGTCCGGCGAGATGATTAAAAATATGGTGAGAAGTGGTAAGATAGACGCGGGGCAAATCGCCAAAAGATCAGCCCCGAGAAAGAAGGAAAATGAGGTGAATAATGCAAGCATATATAACAAGGGTTATTCAAAACCAATCACTATAAGCTAGCCAAGGACAATAACTACTAGCCATCAAGGCCCTCCAAGGCCAGAATCCAACCCAATTCCAAATACAGAAAGGCTCTAGTTCACACCCATCCCAATGACATATGGGGAGCTGTGTCAGAGTCTGTTTGATGCACATGTAGTATCCCCTTTCTACCTGAAACCTATGCAACCTTCATTTCCCAAATGGTACGACATGAATGCTCAATGTGAATACCATGCAGGAATTATGGGACATTGAATAGAGACCTGCACTGCTTTTAAAAATTTGATTGAAAGGTTCACAAAAATGGGCATTGTGAAGTTCGATGATCCATTGGCACCTAATGTGGCAGGAAATTCGTTACCCAGTCATTCTGATAAAGGGGTAAACGCGATAATTGAAAATGGAAAGTAGAGAACCAAGATGGATGTAGTGGAAGTAAAAACCCCATAGAGATGGGTTTGGAAGAAAATGGTAGAGGGGGATTAATTAAACAAGATTCAGAGGAGAGACCCAAAAGGATGAGGAACAACTGTGAGTTCCACGCTAAAGAGGGTCATGACATCTAAAAATACGTTGAATTTAGTGCCCTAGTGCAAAATTTGATGGATAATAAGGAGTTAGAATTCTTTGGATATGCCAAGGGCTCAGAAGAAGAAGATATATGTGCCTCAGAGGAAAAATCAACGGAGAAGGTCCATAAGGTCAACCACCCATTGGTTATCATTTCACGACCTAGAAGCAATGAAGCTGAAGTACAAATTGCACCAAGGGTCATAATCCAAAAACTTGTAGCCTTTCCCTACAAAGATAGCCGAGGGTTCCCTGGAATTATGACTGCAAAGTGACGATCTCGGGAAGAGAGAACCCAATTAGTGCTTCAGAAGAAGGCCAAGATGTGAGTTTCTACATGCACAGTGGAATGTGCTATGATCCATCAAATGCAGGAGCTGAGCCTGTAAAAGGAAAAGCCTTGGCTGTTGAACAAAAGAAAGAAAAGACGGCCAGACTTGAATCACCCATTAATGAGCCGATAACTGAGAAAAAGACTAAAGAATTCTTGAAATTCTTAAAGCATAGCGAGAATAGTGTTGTGGAACAGCTACACAAATAATCAGCTCACATATCAGTGCTAGCTTAACTGTTAAGTTTGAAGACACATCGTAGCGCGTTGATGAAAGTGTTAAACGAAACTTATGTCACTAATGATATCTCTGTAAACAAGCTGGACCGCCTAGTTAACAATATAAGTGCTGACATCTTTATCTTCTTTAATGATGATGAAATACCACCAAGGGGCATGGGATTTACAAAGGCTCTGCACATCACTACCCGCTGCAAATGATATACATTACCAGGGGTATTAATTGATCCACTAAATGTCTTGCCCTTATCCACATTGAATAGGTTGCCTGTGGATAACTCTCATATGAAGACGTGTCAAAACATAGTGAAAGCATTTGATGGTACCAAAAGAAGGGTGTTAGGAAGGATTGAAATACCCCTTTTGATTGGTCTAAACACGTATGAGGTAGATATCTTGGTGATGGACATCAAGCCTTCTTATAATTGCTTGTTGGGGAGGTATTGGATTCACTCAGCAGTGGCGGTGCTATCCTCGCTGCACCAAAAGCTAAAGTTGGTAACTGAAGGTCGACTTATAACGATAAACGCGGAAGAAGACATTACTGCATCTGTAACCAGTGACGCGCCATACATAGGGGCAGACGATGAAGCGATAGAATGTTTCTTTCGATCACTAGAATTTGTGAATGCAACCTTCATTATTAAAGGAATAAGATCCCGATGCCAAAAATATCTAAAACTATGAAGATGGGCCTGCAACTGACAATTGAGATGGAGCCTTACCCGGGAAAGGACTCAGAAAATACCTACAAGGAAGGGTTGAAGCACCAATGCTGAGGGAAAAATGAGACCACTTTGGCTTAGGATACAAGCCAGATGCGAGGCAAAAGAAGAGGGAGTTAGAGAAGAAATAAAAAAAAGAAGAGCGCGATTGAGAAGAGCAGAGGTCAAATGGGAACCAATGACCTTTCCCCATATATCCAAAATATTTGTATCAGGAGGAACTATTCACCCTGAACAAAAGATGTCAAGAAAAGAGACTGCAAAAGAAATGTTAAAAATTTAAACATCAACGCTATATCTGAAGAAGGAGTTGGGGAAGAGAATTTATCGAGCATTTGCCCTTATGTACCTGGAAGTGTTCTAAACAATTGGACTGCAAACGAGATTCCTGTAATTTTTAGAGCTAATTCAGAGTAATATTCAAAACATAGTTATTGCTCTAAGCCTGGGAGTAATAAGAATCCTTTTGTGAAAAGACATATGTCCAATATTTTTTATTTCAATAAAAATGCATCTTTCTATCTCATTTTGGAAAATATTATTTTATTCTTTCCATTTCATTCATAATCATACCAAACAAGTAATTATTCTTAGATTCATTTGTTCTTTGGATCTTCCTTCATCCCTATAACAAGTCTCTAGATATCAATGATATGAGCAACCCTGCTACTGATTCAGAGTCTCTTTTTGAGCAAGATATGTGTAAAGAGGATTCTCAGGATTTTGAAGATGATCGAGATGGTAACCTATCTCCTGATTTGTTGATGATGGTAGAACAAGATGAGAAAACAATTCTACCTTATAAAGAGTCAGTGGAAATTGTAAGCTTAGGAGAGGAAAAAGAGGTGAAAATTGGAGCTTGCATTACTGCAGAGACAAAGCGAGACCTCATTGAGGTACTTCGAGAATTCAAAGATGTCTTCACATGGTTGTATTAAGACATGCCTGGGCTAAGTACTGATATCATAGTACACTGGCTGCCCATAATAGAAGAATGCAAGCCAATTTAACAGAAGCTCCAAAGGATAAAGCCCGACTTCTTGCTGAAAATAAAAGAAGAGGTCAAGAAACAATTCGATGTTGGTTTCCTATAAGTGGTTAAATACTCGGTATGGGTAGCTAATATAGTCTTCGTCCCTAAGAAACATGGAAAGGTACAAATGTACATAGACCACAGAGATTTGAACAAAGCCAGCTCGAAAGATAATTTCCTATTGTCTCATATCAACACCTTAGTGGATAACATGGTAGGTTACTCACTTGTCTCTTTCATGGATGGTTTCTCGGGATAAAACTAGATAAAGATGCATCCTGAAGATATGGGTAAGACTACGTTCGTAACTATGTGGGGAAAATTTTGTTATAAGGTGATTCCATTTGGACTAAAAAATACGGGAGCAACATATCAAAGAGCCACGTTAACCTTGTTTCATAACATGATGCACAAAAAATTGAAGTTTATGTTGACGACATGATTGCAAAATCCAGAACGGAAAAGGAGCATGCGCAAGTCCTAAGGAAATTGTTCTTAAGGTTGAGAAAATTCTAGTTAAATCTCAATTCAGCAAAATATACCTTCGGGGCCAGGTCGAGAAAATTACTATGATTCGTGGTCAGTGAAAAGGGGATTGAGATCGACCCGGAAAAAGTCTAGGCTATACAAGAACTACCTCCGCCATGTACTCAAAAAGAAGTTCGAGGTTTCTTAGGGAGGTTAAATTGCATTGCTCGTTTCATTTCACAACTAACAGAGAAATGTGACCCCATATTCCGTCTCCTTAAGAAACACAATCAAAGTGTATGGGATGAGGAGTGGCAGAAAAATTTTTACAAGGTCAAACATTACTTATCTAATGCCCTGTGCTGATGCCACCCAATCTAGATAAGCCACTAATACTGTACTTGGCAGTACTTGGAAATTCTATGGAATGCGTACTGGGCCAACATGATGAGTCAGAAAGAAAAGAAAGAGTGATACTATCTCAGTATGAATTTCACTGAATGTAAAACAAGATATTAGCCAATCAATAAGTTGTGTTGTGCCTTGATTTGGACAACCCGAAGACTGAGACAGTACATGTTGTATCACACAACTTGGCTCATCTCAAAACTAGACCCTCTAAAGTATATGATGGAGTCGACTGCTTTAAATGAAAGGATAGACCGGTGGCAAATTCTGCTTTCCAAATTTGATATAGTCTATGTGAACCAGAAGGCTGTAAAAGGGAGTGAAATAGCAGATTTTCTGGCCAATAGATCTCTAGAAGATTACGAGCCTTTGAACTTTGATTTCCCGAATGAAGATCTAATGTATGTTGCAACCATTAAAGAAGACGCTCAAGAAGGCCATCCTTGGAAAATAAAATTCTACAGAGCCTCAAACACTGTGGGTAATTGAATTGGGACAGTCCTAGTATCTCTAAACGGATATCATTATCCCTTTACTAGTAAATTGGATTTTGATTGCACAAATAATATGGCAGAATATGAAGCATGCATTATGGGTATCCGTTCAACCATAGAACGCAAGATCAAAGTACTAGAGGTATATGGTGATTCTGCATTAGTGATCTATCAGCTCAAAGGTGAATGGGAGACAAGAGACCCCAAATTGATCAATTATAGAAGGTTGTTTCTTGAATTAATTAAAGAGTTTGATGATATCACCTTCTGGTATCTCCCACGAGATGAAAACTAGATGGCCGACACCTTGGCTATTTTAGCTTCTATGATCAAAGTAAACAAACAAGAGGATGTGAAACCTATCCAGATTAATATTTATGAGGCTTCGGCTCATTGTTACTACATCAAAGAAGATGAAAGGAATGATCACCCTTAGTACCACGATACATTGCGATATGTGAAGAATCGTGAATATCCAGACCAAGAAACTGAGAATGATAAAAGGACATTGAGAAGATTGGCCAGTGACTATGTCTTAGATGGGGAGATCCGATACAAAAGAAGAAAGGATCAGGTACTACTAAGATGTGTGAATGTTGTTGAGGCTAAGAAAATCTTAGAAGAAGTCTATGAAGGCGTTTAGGAACACATACTAATGGTTTTGTGATGGCCAGGCAGATCATGAGATTCAGATATTATTGGTCCACCATGGAAGGAGATTGTATCAGTTATGCCAAGAGATGTCATAAGTGCCAAATTTATGGAGATAAAATTCATGTGCCTCCCTCACCTATTCATGTTATGACTTCTCCATGGCCTTTCTCTATGTGGGGCATGGATGTCATTGGGTCGATATCGCCAAAAGCTTTTAATGGGCATCGATTCATGTTCGTTGTCATTAATTACTTTACCAAGTGGGAAGAAGCCACTTCATATGCCATTGTTACCAAGTCGACAGTCAGTAAATTCTTGAAGAAAGAGATCATATGTCGGTATAGGACACCAAAAGGATTATATCTGACAATGCATTTAATTTTAACAAAAGCATGATAGTAGAGGTCTGTAGCCAATTTAAGATCAAACACCACAACTCACCACCATATCACCCGAAAATGAACGGTGTAGTAGAGGCAGCCAATAAAAACATCAAGAGGATCGTGGGGAAAATGACTGAGACTTATAAAGATTGGCATGAGAAGTTACCATTTTCCCCTATGCTTATCAAACGTCTGTCAGGACCTCCACCGAGGCAACGCCTTTCTCTTTGATTTATGGAATGGATGCGGTTTTGCCTATTGAGGTTGAGATTCATTCCCTCTGAGTTTTATCAAAACTAAAGTTAGATGAAGCAGAATGGATCCAGCCTCGATATGATCAGTTGAACTTCATTAAAAAAAGGTGAAAGCTATCCATCATGGTCAGATGTACCAAAAGCGAATGATGCAAGCTTATGAAAAGAAGGTTCACCCTGAAGAATTTCATGAGGGAGACCTAGTATTGAAAAAGATCCTGCCCATACAAAAGGATTTTAGAAGGAAATGGATACCAAATTGGAAAGGACCTTATATGGTAAAAAGGTATTTTTCGGAAGAGCGCTGATTTTGACCGAGATGGATGGCAAAAACTTGTCTAATCTTGTAAATTTGGATTCAGTCAAAAAGTACTTCGCCTAAAAAAAAGGGATAGGCCAAGGCGAAAACCCAAAAAGGCGCCTTGAAACCAAAGGGGTTTTGAGTTGAAAACCCGAGAAAGGGCAACTCAAACTTTGATCGAATATGGGGCATATGTTATTCTTGTCCCCTCAGAATTAACAAGGAGGAGGAACGTTACATCTTCGGGCATCAACGAAGTACTTTGGATCTCCTAAACACATATCAAGTTCTAAAAGGTCCTCGAGAAGTTTGTGCAAAGAAGCTCAAGTTGTGATATTTGGGGCACCAAATTTCATCTTACTCATTTTGTATTTTAGCAATGCTTGCTATTTTGATTAATCTATTCATTTCGAGCTCTGCTCCTAGTAAATTGCAATCTTGTTCATTGTTACAATACTTTTCAAGCATTTTTTTAAGGCAAAGTACCAGAAATTACCCCTTTTTTTTAACAAAATTTATGGAACAAGACCAGTTTTTTAATTATTCACCAGAAAGGGTCATTTTCCCCGAAAATGCGTCCACGTCAGCGCATTTTCAGGGGATACAGCAGGAAAATGCATCCCCGAGGGAGCATTTTCTGCCACATCAGCACAAATCGCGTCCTTGAGGGCGCGCTTTACTGATGTGGCAAAAATTGTAACACCCCTATCCCGAGTCCGTCGCCGGATTAGGGTTAAAAGCGTTACTTGATAGATCGAAAACATTTACGGAATTATCATATAGCCATTCATCAATATCAATCATAGTGTCCCTTAAGTAGGTCATCGAGACCTTAGACATGCTTATTAACCGGGTCGGGACTAATTCCAAACACATACAAAGTTTCATAGAAGAATGAAAACTTTTCTAAATACAGGGGATACACGCCCGTGGGAGTAGGCCGTGCTTCTCCCACGGCTACTTGACACATTCGTGTGTTTTTCCCATGGCTATATACTGCCAAAACCAACACGCCTACCAAGCACGCCTGTATGCTAAGGCTGTGTCCTTTAAGGTCATATACTGCCATTTCTCACACGATCTGTAGGCACGCCCTTGCCATGACCATGTACTCTTAATGCTAGCTACTGACTTTTACCCCACGATTATTAGGCATGCCTGTGTGCCATGGTCGTGTGACACAATAGGTCACTTGCAAGACCAACATGCCACCCATTTTGGGTCTCACCTACAAGCAATACATACCAAATCATAATATGCATATATGGCAACCAAAACATACCAAATTGCTCACTTCATCTATACATTCAATACCAATTCCATTCATACTAACTTACAAACTAAATCCTACATCATTTCAAGCATATATCATCCATTTGCTTAACCAAAACTTAACCATTTCATATGCATCAAAGCATACCAAAATATGTGCTTCATATAACTCATTCATTCAAGCATTTTATCAACTCAAGACTAACCAAAACATATGGCTAGAATCATCTTACAATCACATACACTTATCTAGCCTATACATGCCATAATTAGCTGTATAAATTTTAAAAAGGGTACCAAAATGATTTTAGTAATGTGATGACGATCCGTGACGGTCCCGAGCCTTCAGTAGCTTTGACGACCTATAAAATAGAGAAAACATGCACAGAGTAAGCTTTCCAAAAGCTTAGTAAGGTATAATACAAGTAAACCTAGCATAAAGGCATATATGCATAAAGTACATTGTCACATAACATTTACTTAGCAATTATCACATATTGTTTTGATTCATATACTTGGACCCAATTGCCACATTCATCCATACCAGAATCATATGTTTATATATACAACTCCTTCTTAAACACTCTTGCATCTTATTCTAGTGGTCATATTCAATCATACTTTTCTTTAATTCAAAGTCATATAGGTACTTACCTTTTATACACCTTTATTGTACATACCTAACATATCTGAAATAAATATACATTTACGTAATTGTTCATAGCTCGGATTTGCTCATTGAACAGTTCAGAATCTAATATGATACCCGAAAACTAAGAATAATTATACAATGTCAACGTCCCAGACGTGGTCTTATCGGATGTCGATGCCACTATCCCAGACAGGGTCTTACTCGTATTCAGATATCGATGCCACTGTCCCAGACAGGGTCTTACTCGTATTCAGATATCGATGCCACTGTCCCAGACAAGGTCTTACTCGTATTCAGATATCGATGCCACTGTCCCAGACAGGGTCTTACTCGTATTCAGATATCGATGCCCTTGTCCCCGATGTGGTCTTACTCATATTGAGATATTGATGCCATTGTCTCGATGTGGTCTTACTCGTATTGGATATCGATGCCTTCGTCCCGAGATAGGTCTTACTCGTATTGATATCGATCCCACTATCCTGCAAGGTCTTACTCGTATTCAGATATCAATTCCCTTTGTCCCGAGATAGGGTCTTACTCGTATTCGAGATATCGATGCCTTGTCCCGCATGTGGTCTTACTCGTATTCGGATATCGATGCCTTCGTCCCAGCATAAGGTCTTACTCGTATTCAAATATCGATGCCACTACCCAGACAGAGTCTTACACATAAACAAATATCGATCTTAACTTAAAATTTATGCACACATCATCTTGTAAACATTCAACGTTATCAATAATCACATAGACATACATATTCCAAACAAATACATTTATTTGCATAATGACTTACCTCGAATTCGATCTATCGGAATGGGAAACGACTACTCGTTTACTTTCATTTTCCCGCGATCTAAGTCCCTTTTCCTAGGTTCTTGATCTAAACATATCCAGAATTAACCCTTTTATTCACTAATTCATTCAATTCAATCCAAAAACACATATTTAGGGAAATTTACAAATTAGCCCTCATACTTACACAATTTATCAATTTAGTCTATTTTTCTCAAAACATCAAATTCACAAAATCAATACACAACCAAGCTTAGCCAAATATATATATACTTCATACAAGCCCATACTTTTCATCAATTTGCAATTTAGTCCTCTCAATTACTATTTTCTCAGTTTAGCCCTAAATAACCATTTTCACCAAAATCTCAAGAACAAATATGTTCATCTAGCTCAAATCTTCCATTTAACATCATAAAACATCACAAAGCTCAACATATCATCAATGACATAACTCACAAACATCATAAATTCACAAAATTGAGACATGGACTTGATAGTAGAAGAAGCAACGATTACAAAAACGTAGAAATTATCAAAAACTGAAACCAAATCATACCTTAATTTTGGCTTGATAGCAACTGAAACCTAAAATGGTTTTCTTCTTTTCTTTCTTTTTGTTTTTCGAAAAATGGACTAAAAATGGCTTTATTCATGCCATTATTTCATTATATAACTTATAATATTAAAATAATGTTAATATAACTTATAAATTAATCATATAAAAGCTTGATATATATAAAAATACATGTTACCGTCCACTTTTTATGATTTTGGCCAAATTGCCACATAAGGCCCTCCCTTTTACAAAGCCACAACACATTGATACTTAACAAATAGCAAGCAACTTTCACATTTAATGCAATTTCATCCTTTTGTCAAATTAAACACACAAACGGTCAAATTAGTTTGCGAAAATTTAGCACGTGCTTAGTCACATATCAACGGCACAGAAAATAATATTAAAATAATGTTCAGACTCAGATTCGTGGTCCCGAAACCACTGTTTCGACTAGGGTATAAACTAGACTGTTACAATTTTCCCCCTTAGGGATTTTCGTCCCCGAAAATCTTACCGTTAAACAGATTCGAATATTGTTATCTCATTGAGTTTTCAAACTCCCACATAGCCTCTTCTATGCCGTGTCGATTCCGCATTACTTTTACTAACGAAATTTTCTTGTTTCTCAATTCTATTGCATCATGAGCTAAGATACGGATTGGTTCCTCTTCGTATGTCATATCAGATCAAATTTAAATCATAGATGGGACACTCACATGTGACGGATCAGATTGATATCTACGGAGCTTTGAGACATGAAACATATTATGGGTCCTTTCTAGTTCAAAGGGCAACCTTAATCTATATGCAACCGGTCCGACACGTTCAATAATCTCATACGGTCGATAAACCTCGGACTTAACTTGCCTTTACGTCCGAATCAAAGCACTTTCTTTCACGGAGACACTTTCTGAAATACTTTGTCGCCGATTTCAAATTCTATATTCTTTTGTTTGAGTCCGCATAAGACTTATGACGGTCAGATGCTACTTTAAAACAATCTCGGATCAATTTCACTTTCTGTTCTGAATCTTTTATCAAATCAACCCCATGTAGTTTATTTTTACTAAGTTCAGTCCAATACAGAGGTATACGACATTTACGTCCGTACAAACTTCATAAGGTGCCATTTTGATGCTTGACTGAAAATTATTGTTGTATGCAAATTCAATCAATGGTATGTACTGTTCCCACGTACCATTAAACTCAAGTATATAGTATCTTAGCATGTCTTCGAGAATCTGAATAATTCGCTCAGATTGACCATCCTTTTACGGATGAAAAGCTGTACCAAAATGTAATTTCGTGCCCAAAGCTTCTTGCAATTTTCTTCCAAAATCGCGATGTGAATCTCAGATCTCTATCTGACACAATGGATAGTGGCACTCCGTGTAATCTCACAATCTCAGAAATATAAAGCTCGGCTAATCTATCAAGTGAATAATTAGATCTTATCGGAATAAAATGAGCAGATTTCGTCAATCGGTCAACCACGACCCAAATCACATCTTTCTTTCTCGGAGTCTGAGGCAAACCAGAAACAAAATCCATAGTCACTCTATCCCATTTCCATTCGAAATCGAATTTGGCTATAACAAACCAGAAAAAACTTGATGTTCAGCTTTCAATTGTTGACAACTAATCATTTCGAAATAAAGTCAAAAATATCCTGTTTCATACTAGACCACCAATAGTGTCGTTTCAGATCATGATACATATTTGTACTACATAGATGAACAGTTAAATGACTATTATATACTTCGTTCATAATCAACTGGATTAACTTAGGATTTCTCGGAACACAGACACAATCTCGAAATCTCAATCAATCATCAACAACTCAAAGCTCGGAATTAGAATTTGAATCACACTAGGACTCGTTTCGCTAACACTTCATTATCAACTTTCTGAGCATCACATATCTGCTGTAAAAACAATAGTTTTGCATTCTAATTCAACTAACACTGAACTATCATCAACCAAATCTAACAACCCAAGGTGAAAAACTCGGTCTTGCGAACCCTCTGTTGGTTAATTCTTGTAACAGTGACTTTAACTCTTTTAATTCTATTGGTGTCAATCTATACGAATCTATCGAAATAGGGGTCGTACCAGGCAACAGATCTATACCAAATTCAACTTCACAAATCGAAGGCAATCTCGGTAATTATTCAGGGAAAACATCAGAGAACTCACAGGCTACTGGCACCAATTCAACTTTTTTTTCATATACTTTCAAATCAATCACATAAGTAAAATATGCCTCGTAACCCTTTTTCACATAACTTTGAGTTTTCAAAATAGATATCACAGCAGGCATTCCATTCAAATCATTAAACTCAACTCGTACAATCTCATCATTCAGGCACCTCAAATCAATTGTCTTTCTTTTACAGTTCACAACAACATTATGCATAAATAACCTATCCATACCCAAAATAATATCAAACTCATCAAATGGCAAAAGCATCAGGTCAGCAGGAAAACAGGTATCTCGAAACATTAACAGCCAATTCTTTCATGCTTTGTCAACCAAAACATTTTTACCTAAGGGTTCGATACTTTTAAAGTAAACTCAGTAGACTCTACAGGCAAGGTCTGGCTAAATACTAATTTCATACATATATACAAATGCGTAGAACCAGGGTCTATCAATGCAATCACAGAAATATCATAAAGAGTAAACGTACCCGTAATAATATCTGAATATGAAGTTTCCTCACAAGCTTGAGCAGTATACGTTCTAGATGGCTCTCTAAATTCAGATTTTGCAACAGTATCCCTTGTAGGCCTCTGACTATTACTGACATTTCTTGTATTTTAGGAAGACCGATTTCTCTCTAGGGCCTTATCTAATCTCGGATCTTGAGTAGTCTCTTGTTCAACAGACTCTAGGCAGTCTCGAATATAATGATCTAACGATCCACATCTGAAGAAGGCTTGATTATTCAATCTACAATTCCCGAATGTCTTTTATTATAACGCTTACATTTAATCGCTCGGATCTGACATTTTCAACACTCGCAATCGTTAGGCAATCTCGAATGAAGTGATTTCATGATCCACATTTATAACAAACTCTATTGTTGTACTTGCCCCAACATTTTCCCATATGTTGTCTTCCACACTGTCTACACTCAGGTTTGTTGCTTTTAGTACTTCCATCATTTGATTCTATTTGAGCTTGAGTTCCCAGACCAATATTTGGTCTCACACGATCTCTACTCGTATGTCCGATTGAAACATTTAATCTATTTCTTGCATCTCTACATTTCTTCTTCAAAGGTTGAGAGAAATTACTTATCAATCTTTTTCTTTCATTACGAGCTTCAGAATCTACTTTCTCGATATTATCATCATTAATAGCTCGAAATTCTTCAGCCCCATACTTATGAATCTTATCAACCGGAGGCTTGTTCAACAGATTCGGATACATAACCGGTGGCACAACCGTAGTCTGAGGAGGATTAACCGGGGGGAGGGGTTGCGAAATAGTCGGGTTATTTTTCATGAATTGAGTGAACCACTCACTCATCATCTGGAAGAAAACTTGCTTAGCTTCTCCCTCCTGACCGCTCATAGTCGGTCTTGAATCAGAAAGATCTATCCCTTGCGCGGGAGCAGGCATATTACTTTCTATGTTGTCAGCTACGGCTCTTTCGGGATCCATTGCTATTCGGAAATCACATTTATACTTCAGGATTCATCACACTATCACATTTCAAATATTATGGCATGTATAGCTAGACTCTGACACACTACGTTAGTCCAAGAATCGACTAAACTATAGCTCTGATACCAAACAAATGTAACACCCTATCCCGAGTCCGTCGCCGGATTAGGGTTAGAAGCGTTACCTGAAAGATCAAAAACATGTACGGAATTATCATATAGTCATTCATCAATACCAATCATAGTGTCCCTTAAGAAGGTCATCGAGACCTTAGACATGCTTATTAACCAAGTCAGGACTAATTCAAAACACATACAAAGTTTCATGAAAGAATGAAAAATTTTCTAAATACAGGGGATACATGCCCGTGAGAGTAGGCCGTGCTTCTCCCACGGCT
The DNA here is from genome assembly GCA_025506655.1 of Gossypium rotundifolium. Taxonomy (NCBI): domain Eukaryota; kingdom Viridiplantae; phylum Streptophyta; class Magnoliopsida; order Malvales; family Malvaceae; genus Gossypium; species Gossypium rotundifolium. The sequence goes on from CP106733.1 coordinate 162,084,639, forward strand.
ACTTGACACACCCGTGTGTCTCTTCCGTGGCTATATACTGCCAAAACCAACACGCCTACCAAGCACGCCCATGTGCTATGGCCGTGTCCTTTAAGGTCATATACTGCCATTTCTCACACGACCTGTAAGCACGCCCGTGCCATGATCGTGTATTCTTAATGCTAGCTACTGACTTTTACCCCACGGTTACTAGGCATGCCCGTGTGCCATGGTCGTGTGACACAATAGGTCACTTGCAAGACCAACATGCCACCCATTTTGGGTCTCACATACAAGCAATACATACCAAATCATAATATGCATATATGGCAACCAAAACATACCAAATTGCTCACTTCATCTATACATTCAATACCAATTCCATTCATACTAACTTACAAACTAAATCCTACATCATTTCAAGCATATATCATCCATTTGCTTAACCAAAACTTAACCATTTCATATGCATCAAAGCATACCAAAATATATGCTTCATATAACTCATTCATTCAAGCATTTTATCAACTCAAGACTAACCAAAACATATGGCTAGAATCATCTTACAATCACATACACTTATCTAGCCTATACATGCCATAATTAGCTGTATACATTTTAAAAAGGGTACCAAAATGATTTTAGTAGTGTGATGACGATCCGTGACGATCTCGAGCCTTTAGTAGCTTTGACGACCTAATAAAATAGAGAAAACACACACAGAGTAAGCTTTCCAAAAGCTCAGTAAGTCATAATACAAATAAACCTAGCATAAAGGCATATATGCATAAAGTACATTGACACATAACATTTACTTAGCAATTATCACATATTGTTTTGATTCATATACTTGGACCCAATTGCCACATTCATCCATACCAGAATCATATGTTTATATATACAACTCCTTCTTAAACACTATTGCATCGTATTCTAGTGCTCATATTCAATCATACTTTTCTTTAATTCAAAGTCATATAGGTACTTACCTTTTATACACCTTTATTGTACATACCTAACATATCTGAAATAAATATACATTCACGTAATTGTTCATAGCTCGAATTTGCTTATTGAGCAGATTCGAATCTAATATGATACCCAAAACTTCGAATAATTGTACAATGTCAACATCGAGGCGTGGTCTTATCGGATGTCGATGCCTTCGTCCCGCATGTGGTCTTACTCAGATTCGAGATATTGATGTCCTTTGTCTGGAGTGGTCTTACTTGTATTGAGATATCGGTAGGGTCTTAATCGTATTGGATATGTCCCGACGGTCTTACTCGTATTCGAGATATCGGTGCCCTTGCCCCAGACAGGTCTTACTCGTATTCAGATATCGATGCCATCGTCCTGCACGTGGTCTTTCGTATTCGGATATCGGTGCCTTTGTCCCTGCATGAGGTCTTACTCGTATTCGAGATATAGATGCCACTTTCTCGGATAGGGTCTTACTCGTATTCGATATCGATGCCCATTGTCCTCGCATGCGGTCTTACTCTATTCGGATATCGATGCCATTGCCCCAAACAGGGTCTTACACGTAAACAAATATCGATCTTAACTTAAAATTTATGCACACATCATCTTGTAAACATTCAACATTATCAATAATCACATAGACATACATATTCCAAAAACAAATACATTTATTTGCATAATGACTTACCTCGGATTCGATCTATCGGAATGGGAAACGGCTACTCGTTTACTTTCGTTTTCCCGTGATCTAAGTCTATTTTCCTCGGTTCTTGATCTAAACATATCCAAAATTAACCCTTTTATTCACTAATTCATTCAATTCAATCCAAAAACACATATTTAGGGTAATTTACAGATTAGCCCTCATACTTACACAATTTATCAATTTAGTCTATTTTTCTCAAAACATCAAATTCACAAAATCAATACACAACCAAGCATAGTCGAATATATATATACTTCATACAAGCCCATACTTTTCATCAATTTGGTAATTTATTCCTCTCAATTACTATTTTCTCAGTTTAGCCCTAAATAACCATTTTCACCAAAATCTCAAGAACAAAGTATGTTCATCTAGCTCAAATCTTCCATTTAACATCATAAAACATCACAAAGCTCAACATATCATCAATGACATAACTCACAAACATCATAAATTCACAAAATTGAGACATGGACTTGATAGTAGAAGAAGCAACGATTACAAAAACATAGAAATTATCAAAAACCGAAACCAAATCATACCTTAATTTTGGCTTGATAGCAACCGAAACCTAAGATGGTTTTCTTCTTTTCTTTCTTTTTGTTTTTCGGCAAAATGGACTAAAAATGGCTCTATTCATGCCATTATTTCATTATATAACTTATAATATTAAAATAATGTTAATATAACTTATAAATTAATCATATAAAAGCTTGATATATATAAAAATACATGTTACCGTCCACTTTTTATGATTTTGGCCAAATTGCCACATAAGGCCCTCCCTTTTACAAAGCCACAACACATTGATACTTAACAAATAGCAAGCAACTTTCATATTTAATGCAATTTCATCGTTTTGTCAAATTAAACACACAAACGGTCAAATTAGTTTGCGGAAATTTAGCACGTGCTTAGTCACATATCAACGGCATAGAAAATAATATTAAAATAATATTCAGACTCAGATTCATGGTCCCGAAACCACTGTTCCAACTAGGGTATAAACTGGACTATTACAAAAATACTCCCCTGGGATGCGTTTTAGCCCGTATTTTTTTTCCAAAAAAAACTATTCTCGAATTAAATTTTCAAAAAAGTAATTTTTTAAATATTATAAAAATAGACTAAATTTTTAAAAATTTACGAGAATAAACTTTTATAAAGGCTCAAAGTGACAACACCATTTTTTTTAAGGTGTCATCAATTAATATGGAAATATAACTTACAAAGGAAATCTTTATATAGACCCAAAGTCTCATTTTCCTTATTTTCTTGAGCAATGTGGGATATGAGATATGTGTATATATAGACTCATGAATAATTTTGCATCTTGTTCCTAAACAATGTGGGATTCCTTCCTCTTTTAACTAACAATATGAGATGAAAGGCTATACTAAATTTGATTTTTTTTTTTACAAAACAATTTCTATTTTTTATATTTTGTTAACATTTTCTCATATTATAAAATTATCTTTCGAGATATTTAATCTTGTTGCATTTTAGAATTGTTAACATATACAAAAGAACTATTAAAAAAGAGAACAAATTGCACATATGAAACATGTACATGCAATAGTCTTCTATTCAATTTTAAATGTTTGAAGTTAATATCAATGCAATTCTAATTTTTAAAATAATTTTCCATTATTTAAATTTAGAAGTTATACTTTTTATTGTTTATTATTTATTTTATTTTATATTATGAATGTTTGATTAATAAATAAATGGTGAGTATTTGGTACTCAAATAGTATTTTTGTAATTTTAAAATTTGATATATCTTTTAAAATATTTATTTTAATATTTTACTATACTAATTAATTTTTTAATTCTAATTTAATTTAATTTTTATCACCTAATGAATGCCGATAAATTTATTTTAGATATATTTTGACTAGATAGATAATCTATTTAAACATAGTATATAATTATGTTAAATAAGTTTTTTATAGAAATATATAATATACATAAAATATAATAATTATTTTTCATATTTTATATCTAGATTAAATTACATTAGTAGTCACTTAACTATATTTTTAGCTATCGAATTATAAAACTTACAAAATTATCACTCAACTATTAGTAATTTTTAAATATTTATTTTTAATATTTTACCATACTCATTTTATATTTTATATTTTTTTTACTTATAGAGTTTAAAAGTTTTATTTATAATGTAACAAATGTTAACTTTTTGTAAAAAATTTAAACTCTAAGTAAAAAAAATCAAATATAGTGTAGCATTTCATCTCATGTTATTAGTTAAAAGAGGAAGGAATCCCAAATTGTTTAGGAACAAGCTGCAAAACTGTTCATGAGTCTATATATACACATATCTCATATCCCACATTGCTCAAGAAAACAAAGGAAATGAGACTTTGGGTCTATATAAAGATTTTCTTTGTAAATTATATTTCCATATTAATTGATGACACCTTAAAAAATGGTGTTGTCACTTTAAGCCTTTATAAAGGTTTATTCTCGTAAATTTTTAAAAAATTTGGTCTATTTTTATGATATTTAAAAAATGACCTTTTTTGAAAATTTAATTGAGAATAGTTTTTTTTTGGAAAAAAACACAGGCTAAAATGCGTCCTCGATGGAGCGTTTTTACCACATCAGCAAAGCGCGCCCTCAAGGACGCGATTTGTGCTGATGTGGCAGAAAATGCTCCCTCGGGGACACGTTTTCCTGCTGCATCCCCTAAAAACGTGCTGACGTTGACATGTTTTCAGAGAAAATAGCCCTTTCCGGTAAATAATTAAAAAACTGGTCATGTTCTGTAAATTTTGTAAAAAAGGTTATTTTCTGGTACTTTACCCCTTTTTTTTAAATAACGATTAATGGACTAATAATATTCAAATAAGAGGAGTTTTGCATATTACTCTGAAGAGTTCAAAATAGTACAAGGATTTGAAATAGGACCACTAGTCAGAACTAACCAAATTTAAGAGTTGAAAATACTTGGAAAAAAATAATCTAAATTGGTGATTATTTCTTCGAGTTCTCTATTAAAGATACCATCTGAATAAGAAGGCAGGGTAATACGTTAGTGATAGAACCCTAGTGAACAACAAGCAGTGTCAACCTGAGCATTAAAAAGGGATCATTCTCGAAAAAATGACATTCTGCATTCATGCAAATATTGTTCATACATATCTAGTTAGGAGCAATTGATTCATTATGATCATAACATCCTAATTACTCGGCATAAAGATAGGCCCATGAAATGGATTCTATAGGTCATGTTCCCTAGAGAACGGTGTAACAGATCAGTGAAACCATAAATCCTATACCCCTAAAGTTACAGTGAGACGGACTTAAGTTATCATGGCGAATCTAATCTCCCTGAAGTTGTAGTGGAGCAGGTTAAAGTTATAAATCTCATCTCTCTAAAGTTGTAGTAGAGCAGATTGAATATGGCGAATCTCATTTCCCTGAAGTTGCAGTGGAATAGATTAAAGCTACAAGTCACAAATCCTATACATCTAAAGTTGTAGTAGGTCGGATTAAATCTACCATGCCGAATCTTATCTCCCTAAAGTTGTAGTGGAGTAGATTGAAGCCACTAATCTTATCTTCCTAAAGTTACAGTGGAGCAGATTGAAGCCACAAAACTTATCTCCCTAAAGTTGCAGTGGAGCAGATTGAAGATATGAATCTTATTTCCCTTAAGCTGTAGTTGAACAGATTAAAGCTACGAGTTACAAACCTTATCTCCCTGAAGTCGCAGTGGAGCAGATTGTAGATGTGAGTCTAATCTCCCTAAAGTTACGGTGGAGTAGATCAAAGCACTAATTCCTATACCCCTGAAGATGTAGTGGGATAGAATGAGGCTACTTGAAGAAGAAAAACACCAAAGAAGTCAGGACTCGGCAAGACCAGACAAAATTGGCCCTTGCTAAAGTCTTTGCTCCATTCTCGTTGCACGACGATGAGCAAAGAAGGGTAACTGTAATAGGCCAATTTTGGCCCAGGCCCTGATTACAAAAATAAAACAAACTTAAACTAAAATAATAGTCCCCAATGTCCAATTACAAAAAAGGCCCAAATGGCCTAAAATAAATTAAAACCATAGTAGCCCAAATGGCCCAAAACTAAACTAATTTTCAAAAAAAAGGGGGAAGAAACCCTAGCCGCATGCCATGTCGGTGTTCATGTGCGCATGCCTTTGCCACCGCTGCCATCAGCCACTCCGCGGTCACCTGCAAAAAAAGGAGCAGCACGCAACAGCAAAAAACACGCAAGCAGTAGCAAACAAAAAAAAAGGATCTTGTAATTTCGGCTATAAAAAAAGCCACAAAATCTACTTGTAATTTTTTACGAACACAAAAAGAGTAATCAAAAAACAAAGTTCAAAAATTCAAAAGGTGATTTTTTCTATTATTTTTATTTTTTTTCTCTTCTGAATTTATTTCATAATAAAAAAGCATAAATAAAAATAAAAAAGGGTCGAAAACCCACCTTGTTCTTCACGATCTGCCACCAAGGACCGTCATCTCTGATGAAAGATGACATTTTTCGGATGAAGAGGTCTTCAAAACCAAAAAAATCGAAAGGTTCTCTAAGGATTTCTACTATTTTGATGAGTTCTTTAAAAAATAACCCCAAATCGGGATTTGGAGAGTCGAAAAGCCCCAAAAAATGGCCTTTTTGCTCTTTCGGCCACCGTGGGCGGTAGCGCTATCGCCGGCGATCGGCGACCGCCACGGTGGTCGATGGCCGGACCCAATGGTCATAGGGGCGACCTAGAGAGAGTGAGGGAGAGTGTTGTTTTTTGTTTTTTTAAAGAAGAAGGGTGCAGAATGAATTTTTTTTTTTCAAAAAAAATTTAGCTTAAATAGGCCCTATAAAACGACGTCGTTTAAGGGCTATTCCAATAGCCCTAAAACGGTGCCGTTTTGGCCTTGACCCAAGATCCGACCCAGAAAGACAAGCTTATTCTCAAAGGTTCAAGGTGTCGTGTCCTAACTTACGGGATGTGACATTTTGTTATCTCGAGACAAAAGAGTCTTTAACATTTGTTTCAATTTGTTCAAACGGTTTTTAATTAAAAAATAACATAATATAAAGAGGGGTCGTATTTAAATTCTTTTCGAGTTTTTAACTTTCGATATTTAAACATTAATTAATCAATTAAGTACTAATTTTGTGCGTTACGAGGGTGCTAATCATTCCTCGTACGTAACCGACTCCCGAACCCATTTCTGAATTTTTGTAGACCGAAAAACAATGTTTTAATAAATCAAATTGTTTATATTAAAACAATCAAATTACAAGTGATCCGATCATACCTAATAAAAAAGATTGGTGGCGACTCCCATATTCGTTTTTAAATAAAAAGTTGACCTTTTCAAAAAAATGGTTTAAAGAATAACCATGACGTGCATAATTAAGCCCTGAAAGAGAGGCCTTAAATCGAATACGTTGATTCCACACTTAAAACATTAGTACATTAAACAAATAACTTCCAATTCTTAAGGAAATATTACCTCAAAAGACTTCATAAATTAATTTATTTAACATTCAAAATGCTTAAACGAATAACTTCCAATTTTAATGAAGCGTTCATTATATATGAGCTATTATGTCATATATGGGGATTGTAATTGAGTTAGCTAAGTCTAAATTATTTATATTTTAGTTTTTAAATTAAATAATATCTTTAACTTAATATAATCACTACATAAAAACCTAGCATTTAAAATAATAATAATTATATCATTAAATTCAAATTTTGGAGTTAATATTATTAAGAGGTATTTACCTCGATCAAAATAAAATTAGACTTAACCAATAAAATAGATGAGGACACTTGTAATTTTCCCTCAAAAAATCTTTATTTATACCACAAATCCGGACTTAGTGACACCAACTCAATTAAAAAAGTAAAAAATATCATTCTATAATTAAAATAAATTATATTATTCAAGTGTACTTTAATCTTTTCTTTTTTTGAAAAGCCAATAAAATCTACATGCATGTGGTGGTGGGATTTGAACCCTTAACAATTGCATTGTAAAATTTAAACATTACCATTTCACCAAAACTTTTCTTAAAATGTTATGTATATTTTTTATCTTCATTAATTGTATATATTGATAATGTTGTTGATTGAGTTGGTACACAAGTTAACTGGCATCAACCTAAGATTAATGATAACACAATGATAAATAATTATAATACATTTAATATTCTTAATCTAATCTATTTACCTGTTTAAATTTTGTTTTATTCATAATTTAACTTAATTTTTATTTTAATATCATATATGTTGAATGTGTTATTATTAATCAGTTTTAGATCATGTCTTGTACCTTTTAAATAGAATTTTAGTATTATTTATATGTGAGAAAGTTAAAAGGATTGATATGCATGTTTTTATATACATGGATATAAAGTTCGAGTAAAAGTGATTAAACAAATTAAAGAGAAGTGAAAATCATTTGAACATAGGAAACTCAAGCACAAACATTACATAAACATTAATAAACAATCTTTACATAAAACGGCACATTGCATTAATTAAACCCACCCTTGATTTACTCTCGATTTTTACTATTTTCAGTCTTTCACTGCATGCTATTTATTTCACTAACTCTGTAATCCAGTCAAGATGTTGCAAATCCATATCCGCCATCTCAACCCCGTCCCCATCCTCATCCTCATCCTCATACTTACTACTATTGTTCTTATTTTTCTTATTATTCAGCTCCCTTTCCTCATCTTCCCTCATCTTCAATGCCCTCAAACTCTTGAGCAAAGTCGAAACCCCTTCCAGTTGATGTGGCGGCGGTGGTGATGGCTCCACATACTGTGCCTGCATTGACGTGGAACCTTCTACACCACCTGATGGAGACCCCATCATCATCATCAGCTGATGATCTCCTCCCCTTTTCATCACCATCCTCCCCTTTTGTGCAAAAGGGCCGCTGAATTTGGAGTCGGACCTCAGCTGGTCTGGTGTGTGGGCAAAGAAACAAACCTTACGTTGGCAGAACATGCCAGCATTGCATGCACGCGTGCGGTACTTGACGGGGTGCAGCCAGTACTCGAATACGCCGTGAGCGAACTCGCAGGCGTCGCCCTTTTGGCATTTCCCGTTGCGGAAGGCAGGGCAGGCAATGGCGGTGTAGGGGAACTTGCGAGGGTCCCGGCGTTGAGCCTTCTCACCACGGTGGGCGTAGGGGCACTCCGTCCAATCGTGGCTACGCATCCTGGTGCAGCGTTTGATCTTGTAAGCGTACATGCGGAATTCATCGGACCCATAGATGGCTTCATCAAGGGCATTGTTGTATCGAGCCAGAGCTTGAGCCTGAGCCTGAGCCTGAGCCTGTGCCTGAGCTTGAGCTTGAGCTTGAGCTTCAGCCTCGGCCTCAGCATGGGCCTGGGCAAGATTAAAGCTGGGGAGAAACTGTTGCTCTGCGAATTCATAGAAACTGGGACTGGTGATACCTTTCGACATTTCTCTAGATTAATGGGAAATAACGAGATAATCCAAAACCAAATGCAGGTGCAAAATATTGATTGATCTTATTCAAAGGCGTTAACTAGTGCAAGCAAATCAAGCGCCCCAAAGAAGAGATGAAAATTAAAAGAAACTATATCAATATAACGTATTAGCTAGGTTGAGTCTATTAATAATACTAAGTGATAATAGCAGGAGAATGGATTTGAGTAGAATTATAGTGAGCTGTGGGAATTAATAGAGGAAGAAGAAGAACAGAAAAGGGGGAAAAGCCCATGACTGCATGCTGCTACCTTACTACAGAAACCAAAGAGACAAACAAACAAATAATAACAATAATGATAAATAAAAAAGGTTGTAGGAGAAGATGAAACACTTGGGAAAGTTAAAAGGGATTATATAGAGAGAAGTAGGGTTAAAAAGTAAAAGGCAAGGCATGGTGAAAGTTACATTAGAACTCTATAGGCCATACCCATTAACCTGATCTTTCATCTAATAGTAACCGACGTTTTTCTCTTTCTGTCTCTAATGAAGCATTTGCTCCTTCCTTGCTTTCGCCCTCCTCTAGCCACATGTTTTGCTTCCATCACTCTACACTTTCTGCTTCCCCTTTTTAATTTACCAACTTTTCTCCAGTATCTATCTTATTCTTTGTTTAATAAATCTCAATCTTTTTACACAACATTTAGGTCTGTGTCAATTTGGTTTTAGATCCCTCTATACTAGTGGTTCTTTTAAAAAGTCAATTAAATTTATTTGTGCAACAAAATTATAAGATTTTTTTAATAGGACTGCAATTAAAACTTTTAACCCACAAATGAAATTAAAAAAAGATTGATATAGCTACTTCAATTGTATTTCAAAAATAAATAAATGTTTCATGTTTATGGAATTCATCACATATGCCCAATAATATATAATCCTATCAACACTATCATACCTTGGCATATCCTAAATATCAAAGATGAAGACATATAGTTCAACTACTATATATAATGAATGGCTTGAGCCCTAGATTAGTTAATTGGTGATGTGTTGTTTTTAAATGGTAGTCGATACGTATCGATTGGTACATATCGTTTCAATCTTAATTCAGTATCAAGTAGTATATATTTCATCTTGTTTCGGTCAAAATTTTGATACGTTTCGGTCATTTTGATATGTTTCGATTAATACCAATTTATATCGCTACGTACTTGCCCATTATTGATTAGTAAAAAATTTTGACATTTTAAATTAATTTCAAATTTTTTTATCTTTAACTATTTTAATTTTTTCAAAATTATGTTTAAAGTGAAAAGTTATCATCACCTAAATAATAATTTTAAAAATATATATTGATATAAATATACTTTTATAGATATATATGCATCCATATATAGTATATATTTTATTTTTAACCAAAATAACATATAATCTATGAAAAATTAAAATTTAGATTATAAATATATACGTGAAAATATTTAAATGTAGAGAAAGGATTGTATGAAACTGTAATTTCACACTTTTACTCCCTAAAAATTTAAATCTAACTAAAAATTAAGAAGAAAAATATGATTTATCATTCTCCCATTGAAAAAGGGATAGAGATGATGTGAAATCATAGTTTCATACAATCTATCCGCTTTAAATATATATATATAATTTATAAACAAATTAAAAATTTAATTATAAATGTAAATTTTTTAGAAATAATGATAAATTTAAAATAGGACACTAAAACACATTAATACAAATATATACTAGCACTAAAATAAAAACAGTAAGATATTAACTACATTAGAAAATAATGTGGATTGCAGTTAAGTGTGAATAATGGAGATTAGAGTAAATAAAAAGAAGAAGAAGAGTAAATGATAGCAATTGCAAATTAATTAATTAATTAATTTTGTGAAATTAAATTGTTGGGTGACATTGAAGTAGAGTAGCATATAGCTTAGGAAGGAAATGGAGGTTAAAAATAGTAAATGACATGGACAATCACACGTGTTGATTATAAGTAGGAGTACTTATATAAGGACAAAACTGAAAAGTTAGATTCTATGGTACAGGTGTTGAGAGAAAGACATTACTCAGCAACCATGCCATGTTCACACACACACTCTAACTCACTTGATAAATTTTGTAAACTATATGACAAACCTAAGAAACTAACTCTAATTCCCTCGTGGGACTAATATTTCATCCATTCTTTTATGTGAAAATATATTAGTTTATTTATAAATAAAAACTTTATTTTAACCAAACAAATTATATATTAATTTAAATTTTAAGCTATAAAATCAAAACTTGATATAAATTCTGCACTCTTAATCTTAAATAAAAAATATAATAATTAAAATTAGTATTTATCTATAAGTCAAATATTTTTTATTTTATCCAATAATAAAGGTTCATTGACATCTGCATAAAATATCATCTTTTTTTTTTTATCCTACAAGGAAATTATATAAATAAAGTTTGAAGTTTGAACCCTTATGATTAGAGTGTCAAACAAAAGACTTTACCTATTGGCATAGGTTATAATAAATGGATTAAAAATTAAATAAAGTAAAAAAATATATAAGAGATTATATTTTAAAATATAAAATATAAAATATTAATTCACCTCAATATAATTGCAAATGATCTCTGGCATATAAGTTGTTTTATTTTTTTAAAATTTGTGGGGACCTTGAAGGGTGAAAATTATATTTTAATTAAATTGACTTAAGTTAATTACCAAAACCATTGAGATGAGAGTAAGCAGTTGTAACTTCAAAACTACGTATGTTTGCATTCAATATAATGCTAGTGGAAGATTTTATTTTACAAGGAGCTTTTAAGTATTTTTTTAGTTAAGCTTAATTTAGTTTAAAGTTGGGCTCAATTATTACTTTATTATTTAATTTATTTTGTATCAAATTCATATTTGAAGTTTCAAAACCTCATATTTGTCACTTCAAAAATCTAGTTTTGCTAAAATAAACTGACATTACATGATTCACACATTTTTTGCGAATTAAATAAAAATTCAAAAAATTTATATAAACTCAGAAAAATTCAGATATTATAAAATTGTATATTCATTTTTAAAAATAAATAAAATACAAAAATGTAAGAAAAATCCAAAAATAAATTATATTTAAAACAGATAAAATGACATATTGCTAAATTAAAATAACTCTTATAGTCCTTTGGGGCTAAAATTACAAAACAAATATAATATGTATTTTTAAAATAAAATTTAAAAAAAAGGAAAAGTAAAACAGCAGCATTTCATGAAAAATAGAAAAAGCATTTAAGATTAATAAAAATATTGTAGATATTTATATATTTATATTATTTTTTTGTGTGTGTGTTTTTTAAATTTTATGTATTTTTTTTAAAAAGAAAGAGTATATTTTATAATTTCTGGAAATTTGTTATCTTTTAAAGAAATTTCTAGTTATTCTAAATTGGTATTTATTAATTTATATTTTTATGTATTTAATGCATTTTAGATTTAGTAAAATTGGTTATAAAGATTTTGGCATTACATTTATATATGCTACTAATTAAGAAGAGATGATTGGGAAGAAAATGTGATGGCATTCCATTTTTTAAAGAATAACTTAATAGATGAAAGAAATTCCCAATTCTATAGAGAAAGAAGGCCAAGATCCTCGAATTTTTTTACTACTTTCACAACCTTTGATTTTGAAATATATATTTATGTCAATTAACATTGCTAATGAGTAGTAAAATTAACCCTGAATTTAACTTTTAGATTAATTGTTCATGACCATTGCAATTCAGGCCTAAAATCACACCATCTTTCTTCACTACTTTTACCTAAAAAAATTCGACTAGAGGATCTCAAGATGTAAAAACATGTCCAAAATTGAACGTGAATTAAGTAAATGAATCATCGTACCTTTGTTGCTGGTTATCAATTTGCTTCCATAATCATAATTGTCAACAACCGTTTCTATGTGAAACCCTAAGCATCTTCGACATTGATTTTTACGATAAGCTTCATACTCATCAAAAGATATCAGACGTTGGAGCAACTTGAATAGCTTAATTTTCAGCATCAGTTTTGTGTAGCAATAGTAAATCATTCAACGAGCATTTGAAGTATGAACTGATCTCACTAAATCAGAATCCATTGAATTCAAAAGATGAATAGTAGATTGAAAGGAAATATATTTCGATACATTCGATAGTAAGTGGAAACGTTTTAAAATATAAATTTTTTGATACGTGGTGATTAAAAGCTATTCGAAAGGAAATATAGTTCGATACGTTCGATAGTCAATGGAAACATTTTAAAATATAAACTTTTTAATACGTGGTGATTAATGTAAGAAAATTGGCGTCGTTTAGTGCAATTTTTATTTTCAAATTTTACATAAAAATTAATAATTTCATTAAATAATTTTTACAGTGATGCTTTACTTTCAATATCTTCAATAAAAAAGAAAAACATCCAAATGTATATTTTGGCATTTTAGTTAGGTTATCCCTTCTTAATTAAACCACTTAAACAATAAATCTACTAATAAAAAGAAAATCTAATTATATTATAGTTAGATCATAACAGTTAATGTTGTATCATCCAATAAACCTCGTGAGCAATAGCTGAAACTTGCCGTAAAATGATGGAATTGTGAACTGTAAATAAATCTCAATTAATAGATCATAATTGTAGGCAAAATCTCAATGATTTTGTGTATATAATAAACCTAGCTACATTGCTTTTTGTTTATTTGTTTTTTGATCGAGTTGGTGTTACGAGTCACTGAGCACCAACTCGATTAAGAAAATATTTTTCTATAATTAAAATATGGTATATCATTTAAGGGTTCTTTAATCTTTTTATTTTTTGAAAAAAACTAATAAAAAATTTATGTGATTGAATTTAAACTCATATCTTCGGTGAATAAAACACTAACATTACCACTTAAGCAAAGATTTATTTTAATATAGCATTTACATTTTAATTGTATTATGCATTTTTTATTACGTCTATCAATTGTATACATTGATTGAGTTGGTGTCACAAGTCAACTCAACACTAACTCAATATAAATAATTGTAACGCATTTAGTATATTCATAATATGATTCGTTTACATGTTTTAATTTCATTTTATCCATAATTTAATCTACTTTTTATTTTAATATAATACATATTTCATACGTTATTACTAATTACTTTCAAATATGTTATTTTTAAATTAATCACATAACTTTTACATACATATGCGTATAGGAATTTTTGGTATACATATTTTAGAAGATTTTATACAAATTAAATTTAGCTTAATTATTTCATAGTATACAAGTGATTGAGTTTTATTTTTCATAATGGTATGTTTTACATGGGCAAATTTCGTTATTAGTTAATGAGCATTTATATTTTAAATTTATCTATTTTAGTTTTTATATTTTTAAAATTTGAAATTTCAGTAATGATGAAATGATAATTATTAAGTTTATCAAGTTCACTACACCAAAACAGACTTTTAGCGGCGTTTTTAGTGGCGTTTTAAAGAAAAACGCCGCAAATTTTATACATTAGCTGCGTTTAATGAAGCACGCCAAAAAAGATCAATAGTGGCGTTTATTTACCAAACGCCGCTAAAAGTCTGGCCTTTAGCGGCGCTTTCCCAAAACGCCGCTAAAAGTCTGGCCTTTAGCGGTAGCGTCCCCAAAACGCCGCTAAAAGTCAAGTCGATGGCGGCTTTTCGAAACGCCGCTAAAAGTCTGGCCTTTAGCGGCGCTTTCCCAGAAACGCCGCTAAAAGTCTGGCCTTTAGCGGCGCTTTCCCAGAAACGCCGCTAAAAGTCTTGCCTTTAGCGGCGCTTTCCCAGAAACGCCGCTAAATGTAATTTTAAAGTTTAGGGTTTAGGGTTTAGGGTTTATGGTTTATGGTTTAGGATTTAAAGTTTATGGTTTAGTGTTTAGGATTTAGGATTTTAGGGTTTTAGGGTTTATTAGGGTAAGTTTAGTGTTTAATTTTTTGCCTTAGTGTTAAAGGTTTAGCATTTAGTGTTTAGTGTTTAGGTCATAAGGTTTAGGGGTTAATGGTTTATGGTTTAGGATTTTAGTTGTTTAGAGTTTATAAAGGTTTATAGTTTAGGGTTTAAATTTTGGGGTTACGTGTTTAAGGTTTTATAGGTTTTAGAGGTTTAGGGTTTAGGGTTTAGGGTTTCATTAAAAATTCGTAAAAATCTAAAATGCCAAGTAAAATCATTTTTATATTTAATTTTTAATTATTGTTCGATTCAATAGGGCCAATGTGAACCTAATTGTTAAATTCATAAACTAATGTGAACTTACTTACCAAGTTCATGAGTCAAAATTACATTATTCTCATTTTTTATTTCCCATTTTACATCCTTCGTTTTACAAGTTCTTTTTCTTCTTTTAAACGTTGCTTGGATGTTAAATGTTATTCAAAACATTAAATATGTTGGTATAATAGATACATACGTGTTTTAAAAATATTTCATGCCGGATCTGACGAGAATTTAATGCTTAAACTGTAAGGTAAAACAATGGAATAAGCTTATAATACAACATAGATACCTTGAATTTTAATTAGAACCTTTTGAATTTAGGTACCGATTAAAAATTTGAACAATAGTTTAAGGTGGTTAAGTGAAATTAACCCTTTTATGTTTACACTGTGATCTATGGGATAATTCCTTCCTTATGCCACAAAAAAGAACAAGCGAAGCAAAAGATGGGTACCCAATTTGTACTTAATTCACAACATAAACAACATCAAAATATGCCATCCTTTTGATAGTCGATTGACAACTTCAAATTTTAATTGTTTTAAATATTCCTTAAACTTTAAGATAAAGAAAAATTTGATTAAATCTTTAAAAATATATTAGTATCAAGAATATTAGCGGCGTTTGTAATTTAAAACGCAAAAGGAAATAAATAGCGCGTTTCAAAAACGCGCAAATAATCATTTAATTTTAGTTAAAAACGGCGCCGTATTGTTAGCGTAAAATTGATTAATTCTTCCCCCAATTTTTCATTTCCGAAATCCCTAAGTCCAGTATCCCGAAATCCCTAACCTTCTTCCCCCATTTTTTTTTGATTAACCTTCTTCCTCTGTTTTTTTCTTCTTCTTCGCATACAAATTCAGCAAAGGAGAGCCATAAAGCTCATTTGCAGCAGGAGCAGCCTCTCTTTCGCATCTTGTAAGCCACTCTCTCTATCTGGACATGTTTTTCATTCGATTGTTTTATAAGCAAATGAACTTTCAAGACATGTTTTATTCTTCCTCATTTTCATAATGAAGTTGGAGTATTTGAAGAGGTTGAGATCTACTTATCTTGACTCTTTTAAGGAGATTAATCCTACTTTATTTGGGATAAGGTTAAAGATTATTTATTTAGATTTTTTTGTTGATAAAGTTGTGTTTATTTTGGATTGTGCAACGCCTCAAGTTTTTTATTATTAAATGTTTGAATGTTAAATTGTGTCAAGTAAATTGATTTGGTTTAGAGAATAGGTATTTTGGATGTATGCTTGATCGTGTTCGTTCCCTTCCTTTGAAAATTTGAGGTTAGAATTTTAGTAAAACTCAAACTCGAATCATCGATTGAATTAATAACAATTAGAATAGTTGAGATATAATCGATTTTTTCCTTTTCACTTTTTGTTGTAACCTCATTCTTTCTTCATTTTTGTTGTTTCCATAATTTCACGATTAACGCTCTCTTGTTTTCCACATTTGTCGTCCTTGCCTACGTGTTCTTTGCCGTTTAGATTTTGATTCTTCCTAGTGTCATCGCTAACCTTCTAGTTTTGGTGTTAGCCGTGTGTGATCTGAAGTTTGGTGTAGTATCATAATTTTTTTATGTAGCGTAATCCGTTTGTGTTTTTTTTTAAGAAGGTTGTTTTAGGTTTTAATTGCAAGGTTTGTTGGTTGAGGGTGGCTAATTAGTGATGGTCTAATTATTTGTAATTCTATTAGATGAGGATCGTGAGGTGGTTTAGGGGCTGGTTTGTGCTAATATTTTTGCAAGGGTTGAATTTATATGCGGGTGATTGTTTCTTGGTTGAGTTTTGGATGTCGTATGCGTAACTTCGGATTGTTCTTGTAGTGTCAACATCCCAAAACAATTTGGTGTGTCTCTAACTTGAAAACTTGTCTCTAATAAGTAACTTCGAATAAGTTATATGCATGTCTCCAATCTGTTAATTTGTATGCTACTTAGCATGTTTCCGATCAGTTATCTTCATAAATAAGCATGATTAGTCTGAGCATATCTGAACATGTGTTAAGTTGTTCGCATGTGCACTGGGGTGGGTTATAAATATGATATGAAGAAAGTTCTAGTAAACTATGTTCTATGGTTTTGGCAGGATACCAGTAAAATCTAATTTTGGCAGTTAAAATGCATTACTCGTTTTTGGCGGTTTTCCCGCATCATATCTGACAGTTTGTCTGCATAATACTTCAGTGGTGCATAGCCACTAATTTGGTGTATGGGTTGGACGTAGATGATATGTAGTGGATGGAGTAGGATTTATTTTATATGACATTACATTGTTAAGCATACCTTGTATTCAATTTTCTACTCGCATATTGGGATTAGGATTGCACGACATTGAAAAACTCTAATTCAAATTCTCGTAAACAAAATGGTTTCAAAGGTTTTTCTTTCTTTATTTAAAATATGATTTTTTTTTTACTTGTCTGGTAACTTTATGGACTTAAATATTGGTTTTGGATTTTGTCTTCATGTTAGGTTAAACAAACTGCAAGACTTTTCTATCAACTCAATTGGATGTTCAATTTTTTTTAAAATAATGAATTGTTCCGCTGCAAATCAAAATAAGGAAATTGAGTTTTTTGAAGCTGTTATAAATCAACTGGTCAGTGAATAATGAATGTTTTAGAGGACTCTCGATTGACAGCACTAAGTTTTTTGAAAATAAGATAATAAAACAGATTTTGCAGAATTATTCATACATGAAAAACGATATTTTATAAAGAAAACAAGTAATTTATCGGGTGGTCGGTATAACCTTTAAGATCCGATCATAACATTTAGATTGAGTTTGAAGTGTTACAGATTGTGCTGATTAATTAGGCTACCATACTAAGCTTATAATTAAGCATTTAGTTCGCATGTGAAGATGCATCTTTTGGAGAGAGTGTTGCGTTGAATTACTTGATTATTTCTCTTACTTTTTACTTGTAATTTCATAGTCAATTGGTAGGCCTTTCTTGTGAGATTGAATCTTTGTAAACGAGGTTTTAGGTGAGTAGTTATAATAAGTTGTGATTAATTATTAGAATTGAGACGCAATTATTTTTTATAATGGTAGATTAGACTTTAATGAATAAATAATTTGAACAATTAAGAAATGAAACAATTCACTAAGTGAAACTCCAAATATTATTTTCTTAACTAATCTAATACTAATAGAATAGAAAATTATGCCCAGAGTTGACCAAGATAGGAAAGTTAGTAATTTACGCTTGTTAATTAATTAATTCGACATGTGTTGACTCTTCCTATTTCAATAGCTACTATTGAGTACATTTTTCCTATTTGAAGATAGGAAAGTTTGTGTTCGAACCTTGTATACATCATTGCGAGAGTCATTATCTGAGCGTTTATTAGACTTCATGAAAAGGCTTAATTTATAAAGGTATATCGAAAATTCCATTGCTTACTATCGTGTTTCACCTTGCGAACGATATTTAGTACTTTCGATTTGATCATACTTGTCTATCTTCCTCCTTTGTTTCAATAAATTTAGTAGACAAGGTTTCTTCCGGACAAGCTTTCTTTTGGACTTCAAGCATGTATATGCGTTTATTAGACAAGTTTTCGTTTGGACTTGAAGTATATAGGTTTGATATGTAACTTGCTAAATTCTTTGTACAAAATTGCGGATTATTATTCTTTGTTTATTATTCTTGTTTATTATTATCATTGTTTATTATTATTCTTGATTATTATTCTTGTTTATTATTATTCTTTGTTTATTAGTAATAATATTTATTATTATTATTGATTATTATTCTTTGTTTATTATTATTCTTTGTTTATTATTAATTTATGCCTAAAGCTGCATTTATTATTGTCATTTATTATTATTGTCGCTTATTATTGATGTTTATTATTAATTTATGCCTAAACTGCATTTATTATTACTTTTATTATTAATAATGTTTGAACAACCTCCAATTTGCTATCTACTCATGCCGCTCAGATTTTTTACAAGCTTAGTATTATTTTTTAAAATGTAGGGTAGGTACGATATAAAAAATAACATTAACAAAATATAAAAGTAAATTGTTAAAGTATGTTATAATTTTTTAACATAAATGTCATATTTTAATAAATATTTGCAAGTTAAGAAGATATTAACATATTTTAATACAAACTGTCATTACATATATTATATATTATATTAAAGAATTTTTATTACTTTATCTTCCCTTAAAAGTAAACAATATTTTTTAAGAATACTTACATTTATATGGCTTTTAGGCTTATTACTAATTAATAATTACTAATTTTTATATTACTAATGTTTGCTTTTAATATTTAATATTTTCAATGTTTTCCAAAATGGTAATAATATTTTGTTATCAAGTATAATAATAATATTGATTATTACTTAAATATGTTTTAATTACAAAAAGTAAATTATTTTTATAAAATTGATTTAAAAACTTTTTAAATTTAATATTGTTATCAATATAATAATATAGATCATTATTGAAATATGTTTTAATATAGAAAATAATTTTTATAAAAGAAGTAAGTTAAAAACTTTGTAAACTTAATAACATCACAAAGAAATTTCAATTATAAAAAACCATATAATAACATTTTCCAATTTAACTTATTCTCGATTTGAAATTTTAATTTAACTTACATAATTCATAATACATAACTAACATAAAATTACATAACTTACATGTACATAACTTACATAACTTACATAGCTTTTATAACATTATTTAACTTACATAATACATAACTTACATAATACTTGTATCGAAAAAAGAGATTCAAAGTATATAATTTGGAAACTGACGGGTTGCAGTATATCTCATCATTAGATATAACGGATCCTCCCTAGGTGTAACAATGCCACGTATGTTGAATCTTAAAGAATACATAAATTACATAATATATAACCTACATAATACATAACTTACATAATACTTGCATCGAAAAAAAAAGATTCAAAGTATATAAATTTGGAAACTCGACGGGTTGCAGTATATCTCATTATTAGATATAACGGATCCTCCTAGGTGTAACAATGCCACGTATGTTGAATCTTAAAGAATACATAAATTACATAATATATAACCTACATAATACATAACTTACATAATACTTGCATCGAAAAAAAGAGATTCAAAGTATATAGTTTGAAACTGACGGATTCAGTATATCTCTTTATTAGATATAACGGATCCTCCTAGGTGTAACAATGCCACGTATGTTGAATCTTAAAGAATACATAAATTACATAATATATAACCTACATAATACATAACTTACATAATACTTACATAGTACTCGATTATATATATGAAATTATCATTACTTACGTAAATTATAAATTAACACTTTAGTGTGTAATTTATTGTCAACATTAGACTTCAACAACTACGAAATGGATAGGACTTGGATGAATTTGTCAAGGGTAAGCAACGGTTATCGAAATGGAGTAGAAACTTTCACAATTTCGCATTTCAAAATGCAAGCCAAGAGAATATGATTCTTTGCCCGTGTGAAGTGTTGCAATACCAATTGGCATTACCGTGAAGTTGTCTATGAACATCTAGTTGTTGATGGCTTTGTTCGGGGTACAAAAATGGATTTTCATGGAGAGTGTACATCTAGTGCAGCATCATCATCGATGAATCCAGTTATCCTCATAGTGCTTACAATCGAATGTTAGAGATTATAACATGGAAGGCATGTTGCGGGATGCTTTTAATATGCATCATGGTTTGGTCATTTTCACGACATGGGTGCAACCGATGATTATAGTTTTGGTGGAAATACTTTCAAGAAGGGGAAAACGATACATGATGAACAACCAAATGAAGAAGCGGCAAGGTTCTACACGTTACTTGGTGAAATGAATGAAGAAGCGTATGAGGATCAAAATTTTCCAAAGCGTCTTTCGTATTCGTCTTTTTCACTTGAAATGTTTAGGAGGATAGACCGGAAACTCGTTGACAATCTTTGTTAGAGTTTCGCAAGAAATGTTCCGTTTGCGAAAATCCTAAATCGTCCAAAGACATGAAGAAAGCGATAAAGGATTTGGGTCTTGGCTACAACAAAATTCATAGTTGTCCAAATGATTGCATGTTGTATTGGGGTGACCGGATAAACCAACGGTCTTTGTCATGTCTGCGGTGAATCTCGTTGGATTAAAAGAAATGCGATGATGGTAACGATGACGAGCAGGATACACATTCAAGGAAGCAGCCGGTTAAGATTTTGCGGTATTTCCGCTAATACCAAGGCTTCAAAGGTTTTTCATGTCGTCGAAGACAGCCGGAGTCAATGACGTGGCACCATGATGGACGAACCGATGATGGATTGTTAAGGCACCCCGCAGCTGATTCTTTAGCTTGGAAATCATTTGACTCAAAATTTCCAAGTTTTGCACGCGATCCTCGGAGTGTTAGGCTTGGGCTAGCATCAGATGGATTTATCCCTTACAAACTCATGAGCACATCGTATAGTACTTGGCCGGTGGTGCTTGTTCCTTACAATTTACCTCCATAGGTTTGCATGAAACAGTCATCTTTTATCTTATCTATGATTATACCTGGAGAGAAAGGGCCCGGGAATAATATTGACATATATTTGCAGCCACTTATTGAAGAGTTAAAACAACTATGGGTTGGTGTTGAGACATACGATGCAATGAGAAAAGAGAACTTTAACTTACGTGCAACTTTGATGTGGACTATTAATGACTTCGGCTTATGCTAATTTATCCGGTTGGAGTACTAGGGACGTTATGCTTGTCCTTGTTGTCTTCTTGAGACATGTTCGAAATGGTGCACTTGTTAATTCATCTCGCGTGAAGCGATACTTGGTGGACCGTGTTCTATCGATGGATGTATCCCATTGAAAGGTCTTAATTTATTTGTAAATTATTCCTTCATTCACCTAAATGCCTTTAGTTCCAACTTTTGATAATGTTCTATTCCGTGTTTAGGTTCCTCTCCAAATTGAAGTCTTATTGCCGCAATAAACGTTATCCGGAAGGATCAATTGCAAGGCTACTTGGCGAAGAATGTATGACTTTGCTTCAAGGTATTTGGAAGATGTTGAAACAAGAATGAATGCAGACCAAGTAGAAATCTTTGGGCTCATGAGATCATAACTTGGCGGAACTTATTTATTTCAAAGTTCGAGAACCGATCGGCAAAAGTCGAAATTGCGAATTAGACTGACGGATCATGGGTCCAAGCACATCGATCGTTCTTTTCATCACGATTCAATGGAACCATTTGGAAGTAAGTTCTAGAATTTGATAAATACTCATCAATTATAATTTATTTGTCTTTTAACAAAGTAACCATTTTTAACATAGTGAGTACAAACAAGTATTGAGAGCTCGTTCACGGTGCGAAGGTTACATCGATGAGAAATTAATAAGATGTTCACGTAATCATTCCATGAATGGTTAAGCCAAATGGTATGCAATTTAAGTTTTCATTGATAAGTAATAATATTTTCTAATAACATTTATAATTACTCGATTTACTTTCGATTCAATAGGTTTGGAGTCGGAATGAAGTTAATGACGGTTAAATGGCTTTCACAAGGTCCAAACCGAATAGTGAAAAGATATAGTGCATTCCTCATCAACGGATACAGATTTCATACAAGGTATCGCGAGAGGTTGAGGAGAACCCAAAATTGTAGAATTGTTGTTAATTCTTCAATTACGAGTTATTCTAGTGCTAGGGACAGTAATCCTGTCGAGG
This sequence comes from Gossypium rotundifolium, assembly GCA_025506655.1. Taxonomy (NCBI): domain Eukaryota; kingdom Viridiplantae; phylum Streptophyta; class Magnoliopsida; order Malvales; family Malvaceae; genus Gossypium; species Gossypium rotundifolium. The sequence goes on from CP106733.1 coordinate 162,107,764, forward strand.
GGAGTCCTGAGTATTACGGACTTATTAACGACATCATTGAGTTGGATTATTACGGCAAATGGAAAGTTGTCTTGTTTCGAGGTGAATGGGTGATGTGAATACGGCTCATGAATTAAAAAGATCAATATGGTTTTACAATGGTGAATTTCTCTCGATTGATTCACACGGAGAACAACTAATAGACGAGCCGTATGTGTTTTCTTCTCAAGTGAAACAAGTTTTTTACTCAAGATCCAAGCGATGAGGGTTGGTACGTTGTACTTGAAACACCCTAGAGACTTGTTCGATATTGGCGTGGAAGTAGAGATGACATCGTCGAAATATCGAAAAACTCGCTTTTCCGAACAAAACTTAAATGAAAATATCCTAGTACTAGTGCACAATTTCAATGGGTTCGTCGGGATGTGGGCGAAGATATTTACGAATAATGATGTAGTAAGATTTTACTATTTTTATTTATATGTAATATTATAATTTTAATCATGGTCATTTTATGTAATTTAAATATTTTATATGTACCATTATTATTGTTATTTGTTACTAATATTTCAACTATTTTATGTGTATTGCGGGGAAAATGAGTAGAAGAAGAATGCGAGATTTAAATATTGTACATGATACTATAAATTAGGAGAGCAATAGTGAACAATGACATCGTTGGATCCTCTAATGTGCGACATAGATGATGAGCTTACGAAATTACAAAGTAAAATTAAATTATTTTACATGGATATTGACTTTTTTATTGATTTATTTTTAATTTTAATATAACAAAATTTATCATTGGTCACCGAGAATGGTGGGACGCCATAAAGGTCGCGGACGTCATTGCTAAAGGTTTATCTGAATTAAATTTTGGCACCGTGTGAAAGTAAGGAGAAAGCAGATTATGGCCGACTGTTGGCCTGAAGCTCGAGTTCTAGGAGGCTATTTGGGTATTATTGCACGAAATGCAAATATGTTGCCCATCAATTACGAGTCATGGCATCACATGCCTAACGCAAACAAAAATCAAGCTCGGAGAACATTAAGGTAACAAAACATGAATGTAATTTATAATACTTTGGTTGAAGTTTCATTTATATTTACTTTTTAAATTTATGTTTTTTAGGAGAGGTTTAATTTGGAGGTCTCCAATGACTATATAAAAAGACATTGGGAAAAAATGGAGAGACAACAAAAGCATATTGAAAAAGAATATTTTAAGAAAGAAATAAGCCTCGAGGATAAAGCTGGAATGTCCTAACGGAATGTTGAGGCATCAATGGGAAGATGCGGTTAGATTCGGAACTCAAAGAAAGGAGAGGTATTACCTACTTCTAAACTCTTATAAGTTTTTTGGTGTATAGTATTTACTATATACGTAACAATAATATCATTATGTAGGACCATGGCGTGTCGGAACAAGCGTAGAAACAAAAATTCACGCATACCGGCGGGATCGAGAAGTTTTGCTTACATAAGTGAGGCCGAGGTATTATAATTTATTAATTACATCAAATATTAATGACTTTATACTATTAAATTATATTTGTAATACAACACTGTAGGAACTCTCCACCGGTCAAAAAGTTGGACGCAACATCAACTCAGAACTTTCTGCGGAGAAGATGGAAACGAAACTTTTAGAAAAAAAATAAGAAGAGAATCGATGATTCAAATAAGAGAGAATGTTCAACTTTTGACATTACGCATAGGAAGAAGGATGGGTCTCCGATGACACCAAAGTGGAGAGATTATGGTATATTTACTTAATAAAATTTGATTTATTAAAACTGGATTTATAATGTTTACTTATAATAGTTTAATTCTTCGTTAGTAGTTTTAAATTAATAATGTTAAGCTATGATGCATTCCTTATTCTGTATATTTCATTTCTAACTTTTGATTAATTTATTAGGAGAAACTAAAGGAGAAGAAGACACTTTATGAAGCGGCCGCTTGGTGATAGTTCGTTCATCTTGAGGATGTCGATAGCGAATTATTACCGATGTTTTGGGTTCGAAAGGTACATTGCTTGATTGATAGTTCGTTAATCTTGAATATATTTATAACAAAATTATCACTAATGTTTTGGGTGTTGAAAGGTACGGTCAGGTTCGACTTCAAGGATCGTGTTACTCAGACCCAATATTTTGGATCCGACTCCCAACAATATATGCCTTCCGGAGTCAATCTCGTCTTTGAAGTTCGGAGGCTAAAAGACCAGATTACTCAAATGCAAGCTAGCACGGTTGAGCAAATTTCTCAACTTAGAGCCGAGGCGTGAGGGAGGCCGAGGCGAGGCGAGGAGGCGAGCAAATTTCTCTACTTAAAGCGAAGCAAGAAAGGGAGGCGAGCGAGCAGAAGTATGAAGAACTTCATTTCTGACTTGAGCTATGATGAAGATGTTGCAATGATCATGCAGACGCCATCTTAGACATTTATGTTCTTATTGTAAGATGATTTTAACATTGTTACATTTAACAATGTACGATACCATATATTTTTGTATAACATTTAACATTGTTCATATAACATTTAGAATTAATATAGTTGGTGCAATTTTTATCTTGCATTTGTTATTTGGGTTGAAATTATGTATTACATTTGTTGTCATTGGTTGGTTTTAGTGCAGGAGGCGTATAATATTGGATAAATTGAATATTTTAGATATGCACAAGTTAGCGGCGTTTGTGGGAAAAAAGCGCTAAAAGTCAAACCTATAGTGGCGTTTGTGAAATAAGCGCAGTAAAATCATAGTTTTAGCGGCGTTTAGAAAAAGCCGCTAAAAGTCAAGTTTTTAGCGGCGTTTTTAAGATAAAGCGCCGCTAAAAGTCATGTTTTTGCGGCGTTTAAAAAACGCTAAAAGTCATGTTTTTTCGGCGTTTTAAAAAAAAGCATATTAAAAGTCATGTTTTAGCGGCGTTTTAAAAAAAGCATACTAAAGTCATGTTTTAGCGCTTTAGAAAAAGCGCTAAAAGTCGCCACCTTTAGCGGCGTTTGTGTGAGGCGCCGCTAAAAGTCATGTTTTTAGCGGCGTTTTTTAATAAACGCTAAAAGTCATGGTTTCTATGGCGTTTTCTCAAAACGCTTAAATTTTGGCGCCACATTTAGCGGCGTTTTTTGTGGCGTTTTCAAGCGTAGTAATATCTATTAGTGGCGCTTAAAACACCGCTAAAAGCCTAAAAAATGCCGCTAAAAGTCTATTTTGGTGTAGTGGTTAAATTCTATGATCTCTAAAGTTTTATCGATAAATATATTATTATATGTATAACACCATGTCAACTTGTTATTTTTACATAATATTTATAGAAAAGTCAAGTCATTTTAGTTAATGGATTTAAGGACTAAATTAGAAAAGACTAAATCTATAACTTATAGGATCAATAGTAAAATTTGACCTAACAAATTTAATTGTTACTGTTTAAATTAGGACAAAATTTGAAAAAGTACAAGGACTACAAGTAATCAAATTAGAATTAGAAACAAAGGCTGCCTTTGGATGCCCGCTTTCCTCCGTGTGGTGAGATTGGGTTACCAATCTCAATTGAAATCTTGTTTGGTTCAAACATCACGTTTCACCAAAATTAATCTGAAACTCATCGATCTCCAAAACTTCTTGAAGGTTTGAGTAGCAATTGAACCCAGATCAGTTGAAGTTATTTTTAACGACAAAAAAACCCTTTCACATTTTTCTCCCAAAAATTCCATTCCATTCTATTGAGATTTCCTCCCAAAACCCTTAACCCTTACATCGGTTCAACATCACGTTGAGATTTGATGCTAGTGTTGAGCAATGGATCTTTGTTTGGACTAAATGGAAGTGAGGAGAAGTTGAGGAAACCGACGGAAAATAAACAAGTTCTACATATCAAGCAGGGGATAGAGAGTATGAATCGAACACGAGTGAAGGAGGAGGAGCAAAGAAGCGGTGGCAAAGAACTAGTTTTGCCTTTCCTTTTCAAGCCGATATCGAGCAATGACAAGCCAACCTGAAATATGTTTCCGGTAGTCTTCTCAATCTTTTCATCATCAATTGTGAACAAAAAAATCAGTTATAATTCTTATGTTATTTTATTAATTTGCTTCTTTGATTTTGTTTTCTATTAATGGGATTCATTTTAGGTAGATCACCATAATTAGTGTAGAACAGTTTGCCTAGTTGCTTGTCCCAACCAGCCCATATATCTCTTAGTTCTTGTAGCTCATTTTGTGTCACAATCGATACGAAGTGAAGTCTAATAATTCGATGTGTAGCCTTCAATTAGGCTATCCCCTTCTCAAGTCGTGTCTTCTCCGACCATATACGCACTACGCATTATCCTCTACTTTATCAAGGAATCAGTCCCCATAACAAGTATTCTAACTTAGTAATTAAACAAGAATCGACGCCTTTTAAGTATGAGATGACATGCAAATATGACCAAAATAAAACAAGTTAGTACCATATAAAAGTAACCAAAGCAAGTAAACAAAATGTCTAACCACTACATCAGTAGCTACTAAGGTTTAGCATGGCTCTACCTAGGGTGGGCTCTTAAGGTTCACTATATGTGGTTCAGGTAAAGAAAGAAAGGGTACCCGAACAGTGATTCCTCAATCCTCACCCATTATAGGCTCATATAGATCGAGTTCGGTCGAGGGAATACATTTCCCTATGGCCATGTGAGGTGAAAACCTCACGGAACCATAAGTACAGATGTATCCCTGAAGCGGTCCCCAGCCCATGCGAAGGTGAAAACCTCACGAAGGCATAGTTTCTCGCTCCCACTTAAAGGACGTGACCACAGCGGTCATGTAATATGAATGCCAAAAATATTCCATGTCTCACAAACCAAAGCAGACATATGACGCGACACAGACTCATGCAATTGAACAACGAGAAAAAAAAATTTTTGATAAAAAGGACACTAATCAACCAATTTTACGGCTTGACTCTCTTAACGTCCCCAGTGGAGTCGCCAAGCTGTCGAAACTATTTTTTTTTGTTTGGAAAACGGGCCGACTTTAAGAAGAAAACGAGTCGCCACCAATCGCTTTTGAAGTGTGATTGGGCCACTTATAAAACATTTTGGTCTACTGATTTAAGAAAATGGGCTTGGAGTTGATTCGCATTTAGGAAGGATTAGCACCTCGCAACGCCCAAAATTGGTACCGTATTGATTGATTAATGTCCTTAATATCGAAATTTAGAAAATATTTTAGAGTAGGAAAAAAAATATTTGAATGACTCGTATTGAATATCAAAACTCTCTTGTTCCGACAAGCTGAAATATCATGTCCAGCACGATAGGACACGATGCTTCAAACTCTCGATCCCAAGATCATTTTATGATTTCCAAAATACGTGGAGTGCAATTTGAAAAGGGGATTTCACTATTTAGCTAAAACTAAAACCGAAACCCAGCACGATTGGGTACGATTTTTGGATTTCCAATCATGAAATATTGCCCTTATTTAAGAAATACGATGAAAAATTTTGTGAAGGATATCTCGTTGTTTAGATGAACAGAAAATCGAAACCCAGCACGATTGGGCACGAATTTCTTGAACTTCCAAACACGAAACCTTGCCTTATTTTCAAAAATCAAAATCTTTAAAGGACACTTAGTGATCTAGATGAACAAAAAATCGAAGCCCAGCACGATTGGGCACGATTTTCCGAACTTCCAAACACACAAAATTACTTTTATGAAACCCTTTCTTATGAATTTTGGCAAAAAGAGAAATAATAATAAAAACAAAAGATGGTAAAAAGACAATTCGAAATCATCGATCTATGTGAAATGATGGAAACGAGGATAAACCATAATAGTAATAAAAAATAAAATAAAAATTGCAATGATGATGTTGATAAAAAATAAAAAAAAATAAAAGTAATAACAACCCTAGTAATAAAAATAAAAGTAACAGATGTAATAAAAATAAAAAGTAATGTACATATAAACATGCACCAACTAAAATACTAAATACATCAAATAATTGAAAGAAATGAAATATCTATATATAACAAATAGGTATAAAGGTGTATATTTTAATAATAATAGTAAATATATATATAGATGATAAATATAATAAGATACCAAGAGAAGTAACAATAATAGATATAATAACAATAATAATAACTAGTAGTAAGTAAGATATACATATATCTATAATAATAATATGAACTAAGGTAATAGTAGAAATAATATAACCATAATGATAATCTAAAGATAAAAGGTAAGGAAAATAACATATAATAATAGTAAAGATACTAAAAAATATAGTTCAGTAATAGCCTAACCAAAATGAAAAAAAAATGATTTAATGGTAAAAATAAAGAAAAAATAATTAAAAAAGGCTAAATTGGATTAAAAACCGAATATTTGGGGCCAATTGTAAAAAAAAATAATAATAGGGAGCGAATTGTAACACGCGCGCAACTTAGGGGGACTGAAAGGGCAATAATTCCCACTGTGCAAAACGCCGCACTTAACTGGACTTAATTGAACTCAAAAGAAATTTTTAAAGCGTAATCATAAATGATGAAAGACCGATTTTAAAACCAATAAAAGCGGAGGGCTAAAGCGCAATTAGCCCTCCAAAGAAAACACGCGATCCTAGCCTGCAGTGCGGGTCGAGGTCATGGTCGAGGATTAAACGACGTCGTTTGGCCTCGACCAGATGCCTAAAACGCCTGGCTTAACCATGGTATAAATTCCCAAAAACCTTTCAAAACTTCATTTTATCCTTTCTCTAAAAAAAATCAAAATAACTCTCTCAAAAATTCTCTCTTTAGCCCAGCGTCCGGCCGACCCTTCGACACCGGTCCCCGTCAAGCCATTGTCATGGCCACCGCTCACTTGGTTTAATCTGAAAAAATGTGAGTTTTTTTGTTCTTTTTTTTTTTTTTGAAAAGTCCGATATTTGTTAAAAAATAGAAAACCAAAAAAGAAGATCGAAAAGGAAAATAAAAAATAAAAAAAAAAATAAACAACCAAAAGGGGAAAAACCTTTGCTTTTCTCTCGTATTTTAACTATCTCTCATTATAATGTTTTTTTTTTTTTTTTATCTCCCAAAAAACCTAGCTCCCCTTCCGCTTCTGATTTGCTATGCTTTATAGCCTTTTTTTTTTACTTATTATCTTTTTCTATTTTGTAGGGACGTGATGGCTCATGCCTCGACGTGGAGACGTGGATCGGGCATCGTCGCGTGGTGTCCGGCAAGACGCTTGGAAAGAGGGTCTCACTGGCCATGCGGCGCTTAAAAGACCTGCTAGGTTTTCCGTTATTTCTGCTCGATTTGGGCTTTGCATTTTATTGGGCCTTTGTTTAAAGTCCATAACTTCTGTATAGTACTAGGACTAATAGTAAAAGTTGACCAAAATTGAAAAAGTTACTTTGCTGTAACTTCAGTTTTATCCTAATATAAAATAAAACTATTTAGAATTAAATAAAAAGAATTTGGGGGGGCATCGACGTAATGATGGAAGCGAAATGAAATGAAACTGAAGTATGATGGCGTAAGGTGAAATTGTGATTGTCGGTGAAGAGACAAGGAATTGGAGAGAAAGAGAAGACAGAGTTACCTTAATTCCTGCGAGCGTTTCTTTTCTTCTCTTATGGTTTTCGGTAACAAAATGCCAAAAGTATCCAAACAACCCTGACCTCATTTTTACCCCTTTTCTTCTCTTATAATAAATCTTGGTTGCTTCCACGTTTTTAATCAAAAAGCAGAAAATCAGACTAACAAAAATTTACTCTAAATATTTTATGGGAATCAGTTTATCTACTGATTTAATATTTAATGCGTTATTTACATATTTTATCAAAATAATTTTAATTATATTTTTAAATATTTTACTATCAACCTTTATTTTTTAATAGATTTGATAAAAGTACTGTTAAAAAAGTTAATGGAATAATGTAATATTTTTAATGAAATATAATTTACTATTTAGATAACCTAATAAAATATTACATGTAAAAAGAGTAAAATAAATAATTCATGAACTCTTAATTTAAAGAAAATAAATGTAATTATCTAAAAAAGTTTCAAAATGAATACACACCATAATATTTTCAGTTTGATTTAAATTAAGAGTTATTATCTTATTGGGTTACCTAAGTAATAAATTATATCTCATTAAAATATTTCACATATAAAATTTCACATCATCCCGTTAACTTTTTAATGATAGTTTCATCAAATCTGCTTTTAAAAAAAAAACAATTTGAAAAGAAGATAAAAGTTGATTACAAAAAAGCTCAAAAATATAATTAAGGTCATTTTAATAAAACATGTAAACATTAGTGGTCAAATTTTTCATTAAGACTTAAAATTTAGAAATTTCCTTAAAATTAATTATTTAGCAATCTTAATTATTGGATTGAAAATTTGATTTGGCTTATTATAATGTATTACTTTTTTTTTTTTGTCAATTAAGTACTTGAAAAATTAAATTCACAAATAACCATTTCTTCATTTTTCTCTAAATTACCTCATCCTTTCTAATTAACATTGACTCCAGTAACATAGTCATCATTATAATTAAAAATAAAACATAATTAAGAAAAGTCAAACTCAATTAAAATTTTCATAAAATAAGGTTCTTTTTTCATGTTTGTTTTATAATTCATAGATTAATTATTTCGAGTTTCGTGGTTATTTCTCTCAATAATATCATTTTCAAGGTTTGAACTTGAATCTCGCTTTAAAAGTATAATAAATTTTGTCGATTGACTATTATCTCGATTGACATTGACATTGTTGCCAATGTAAAAGTACGTGAGTTTGAGTGTACTAAAACGTATTATCCTCCTATTTATTTTCAAAAAAACAAAAAAAATTCTCTCTTCATTCTCTTCTATTTTCCTTGATTACTTTAATTATTTTTATATTTTGTTTTCAAATATATATATATATATATATATATATATATATATAAGTTTTGATCTAAACAATGATCAAAACTACCTTATTTTTCAAAATAATAAATATTAATATAAGACAACTTTTGATTTTCTATATTTTTATATAAAATATTATTATAATAAATTTTAAACTTAAGACATCCCTAAATTTTAAAGTTTCAACTTAATTATTTCAACTAAAACGTCTTTTATTTTATATAAATTTTATAAATATATTTCTTATACAATTTTTATCCACATTGTGAATGCACCGTAATCTAATTTAAATAATACACATTTGAACAACAATGATCAAAATCAAAGACTATAATAATAGATTGATAATCGAAATATCTTTAAACCTAAAAAATAAATAAAATCCATACGTGATAAAATTGAACAACTATAAAAAAGAAGAGAAGTAAACAAAGAATTAGTGAAAGTTTTGCATTTTGTAAAGAATTAAAAAATATAAATGTCAATCATGATCATTTGATTATACAAATTAAATTTTAGCATATTAAATCATTTAAAAATGTGAGTTTAATCCTTATTAAAATATTATCACACGATCAATAATTATTATATAAACGGTGTTTGAATATAAATCAATACAATTGGTGTTACATTAAATATATATATATATATATATATATAAACTTAAACAATAATTTATGTTAAATTATAAATACGTAGAAAAATTAAGGGTAAACTATACCAATATTCATTCAACTTTGATAAAATAATAAACCAGTCACTAATGTTATCGAAAATGACAAATTAGTCACCCACTAATGTTTTCAAAAAGGATTTTAGAAGAGTTTTTGAAGCTGTTGAAAACATCATCCATGGCAGTAACGATCATCTTTCATCTTCTGCTTCTGTTTCCATTGAAGCACCAAAGGGTTGTCTTAAGTTCTTGCTGTCTCACTGTTTTTATTTTTCATCCCTTATTGCTATTGCCTATTAAAATTAAGATAAGGAAAGGGAGGAGTTTAGCTCCTTATGGCGACGGAGGAGGAGAAGGTGTCGTTTGAGGTGGTGGGTCTTTGTCGTTTTGAGAAGTGTCACAGGTAAGGAAAAGTAAAATGTTTATCCGTTTGGGAAGAGAGGAAAACAAGAGAGAATTGAGAGGGGGATCAGAGGGTGAGGAATGAAGAAGATGGCATGAAAATGGACGGTAGGGATGATTTGGAGATGGGTTTAGAGCGAAAATGGAGGGAAATACTGGGATTAAGTGAGAAAGGAGTGGTGGTGGCGACGACGATAAATGAGTAGTGGAGGGCTAAACTCTTCATTGTTTAGATGCCAGGAAAATCAACAGAGAAAATGAAAGAGAAAACTCAAATCAGCAGTGGGTATCTCCATTTGTTCTTTCTGCTTCTTGTTCTTCCATCAGCTAGGGTTTTTAAATTGGGTTTTCACTATGGCTAGTTAACGTGTCACATCAGCATCTTCGTTACATTTGTAACAGAAAATGATTATTGGTGACTAATTTATTATTTTTCTAAAGTTTAGTGATTAAGTTGTAACTTTTCGAAATTTAGTGATTGTTGGTATGCTTTACCTAAAAATTAATAGTGAATTGAAACTTTTAAGCCATGTTGGAAGCCTACACGGAGAAGATGAAAATTTCGAGCTGACTTAACCTATGAATAAGGTTACTATTGGATGATTCCATGATTGGTTATCATCATTTCTACATCATTGTTGCTTATCAACGGTATGTTTACTAATTCAATTTTCAATTCACTTAAAGAAAATTATTTTCGTAAATCAAAATGGTCCATGCATCAAGGAGACCATGGTTCGAGTGATTAATCACAGTACCTATCGAAACGATTTTACATTATCAATTTATGATTTTTTAAAAACAAAAGAAAATTACAATAGAGTCAGACATCATTATGAATATGTTTGTAATTTTATACTTCCTATATTCTTATTGCCTTTTGACTCTTAATATATGTACTCTAAACTAGTTTTCAAATTTCTTCTTTATGTTTACAAGCGTGGAATTTTAATGTATTTATTAAATTGAATATACACAATACATTATTTAATTATTCATTTATGATAGATTGATAATATTCTAAAATTCCATCACTCACAAGTGTGCTGATAATTTTTCAAAATTTCCTTTAAAAATCTTGTGCTTTACTGTTACAGATAGAGAGTTGAGATGATGTAACAATAACTCAACTCTAATCAACTTCGAGTTATGTTTTAATTGAAGAAGTTGGCTTCGATCACAGCTAGTTAGTTGATCCCCTTAAGTGATAGGGTTTTGTTGAGGGAGAAGAGGAGAAAAATCATTAAAAAATTAACCATATTTCAAGATAGTCTCATTCATGATCCTCTCACAATCCTTCCACTTCAATCAAAGGTTATACAAGTCAGTTAATAAGTCAAGTGTTTTTTGGGTATTTCATAAAATAGTATTATGATATCAACCATTAGTTTTTATAGCCAAAATTATGTTGTTGTGATTATCAAATGTTTGTGAGCTAATTGTTATTACAGTTGTTGAAAAATGTATGATATAAAGAAGTTGTTCTATCGTGTATAATTTTCATTAATTTTAATTTTGTTAGATTATTTGTTATTAAGAAAGGTTGAAATAGTTAAAATTGTAGTGTTATTGTAGTTTATACATTTGTTGAATATATTTTAGTAAGATATGAAGTTAGATTATTTGTTATTAAGAGGGTTAAAATTGTAGTTAAACTTGTTTGGATTCTTTCTTCTTCTTTTTGAGTAAATCGACTGTATATTTATTAAAGCATAAAACTGACCAAAAAAAAAAAAAACATTAAATTAGTTCCCAGAAATCACTGGATTTAATCCTAAAGGAGAAATCATCAAAACTAAATGCAAGGAGCAGGCCCAACAATGTAATAACAGAAAAAGGCCCATAAAACAAAAAACAAATAATAAAGAAAAAGGAAACCTAATCCTTAATCCAGTCAACATCAACAACTGGATTCCACAAATCTGTTGCCTCTCCACATCTCTGTCCCAGCAGTTCAAATGACAGCAGTTTCCAAAATCTTTCTTTCTTCTGCTATCTATTTTATTTGTAGTTCTTCTATGATACAGCCTCAATCTGGGTGTCTCGGCCATCTTTCTTTCAGTGGGCGACGAATGTAGTCCGGTATAGCTCCCACCAGGTACTTTCCCTCTCCCTTTTTCAACGCTTCGTGCGCAAGATTATGGGCACATTCATTCTATGAACAAACTAGAAATCAATCTCTTGAAAATGGACCTTTTTTGCTTTGAATATCTCTAATGAGCGCCCCAATAATTGATTTATCTGGATCTGTAGTTTGGCATTTTTAATAACCATTCTTGAATCCCCCACAATTGCTAATGAATTAAATCCCATTGAGATTCCTAATTGAACGGCTTGCAAACCTGCATGTGCTTCTGCCGCAAACGGAGATGATATTGCGCTGTGTATGACTTTCTTCGAGGCTAAAATCTCGCCCATCAAGCCCCGAACCACCAATCACGAAGCCGATTTAGAAGATTGTCTGTCGAAGGCTGCACCAAAAAAAATTGTCACCCTCATATTTCCTTCGGGTTGTCTGTGCCCTTTATCAACACTTAAGGTAAGTGGCTTCTCCTCCAGACCATCTAACTCTGCCTTATGACTTTGGATTCGTTTCGACAAATCCCTTCCCATCATGATTTTTCCTTCATGTATTAACTGATTTCTTGAAATCCAGATTGACCATAATGCACAGCAAAAGAGTCAACATTGTTTACTAGTACCCATACTGAAAACCCAGGTAAGCCACTCCCAAATACTTTGAATCGTATTAGGAAAAATCCAAGAAATATTTAAATTCTACCATACCTCTATTGTTGTAGGGCAATGTCAAAAAATGTGATTGCTGTCTTCTTTCGAACTACGACACCAGGGACAAGAAACATTCACTGCCACTCTTTTGTACCTGAGATTAATTAGAGTAGGAATATATTCGCCATTTAGTGATTGTAATTTTTGAAGGAAGATGTAAATTTCATAGTTTCCTGTAAAAATCGTTGATCTCGATCTGTATTAAATTAATACTAGGACTCAAATTAGCCTCCACTTCTGACTGAGAATTCTCCAGAAGGTTCTCCTCTCCAAACTTGAAAACTGTCGTGTGCTGCTTTCGCCAAAGGAATCTGTAGAATTTTTTGTGCATTGTCCGCATGAAAGGTATTAGCGATTAAGTCAGCCTTCCAATTTTTATTTATGGCATCAATTAGATCCGAAACTAACTTCAGTTCTTTATTATTGGTAATGTTGCTTAAACTATCTCCATCAACTCCCGATATCGACAGATCATCCCAAATAGATATTTGAACCCCCTATCGATCCTCCAGTACAATCCACTTTTCAGAAGACCTTTTGCTGCCCAAACACTCTTCCAGGTGAGCAAAGGTAGATTCCCTAACTGTGCGTTAATAAAATTCGAATTCAGATAGCATTTGGCTTTCAGAACTCTAGCTAACAGAGAATTTGGAAAATTAACAAAACACCAACCTTGCTTGGCTAATAATGCAACATTAAATTGTCCAAGATTTTGGAACCCCAAGCCACCGTTTTTTTTTAAGTGCAAAGATCCCTCCAAACATACCAGTGAATACCCCGCTTGCCACGACCTACTACCAGCAGAAATTCGCAATAATACTCTCCAGGTCAACACATAAGGACTTAGGTAGTAAAAAAAAGCCATTGTATAAGTCAGTATATATTAAATAATAGCCTTTATGAAAACCTCTTTCCCACCTTGAGATAGATGCCTAACACTCCAATTATCAATTCGCTGATTAAATCTATCCTTTAAAGTTTGGAAAAATGATTTTTTCCTTCTACCCATTGATAACCTTAATTTACACATATTTTAACCCCATGTTTGGTTTATTTTTGGATGAATTTTCATTAGATTTGATGAATTCGATGTTCCTAATCTCTTAATTTCATGTTTTACACTCAAGAGAGCTTAGGGAGTCAAAAAGAACAAGAAACGGGCTAAAACGGGACAAAATGAGCCTACCTTAGGAACTCACACGGCCTGGGCTATCAGACACGGCCGTGTGTTTCGAGCAAAATTGAAACACGGCTTGGATCAACGTACACGGCCTAACCACATAGCCGTGTGTGGCGAGTAGAAGTAAGCACGATCTAAGGAGTTGAACACGTGCGTGTCACGCGGGCATGTCCCTGCCATAGCAAAGATGAATTCTATTCGAAATAGACTACTTGTGAGCTAAGAGTGGTGTTCCAAAGCCTATATAAACACCCTAAGGGGCAACCTAAAAGGGGACGTGGAATAGACGTTAAGTAGAAGGCAGAAAATACTCCAAGACAGCCATCGGGAACAACTTAGGAGAAGGATCTCCATTAAGACCGAGGATCTCCCATCAAGTGCTTTAGAAGTTTTTGGGTTTTCTTATGTTTTGCTGTTTTCCCTATTCTAATATGTTTCCCTCTATCAGTATGAACTAAATCCTTTAAATATCTAAGGGGATGAAACCTAGATAGATCTTATTATTATTTGATTTATAAGATAAATACTTGTTCTTATTCTTAATTGTGAGTTTTTATTCTTATTTTGATAATTGAGATTATTGATTCAAGTCGAATGTGCTTATTCAGAGGAGCAAAAGTTCCTGTTTAAGAGAAGATCAACACAATTAAGCAGAGTTGATTGCAACTGTAACAGTCTGAATTTGACCTTAATCGGAACGGTGGTTTCGGGACCACGAATTCGAGTCTGAGAAATATTTAAATAATATATTCTGTGCTTATTATATGTGAATTAAAGTGTGTGAAAGTTTCGTAGGAAAATTAAATTATTTGTGTGTTCAATTTAGAAAAAAGACTTAATCGCATAAAATGTAAAAATTGCATACTAAAGTGAAATGTGTTAAATTGATAATGGCTTCTTAAAATGAGGTGTTAAAATGAAAATTAGCCCATTTTAAGAGTTAGTCGCCGGTCATGGACAAAACTAATCTTAAATTATAAAATTTGGTTATGTTTTAATGACGGCTAAATATGTAATTAGATAAATATTGATATATATGTTAATTATAATAAAATAAGAAGCCATAGTTCATCATTTTGGCTGAAAGTTAGCAAGGGAGGAAGAAAGAAAAGCTTAAATACATTCGGCCTCGTTCAAGCTTAATTAAGTATGAATTTTAGCTCGATTTTTGTCGATTTTTACGTTTTTGAGATCGTTGCTTCGAACATTAGTTGACCTATGCTAGAATTTTTAAATTTGAGCATGCTTGATGTTTGGTCACTGTCATATTTTTGTGGTTTTTGATGTTTGATGATTTTATATTAAAGTTATTGTAACAGTCTAGTTTACACCCTAGTCAGAACAGTGGTTTCGGGACCACAAATTTGAGTCTGTATAATATTTTAACATTATATTCTGTGTCGTTAATATGTGAATTAGCATTTGGTAAAGTTTCATATGATTATTTGTCCATCTGTATGTTCAATTTGACAAAAAAACTAAATCGTATAAAGGTTAATATTAGCATGCTCTTTGACAATGTATCTTTTTGACATGGCTTATTAAAAGAGGAGTCCTTATGTGGATATTATACCTTCAATCATATTAGTGGACATTTATGTTCATATTATGCATGCTTTTTATAGGATTTAATAAAGGTTATTTTAGTAATTGAGATATATGTTATATTAAACAAAATGAAAGTTAAAATGTCATCATCTTCCACACTTTACCACCGAAAATAAAAACAAAAGCATAAGGGTTTAAATGTTTTCAAACATTCGGCCATGGATGTTCTTTAATTAAGGTATGGTTCTTGATCCGTTTTTGATAATTTTTACGTTTTTGCAATTGTTGCCTTGAGAGCTACAAAACCCATGCCTTAATTTTGTGTTTTGATGATGTATGTGAAATATACCATTGATGGTTTTGCAAGCTTTGTGATGTTTGAGAATGAAAAATGAAAGATTTGAGCTAGATGAACATGTTATGTTCTTAAAGTTTTGATAAATTTAGCTAAATAGGGCTAAAATGTGAAAATGTTATTTTGGAAGATTAATTTGTGAATTTTATGAAATATGGGGACTTATATAGTCCTTAGGGAGGTTCGGCTATGCATGTGTGTGAACAAATTGTGTATATTTGATATTTTGAGTAAAATGGACTAAATTAATAAAGTGTGTAAATATAAGGGTTAAATTGTAAATAGCCCAAAATACATGTGTATGGATTGAATTGAATGGAATAGTGAATAAAAGGGTTAATTCTGAATATGTTTAGATTAAGAACTGAGGAAAACGGATTTAGATTGCAGGAAAGCGAAAGTAATAGAGTAGCCGTTTTCGTCTCGTTAAACTAAATTCGAGGTAAGTCACTATGCAAATAAATTTATCTGTATTGAATTGAATATATGTATTCATATGTCTTTCGATGAAAATGAATGAGTATGAGATGCTAAGTGCGTGAATTTCAAAATAAGTTCGATATAGTGATAAAGTCGAAGAGTCCCGTATGAACCTAGGAATAGATAGGATTAGCCATGTCATGACATAGATATCTGTTATGTTTTATCATGTAAGACCATGTCCGGACGTTGGCGTTGATTTGAAATTTCGTATAAGACCTCATTTGGGACGTAGGCATCGATATAAACTTTATGAGTAAGATCATGTCTGAGATATTGGCATCATATCGACTCGTGTAAGACCACGTCTGGGACGTTCGCATCGTTATGATTTGTACGAGTAAGACCGTGTTTGGGACATTGGCAATATTTTGATTCGTGTAAGACATTATCTGGGACAGTGGCATTGATATCCAAGTGCATGTAAGACCTCGTCTGGGACGCTGGCATTGTACAACTATTCCGAGCTTTCTGATCATCGTACTAGGTTCCTATTAGTTCAACGGGCAAGTCTACAATACGAATGGTTTATCCGAGCCATGATCAATTAAGTGAATGAATATCCGATTCAGGTACATTGAATGTGCATTAAGTATGCATGAAAGGTAAGTATGCATATGACTTTGATATGAAGAAGAGTATGATTGAAAATGAGAATGTGAATATTAAAATGTTGAATGTGGCAAATGTGGCCATAAGTTTATGAACCAAGATATATATGTGATAGTTGCTAAGTGATTGATATATATATATGTGCCAATGTGTTTATTTGTATATGATTTACTAAGCTTTTGGAAAGCTTATTCTGTGTGTGTATTTTCTCTGTTTTATAGGTCGTCGAAGCTACTGAAGGCTCGGGATTGTCGAGGATCATCACACTACTAAACTCATTTTGGTACTCTTTTGAAAATGTATATAGCTAATTATGGCATGTATAGGCTAGATAGGTGTATAGGTTCATAAAGTGAGCATGACCATGTGTATTGGCAAGCTTTTGAGTTGATAAATGTTTGAATGAAAGAGTTATGAAGCATATATTTAGTATATTTTGATGCATATGAAATGGTTAAGTTTTGGTTAAGCAAATGGATGATACATGTTTGAAATGATATAGGATTTAGTTTGTAAATTGGTATGAATGGAATTGGTATTGAATGTATGGATGAAGGGAATCATTTGATATGTTTTGGTTGCCATAAATGCATATTATGTTTAGACATATATATGTATTGCTTGTAGGAAGGCCATAAGAGGGTGGCTTATTGGCCTTGTAAAATGGCCTATAATGTCACACGGGCGTGCCTAAGACTGTGGGTAAATTGGCAGAATGTGTCTTATATTGTACACGGCCTCGACACGGGTGTGCTTGGTGGCCGTGTGGGAAATGGCAATATGTGAACTATTGTACACGGCCTTAACACACGGGCGTGCTTGGTGACCATGTTGAATTTGGCAGTATACCACCACGGGGAGGACACACGGAGTGTCCGAAGAGTCATGGGTGAGGCACTGACCTACCCCACTACCGTGTGTCCCCTATATTTTAGAAAAGTTTTAAATTTTCATGAAATCTCGTATGTATTTCGGTTTAGTCCCGACTCGGTTTATAAGCATGTTTAAGGTCTTGATGACCTACTTAAGGGACATTATGAATGATATTGATGAATGGTTGAACGATTAATTCTGTAAATGTTTTCGATCTGTCTGATAACGCCTTTAACCCTAATTTGATGATCGGACACGGGATAGGGGTGTTACATTTGATTGGTATCAGAGCTACGATTTAGTCGATTCTCGGACTAACGTAGCGTGTCAGAGTCTGGCTATACATGCCATAATATTTGAACTGTGATAGTGTGATGAGTCCTAACGTGTAAAATGTGATTTCTATATAGCAATGGATCCCGAAAGAGCCGTAGCTGACGACGTAGAAAGTAATGCGCCTACTCCCGCAAAAGGGACAGAGCCTTCTAATTCGAGACCGACTACAAGCGGTTAGGAGAGAGAAGCTAAACAAGCTTTCTTCCAAATGGCGAGTGAGTGGTTCACTCAGTTCGTAAAGAATAACCCGACTGTTTCACAACCTCTGCCCCCGGTTAATCCCCCTCAGACATTTAATATACTTCCGACAACAAATCTGAATCTGTTGAGTAAGCCTCCGGTTGGCAAGATCCGTAAGTGTGAAATTTGAAGAATTTCGCTACTAATCTTGATGATCTTTGAAAAGGTTGAGTTCTGGATTGAAAATACTATTCGAGTTTTTGATGAGATGTCTCTGACTCCGGAAGAATACATAAAGTGTGTTGTATCATTACTTCGAGATGCAGCTTATCAATGGTGGAAAACCTTAATTTCTGTTGTACCGAGAGAACGGGTTACATGGGATTTCTTTCAGACCGAGTTCAGGAAGAAATATATCAGTGAGAGATTCGTTGATCAGAAACGAAAAAAATTTATGAAACTAAAGCAAGGCCGTATGACTGTTATAGAATATGAACGAAAATTGGTCAGGTTGAGTCAGTACGCTCGTGAATGTGTATCTTCTGAAGCTATAATGTGCAAAAGATTCAAAGATGGTCTGAATGAAGATATTCATTTGCTAGTCGGGATTTTAGAAATAAAAGAGTTCATACTCGTTGACCGAGCTTGCAAAGCTGAGGCGCTCGGGAAAGATAAAAGAAAAGCTGAAACTGAAGCCCGAGATAAGAGAAAGAGATTTTAGAACGAATCATTTCAATCTACTCCGAAGAGATTTAGAGATGATCAAATTCATTCCAGGGATAACGCGAGACATTTGAACAGGATCCGGATAGATTGCCAATGAGTTCCAAAATCCCAGCAACTTCTGTGGCCAGTGTTGGTAATGTTCGATCTGAAAGACCTGAATGTAAACATTGTGGAATGAGGCATTCGGGAAGCTGTAGATTAAATGATAAAGCTTGCTTCAGATGTGGATCGCTTGATCATTTTATCCGTGATTGTCCTGAGTCTGTTGAGCCAGAGACTGTTCGAATCCAAAATCTGATAATGCACCTGCGAGAGGTCGATTAACAATGAATGTAAAGAATGTCAGTGGTAGTCAGAGAACTATGAGAGACAATATTGTCAGATCCGAAGCCAGAGCGCCTGTCAGAGCATATACTATTCGAGCTCGTGAAGAAGATTCGTCGCCTGACGTTATAATGGGTACTTTACTCTTTATTATACTTCTGTAATTGCTTTGATAGACCCTGGTTCTACGCATTCATATATATGTATGAATTTAGTATTCAGTAAGACTTTGCCTGTAGAGTCTACTGAGTTTACTATAAAAGGATCGAACCCTTTAGGTAAAAGTGTCCTTGTTAACAAAGCATACAAGAACTGTCCATTAATGTTTCGAGATATCTGTTTCCCTGCTGATCTGATGCTCTTACCATTTGATAAATTCGATATTATTTTGGGAATAGATTGGTTGTTCATGCATGATGCTGTTGTAAATTGTAAAAGAAAATCTATTGATTTAAGAAGTCTAAATGATGAGATTGTATGGATTGAGTCTGATGATTTGAATGGATTGCCTGCTGTGATATCTGTTTTAAAAGCTCAAAATTATGTGAAAAAGGGTATGAATCATATTTTGCTTATATGATTGATTCAAAAGTATCCAAGAAGAAAGTTGAATCAGTACCCATTGTTTGTGATTTTTCTGATGTGTTCCCTGAAGAGTTACCGGGTTTACCTCCAATTCGTGAAGTTGAATTTGATATTGAATTGTTGCCTGGTACAACACCTATTTCGATAGCTCCGTATAGAATGGAACCAACGGAGTTGAAAGAGTTAAAGTCACAGCTATAAGAATTGACCGATAGAGGGTTTGCTAGACCGAGTTTTTCGCCTTGGGGTGCACCTGTTCTATTTGTGAAAAAGAAAGATGGCACGATGAGAATGTGCATTGATTACCATCAGTTCAATAGGGTAACCATAAAGAACAAATATCCGTTGCCTAGGATTGATGACTTATTTGATCAGTTAAAAGAAGCTACCGTATTTTCAAAGATTGATCTAAGATCGAGATACTGCCATTTGAGAGTTAAAGATTCAGATATTCCGAAAACTGCCTTCAAACGAGGTATGGGCATTATGAGTTTTTAGTTATGCCATTTGGACTAACTAATGCTCCTGCTGTTTTTATGGATCTGATGAACAGAATTTTCAGATCGTACTTAGATCAATTTGTTGTAGTGTTCATAGATGATATATTGATTTATTCACGGAATGAAAATGAGCATGCTGAACACTTGAAAATTGTGTTGCAAACTTTGAGAGAGAAGCAATTGTACGCAAAATTTAGAAAATGTGAATTTTGGTTGAATGAGGTCAGTTTTCTAGGGCATATTGTGTCAGCTTTTGGGATTCGTGTTGATCCGAGCAAGATTTCTGCTATTTTGAATTGGAAACCTCTGAAGAACGTGTCCGAAGTCCGCAGTTTTCTGGGGTTAGCTGGTTATTATCGCAGATTTGTAAAAGGCTTTTCGACAATAGCTACTCCATTGATAAGATTATTTCAGAAAGATATCAGATTTGAATGGTCAGATAAATGTCAGAGAAGTTTTGATCGGTTGAAAACTCTATTAACAGAAGCTCCGTGTTAGTACAGCCAGAATCGGGTAAAGAATTTATTGTTTACAGTGATGCTTCGTTAAAGGGTCTGGGATGCGTTTTGATGCAAGAGGGGAAAGTGGTAGCTTATGTTTTGAGATAATTGAAGCCTCATAAAAAGAACTATCCGACACACGACCTTGAATTAGCTGCGATTGTGTTTGTATTTAAGATTTGGCGCCATTATTTATACGGTGAGAAATGTCATGTGTTATCAGATCATAAAAGTCTAAAATATCTAATGACCCAGAAAGATTTGAACCTGCGTCAGAGAAGATGGCTTGAATTGTTAAAAGATTATGAGCTTGTGATAGATTATCATCTGGGTAAAGCAAACGTTGTTGCAAATGCGTTGAGTAGAAAGTTGTTGTTTGCACTACATGCTTTGAATGCTCAGTTAGATTTGTCTGATGATAGTTCTGTGATAGCTGAATTGAGAGCAAAACCATTATTTGTACATCAAATATGTGATGCTCAGAAGGTTAATAAGGAATTGTTGTTGAAACGAGCTTAGTGTGAATTGAATTCTGAATCTGAATTTCGAGTTGTTGATGATTGTTTGAGATTCTAAGATCGAATCTGTATTCCAAGAAATCCATAGCTGATTCAATTGATTTTGGGTGAAGCACATAACAGTCGCCTATCTGTCCATCTGGGAAATACAAAGATGTATCATGATTTAAAGCAACATTATTGGTGATGCGGCATGAAACGAGACATTTCGACTTTGTTTCAAAATGTTTAGTTTGTCGACAAGTGAAAGCGAACATCAAGTTTAAATCGGGTTATTACTGACCGATTCGATTTCGAATGGAAATGGGATAGAGTAACTATGGACTTTATTTCTGGGTTGCCTCTAACTTTGAGAAAGAAAGATGCAATATGGGTCGTAGTTGACCGATTAACTAAATCAGCCCATTTTATTCCGATAAGATCTGCTTAGTTACTTGAAAAATTAGTTGAGCTTTATATTTCGAGATTGTGAGATTGCACGGGGTGCCACTATCTATTGTGTCAGATAGGGATCCAAGATTCACATCGCAGTTCTGGAAGAAGTTGCAAGATGCTTTGGGTACAAAATTACATTTCAGTACAGCTTTTCATCCACAGACGGATGGTCAATCTGAGCGAGTCATTCAGATTCTCGAAGATATATTAAGATGCTGTGTACTTGAGTTTAATGGTCCGTGGGAACAATACCTGCCGTTGATCGAATTTACGTATAATAATAGTTTTCAGACGAGCATTAAAATGGCACCATATGAAGCTTTGTACGGACGTAAATGTCGTACACCTCTATATTGGACTGAACTCAGTGAAAATAAGTTACACGGGGTTGATTTGATAAAAGATACCGACCAGAAAGTGAAACTGATTCGAGATTGTTTGAAAGTAGCATCTGATCGTCAGAAGTCCTATGCGGACTTAAAATGAAAAGATATAGAATTTGAGATCGACGATAAAGTATTTCTGAAAGTGTCTCTGTGGAAGAAAGTGCTTCGATTCGGACGTAAAGGCAAGTTAAGTCCGAGATTCATCGGACGTATGAGATCATTGAACGTGTTGGGCCTGTTGCATATAGATTGAAGTTACCCTTTCAATTAGAAAAGATTCACAATATATTTCATGTTTCGATGCTTCGTAGATATTGGTCTAATCCATCACATGTGATTGCCCCATCTAAAATTGAAATTCGGCCTGATATGACATACGAAGAAGAACCGATCCGTATTTTAGCTCGTGAAGTGAAAGAGTTGAAAAACAAGAAAATCCCGTTAGTGAAAGTACTCTGGCATCGTCACGGTATAGAAGAGGCTACGTGGGAGCCTGAAGACTCAATGAGACAGCAATATCCGAATCTGTTTAACGGTAAAATTTTTAGGGACGAAAATCCTTAAAGGGGGAGAATTGTAACGGTCTGATTTATACCCTAGTCGGAACAGTGGTTTTGGGACCACAAATTCGAGTCTGTATAATATTTTAATATTATATTCTGTGCCATTGATATGTGAATTAGCATGTGGTAAAGTTTCGTATGATTATTTGTCCGTCTGTATGTTCAATTTGAAAAAAGAACTAAATCGTATAAAGTTTAATATTAGCATGCTATTTGATAAGGTATCTTTTTGACATGGCTTATTAAAGGTGGAGTCCTTATGTGGATATTATACCTTTAATCATATTAGTGGACATTTATGTTCATATTATGCATGCTTTTTATAGGCTTTAATAAAGGTTATTTTAGTAATTGAGATATATGTTATATTAAACAAAATGAAAGTTAAAATGTCATCATCTTCCACACTTTACCACCAAAAATAGAAACAAAAGAATAAGGGTTTAAATGTTTTCAAACATTCGGCTATGGATGTTCTTTAATTAAGGTATGGTTTTTGATCCGTTTTTGATAATTTTTACGTTTTTGCAATCGTTGCTTTGAGAGCTATAAAACCCATGCCTTGATTTCGTGTTTTGATGATGTATGTGAAATATGCCATTGATGGTTTTGCAAGCTTTGTGATGTTTGAGAATGAAAAATGAAAGATTTGAGGTAGATGAACATGTTATGTTCTTGAAGTTTTGATAAATTTAGCTAAATAAGGCTAAAATGTGAAAATGTTATTTTGAAGGACTAATTTGTAAATTTTATGAAATATGGAGACTTATATAGTCCCTAGGGAGGTTCGGCTATGCATATGTGTGAACAAATTGTGTATATTTGATGTTTTGAGTAAAATAGACTAAATTGATAAAGTGTGCAAATATGAGGGTTAAATGTAAATAGCCCAAAATACATGTGTATGGATTGAATTGAATGGAATAGTGAATAAAAAGGGTTAATTCTGAATATGTTTAGATCAAGAACTGAGGAAAACGGATTTAAATCGCGAGAAAGCGAAAGTAACAAAGTAGCCGTTTTCGTCTCGTTAAACCAAATCCGAGGTAAGTCACTATGCAAATAAATTTATTCGTATTGAATTGAATATATGTATTCATATGTCTTTCGATGAAAATGAATGAGTATGAGATGCTAAGTGCATGAATTTTGAAATAAGTTCGATATAGTGATAAAGCCGAGGAGTCCGGTATGAACCTAGGAATAGATAGGATTAGCCATGTCATGACATAGGTATCTGTTCTGTTTTATCATGTAAAACCACGTCCGAGACTTTGGCATTGATTTGAAATTTCGTGTAAGACCTCGTCTGGGACGTAGGCATCGATATGAACTTTATGAGTAAGACCATGTCTGGGACATTGGCATCATATCGACTCGTGTAAGACCACGTCTGGGATGTTGGCATCGTTATGATTTGTACGAGTAAGATCGTGTCTGGGACATCGGCAACATTTTGATTCGTGTAAGACCCTGTCTGGGACAGTGGCATTGATATCCAAGTGCATGTAAGACCTCGTCTGGGACGCTGGCATTGTACAACTATTCCGAGCTTTCTGATCATCCTACTAGGTTCCTATTGGGTCAACAGGCAAGTTTGCAATACGAATGGTTTATCCGAGCCATGATCAATTAAGTGAATGAATATCCGATTCAGGTACATTGAATGTGCATTAAGTATGCATGAAAGGTAAGTATGCATATGAATTTGATATGAAGAAGAGTATGATTGAAAATGAGAACGTGAATCTTAAAATGTTGAATGTGGCAAATGTGGTCATAAGTTTATAAACCAAGATATATATATGTGATAGTTGCTAAGTGATTGATATATATATATGTGCCAATGTGTTTATTTGTATATGACTTACTAAGCTTTTGGAAAGCTTACTCTGTGTGTGTATTTTCTCTGTTTTATAGGTCGTCGAAGCTACTGAAGGCTCGGGATTATCGAGGATCGTCATCACACTACTAAACTCATTTTGGTACCCTTTTGAAAATGTATATGGCTAATTATGGCATGTATAGGCTAGATAGGTGTATAAGTTCATGAAGTGAGCATGGCTATGTGTATCGGCAAGCTTTTGAGTTGATAAATGTTTGAATGAAAGAGTTATGAAGCATATATTTAGTATGTTTTGATGCATATGAAATGGTTAAGTTTTGGTTAAGCAAATGGATGATACATGTTTGAAATGATATAGGATTTAGTTTGTAAATTGGTATGAATGTTATTGGTATTGAATGTATGAATGAAGGGAATCATTTGATATGTTTTGGTTGCCATATATGCATATTATGTTTAGGTATATATACATATTGCTTGTAGGAAGACCCTAAGAGGGTGGCTTATTGGCCTTGTAAAATGGCCTATAATGTCACACGGTTGAGGCACACGAGCGTGCCTAAGACCGTTGGTAAATTGACAGAATATGCCTTATATTGTACACGGCCTCGACACGGGTGTGCTTGGTGGCCGTGTGGGAAATGGCAATATGTGAACTATTGTACACGGCCTTAGCACACGGGCGTGCTTGGTAACCATGTTGAATTTGGCAGTATACCACCACGGGGAGGACACAAGGGAGTGTCCAATAGCCGTGGGTGAGGCACGGCCTACCCCCACGGCTGTGTGTCCCCTGTATTTTAGAAAAGTTTTAAATTTTCATGAAATCTCGTATGTGTTTCGGTTTAGTCCCGACTCGGTTTATAAGCATGCTTAAGGTCTCGATGACCTACTTAAGGGACATTATGAATGATATTGATGAATGGTTGAACGATTAATTCTGTAAATGTTTTCGATCTATCTGGTAACGCCTTTAACCTTAATCCGGTGATCGGACACGGGATAGGGGTATTACAGTTATGTTAAAGATTAGCATGTTTTATCTTGGAAATTTTAGTGAATTTGAGTATTTTGGGCTAATTGCAAAGAATAAATTTTTAAGGGGCTAAAATGCAAAATAAATGAAATAAATGGACTTGTATAGTCTCTATGAACTTTCGGCCCTTAGGTGATGTAGTGAAATTTTGTGTATTTTGTGTTTTGTGCAAATAGGATTAAATTGTAAAAATGTGAAACATTAGGCGTAAAATGGTAATTTGCCCGTTTATGTGTTTTGGGACTAAATTGAGATGAAATGTGCTTGAATGAGGTAAATTTTAATGTGTTTAGATCAAGAACAAAGAAAAACAGAATTGGATCGAGGAAAGACGAAGGTTATCGAATAGCCGGTCTACGTTGTCTGTCGATAGTCGAGGTAAGTCTGTAAGCAATTATATGTCGAAAATTACCTATGTACTTTAATAAATATTGAAAATTGAAATGTTGAGAATATATATATAGTTGCCGAATGTGAATTGTGAAATGTTGAGTTGGTTTATTTATGTAACGTGAAATAGCTTATTTGAGATTGATATGTGATGGAATGATTAATTGTGTTGATATTCGGGCCTCGAGCCTAGCAGGCTTTGTACCGGTGATTTATTTTGGACTTCGAGCCTAGCAGGCCTTGTGCTAGTGATCTATATCAGGCTTAATGCCTAGCAGGCCTAGTGTCGGTGAATATTTCGGGCTTATTGCCTAGTAGGCTAAATGCCGGTGTTTAAAATCTCGGACCTAGAGTCCAGCAGGCCTAGTGCCGGTGTGTGCGATTTGGGCTAATGCCTAGCTAGTTCTATACCGGTGAGTTTTCATTCCCGAACTTCGATTATGTAATAGTAAAGTTATGAAATAAATCAAGAAAGCTTAAATTTATGAAAGTGAATTTGTGGGTTCGGCTATAAGGTATGTATTATTCATACTTTAATGTTAGGCATATATGCTATAATGATAAGCAAATGAAACGATGAAAGAAAGTGATATACACATGGCAGATAGAAATTGTATATAAGTTATACCATGAGGAAAATTTGTTATATGAAAGCATGGAAGTAGAAAGGTATTGTATAGGTATAATTATATGCATAAATATGTGGTTATTTATTAGGTAAATGGGATTAATGACATATGGCTTTGGTGAAGTTTACATGTTAAATTATTGTATTCAATACCATATTCAAATTGGTATTCATATTTATATGATTATGCTTGAATGTTTAGTTGTGTATCGAATTTGCTTGAGACTTACTAAGCTAGAAAGCTTACTCCGTTATTGTTAAATGTTTTGTTTTATAGATTTTGGTCAAGGTACTGGCTCTGAGGATCGTTGGAGAAGTCAGCCACACTATCATCCCTTTTTGGTACTTTCAAGCTAGTTTTTAAATCAAGGCATGTATAGGCTAGCTAAGTGTTCAAGTGATGTGTTGTTAATGTATATAGGCCATGCGAAATTGGCTTGTTCTTAAATGTTATTAATTTATGGTTTATCAAATTTCAAATATAATATGTGAGTATGTTATGCTCGAAGATGGAAAGGGTATTGCTGCATGTTCTTGTTTTTATAATTATGTGATTCGGCTTGAGAAAGGAAATGTTTTTAATTATTTGAGTTAATTATGGGATAGTCGAATTGAGAATCAAACATATAGAAATGGAATGGTTGTGCTTTTGTATTTCGGGTTAGTCATTGAGCATATACTTTTAGTTTATTTTGTAATGATTCGTATACTTAAGAATTTTTAATATGGTTGTGGTTATAGGAAGATGCTTATTTGTGTGAAATACAGATATAGGTATACCTATTATGCTATGTGGAATCTTGTAACCTTGTCTAATAAGCATAACTAGTGATTTGGCTCAGTCTCATATACTTGTCAATAAAATGATTGCATAAATTTGTTAGTCATGGATTGAAATGGTTTTGTCTATGGGAATTATGCGCATATTGTATTAGCATCAATGATAGATTTGGTTATGCTATAGTGTTCTAATATCACATATGTGAATAGATAGTAAACAAAGTGCTATAAGTTTATGTGTGTTATTATGCATTCGTGTATAAGGTATGAAACGATATGCTAAAATTTGAATAAGGTAATTGATGTATTTATATATATATTTATAAAGTGAATATTAAATGCTTGAATATGTACCAAATAATTGAATGCCATTGATTCGATAGTTAAATAGTTTGGACAATAGATGTATGAAACATGTTTAAGTTGGTTTTAGTATGTGAGTTGGATTTGAAATTTGTATAAAAAAATGGTGTTATTGTATTATGAGCATGATTTGTAATGTAAGTCTTGAATTGCATGAAATGAGAATGTTGGTTTATGAGCTTTTTATTGAATACTAGAAATCAGAGATGTGTATTTGCTTTATTAAAATAGTGAGTTATGGATGTATATGAGATGGATTTGTTAAGGAGTTTTGATTATAAATTTTAAGTATGATTTGTAATAAAAGACTACGATGATCTGAGTCTGGGTCGGTAATGCCTCATAACCCTAATCCAGCGACGGATATGGGTTAGGGGTGTTACAGCAACCCTAGAAATAGGGTGACAAAAATCTGCCGGATTAGAGTCAAATCTAATAAGGGAATCCATAGATCGAGTTAATGTGACAATAGGGGTTTTAATTAGAAAGATATTTCAATTAATCAACCTAGAGTTAGTTGTTTTTAGTCTCGAAAGAGATATTAACATAAATCAGGGATTTTTACGGATTAAGTCAAGTGAATAAATCATGTGAATCAAAATTAATAAGTGAAGTCTAAGTGAATTCTTCCTTAGATATTGCCTATCTCATATAAGTTGTCCAAAAGTATTTTCCCAATCCACTTTCTGTCACGTTCATAGTCATTTAGTTAGTTAAATTAGTTAGTTAATTTTAGATTAAAAATAAATCCCTTTAATTATTAGGCTAGATAATAAAAATATAGTTATTACTAGTAATTTTAGTCCTTGAGGATATGATATTTCGGACTTGCCATAACTATATTACTGTTCGATAGGTGCGTTTTCCTTTGTCAAAATAATAGTTAGTTTCGAGCTTCATCAAGTTTTTGGCTTCGTTTTCGGGAGCTAAGATATTAGGAACACTAAATTTTTATTACTTTAGCCATTTTTACTATTCACAATTTTTTTTTCTAATTTTTCTTTTATTTGCTTCTGGCAGGTAATTTTAGTTTATGACTAGAAGAAACCCATTAGGACTATTACTTTTTGACAACGATATAGAAGCTACCACTCGTAGAAACTGAAGAGAAATAAGGTGAAGCCTACAATACATAGAAGAAGAGCAAGAAGACGAAACCAATACTACCGAAGAGATGGCTGATAATAATATGCTACCTTCTGTGGTTGCCGCAAATCTAGTGAATCAAAATCCTGCTTCTCGTACTATGTATAATTATGCTAAACTTAATTTAATAGGAATCGAATCAAGTATTGTTAGAACTGCTATTGCTACAAATAATTTTGAATTGAAACCTAACACTATACAGATGATTCAGCAATTTGTTCAGTTTGATGGTTCGCAGGATGAGGATCCAAACAATCACTTGGCAAATTTTCTAGAGTTTTGCGACACTTTCAAAATTAATGGCATTTCTGATGATTCCATTCGCCTTCGGTTGTTTCCCTTTTCGTTGAGGAACAAAGCTAAACAATGGTTGAACTCGTTACCACGAGGATCAATCACTGCATGGGACCAAATGACCAAAAAAATTTTGTTAAAATATTTTTCGCCGGCTAAAACGGCTAAGTTGAAGAATGATATTTCTTCTTTTATGCAGATGGATCTAGAAACACTCTACGATGTATGGGAGAGATATAAAGATCTACTAAGGAGATGCCCTCACCATGGGTTACCTTTGTGGCTACAGGTTCAAACCTTTTATAACGGTGTGAACCTCTCAACTATGCAGTTAATCGATTCAGCCGTCGGTGGAACCCTAGATAACAAGACCTCTGAAGCAGCTTATGAGTTTATAGAAGAGATGGCACTAAATAACTATCAGTGGCAAGTTATGAGGACAAAGCCGACAAAAGCCGCCAGTGTTTTCAACCTCGATGCAATGACCATGCTATCAAACCAGGTAGAACTATTAGATAAAAAGATTGATGGTTTGCATGGTTCTTCATAGGTACATCCAGTGATGCAGTGCGATGCATACGGAGGAGGGACGAACAATACAAAATACCCACCTTACAACCCTTGCATAGAAAATGAATAGATGAACTTTATGGGTAACAATTCTAGACCTCAAAATAACCCTTATAGTAACACTTACAATCCAGGTTGGAGGAATCACCCAAAATTCTCATGGGGTGGCTAAGGAAATCAGAGACAACAACCCCTTCCAGGCTTTCAACAACAACCCTACCTACAAGAGAAAAAGCTGAACCTTGAGGAGATGCTAACAAAATTTATTGCAGTGTCAGAAACTCGTTTCCAAAACACCGAAACAACACTAAAAAATCAGCAAGCATCAATTCAAGGGATCGAGAACCAATTAGGACAACTTGCTAAACTCATATCTGAACGACCATAAGGCAGTTTGCTAAGCAACACTGAAATTAACCTAAATGAGCAAATTTATGCCATTATTGCTCACGATAGTGAAGGGTTAGATGAACCAAAATTGAGGCAAGAGAATGTGGTAGAGGAAGGTAAGGTTGAGATAAGCCATGATAAACCAAAACTGGTAAGTACAGAATACCAACCTCGTGTGCCATATCCCAATGCGACAAAGAAAGACCGCACAGATGAACAATTCGGTAAATTTCTCAAACTCTTAAAAAAATTACATATTAACTTACCATTTATTAAAGCTCTTTCGCAGATGCCCAATTCGAAAAAGTTTTTAAAAGAGCTTTTGACAAACAAACGGAAGTTAGACGAGGTGTCACATGTGGAGCTAAATCTACAAAATAGACTACCACAAAAGTTAAAAGATCCAGGGAGTGTTACGATTCCTTGCTTAATTGGTAGTTTATCTATTGATAATGCTTTAGCAGATTTAAAGGCAAGCATAAATGTTATGCCTTATAAAATGTTTAAACAGCTAGGTCTGGGGAAACCCAAACAAACTAGGATGAGAATTCAATTGGCTGATAAAACTATTAGAGTTCCTAGGGGGTATAATCGAATATGTCCTAGTAAAAATTGATAAATTCATATTTTCAGTAGACTTTGTTGTTTTAGACATGGATGAGGACAACAATGTTTTTTTAATTTTAGGAAGACCCTTTTTAACAACTGCTAAAACTAGAATTGATGTTGGTACAGGTGAACTCACACTTTGTACAAGTGAAGAAACGATCACTCTTCAAGCTCTTAACTCGGCTAGGACATCGAGTAATAAAAGTGAGAACATAAATTCTATTAATGACCATTCGGTTCATCTGTCTTTTCAGGATGCACCACGAAATTACAATACTGAGCCATATCCTAGACCTCATGCCAGTAAAGAAATAGCTTATAAGGAGCGAAGGCTTCAGATTGATGAACTAGACAAGTGGAAGACACATGACAAGGAGAAACCGGGGAAACACGTTGAACCAAAGCAAAACCATGTCAAACTTAATGATGGGACAAACCAATTTAAGATCAGAGATCAGGTATTGTTGGATAAGAAAAACCCTCGAATCGCCACTTCAAACCTTAATACAAACGAAGAGATCCATTTCATGGTACTAAATATCTTCCCATACAGAACAGTCGAGGTAACTAATCCTACATTTGGCACTTTTAAGGTAAACACTACTCGACTTAAACCATATATCGATAACCGAATTGATAGCAAGAATAAGGAGTTTCAACTCTTCAAACCACCATGAGTATGCGAATGAAAGGTAAGTCTAGCTTAAGACTTTAAACGAGCACTTTCGAGAGGCAACCCGAGCACTAACCCTATTAATTTTCATATTTTCGATTTTAGCACCTAACTAAAAACTAACCAAATTAATAAAGCGCAGGCTTCCATACCACACAGCCTTACACACGGGCGTGGCCGTGGCCGTGTAGACACCACGAATAGGCACATCGGCGTGGCAAAAACTGTGTGAACCAAGGGCGAAAACTTCCCAACCCACGGGCGGCAATAAAATGCCACGGCCATGCAATACGGTCGTGGTCGACACTGAGAAAGTAACACGGGTGTGCGACATGCCCATTTCCCCAAACCGTGGTCGACATTTATTAAGCAACATGGCCATGGGAACACCTACACAGGCTGGGAGAAACGAACGAGACATCACATGGCCATGCGATACAACCGTACGACCTAACATCCCATGGCACACGGGTGTGGGCAGCCACCAGGTCCCTGATTCCTATTTAAAACCCCCATTCTTCTCACTTTCTCCCAAATTTCTTCTTTTTCCAAACCCTAACCACTACACTCATTTCTTTCTCTATTATCTTTCTCCTTTCATTTTCCTTTCCCCCTTTTCCTCACCATTTCTCTACACCACCATCCCCATGTAGAAGAAGCGAAAGGACCCTAGCACAGTCTCCCTGTGCGAGACCAATCTCCATAAGTTCATGCCGACCACTTCATTACCTTGACAGGACAAAGCCCTTTAAATCTATTCATTTCTTCTTTTTCTTTTCTCTTATCCTTTTTTTTTCCTTCCCTTTATCTTTCTTGTGCTTAATTTATATTATTATATTTTGATTTCTTTAATTTAGGTTCAAAAGGTTGTTAAGGAACGACCACACCACCACAGGAGTATCCACCTCCGCGTTCATCTATGTCTAACTTACCATTTCTTTTCCTTGATTCCATCCAAAATTTAGGAAGTTCACTTCTCTCCCTATCTTATAATCTTATATATTGTAGATATCTATCTTTGTACATTGAGGACAATGTACATCTTAAGTGTGGGGAAGTGTTAACAATACTGAATTATGCCATGATCTTAAGTAATTTTCTCATATCACTAATTAGAATGAGACTTCTATTAACTTATGATTTTCATTTATATGTTTTGGAATAAGTCATAGGTAATTGTGCATTGATGGTTTATACTTTAAGGTATTAGAGAATCAAGCATGATAAGTCTATTTTCAGAATTAAATTTGTTTTTTGTTTTCTTAAATTTAAATATTACTTTGAAATTTGAAATTTGCAAGGTTGACATCAAAAACCATAATTTTGTGAGATTTTGAGCCTTTAGATCATATATCTTTTTTTGCTCACTTTATTGATTATGATTTTGTCAATATTGATTTGTTATTCTAAAACTTTCTTCAATTATTCATGTTGAGACCACACCTTTGATTTGATATACTGAGATGATAAAGGAACCTAGGATTTAACCCACTTATTCCACCAAAAAGCCTACCTTCATAATTAACCCCTAGTGAAACCTTTTTGAGCCTAATAGACCGTGTCTTGACTCACCCATTAACATTAACCCAAAACCAAATTTTTACTTCCCTTACTTTATTGACTCCCCTTTTGTTGAGATTTGATTTGATCAGTTGCCTATCTATTTTCTTTATTTTAGAGGTTAAATTTATCTTATATCATGTAATTGTTTTTATTCTTAAAAAAAAAGAAGAATTTGAAATTCATTCATTATTAGTTCCATGTTATTTGAGCTTAAGCATTTAATTTCATATTTTGAGAAGAAGCTTGTGTTATTATTATAAGTTTTCAATTAATGTAATTATTCAAGTATTAGTCTACTGTTCTAGTTAGGTAATTTGACAATTCAATCTCGATTCTAACATTTTAATTCAGCCTTTATCCACACCTTTAACCCAAGCCCCATTACAACCTTTTTAAAAGGCCTTTTGATTTGTGTATCATCTCATTTTATAGTGGTAGAGATTTGATTTTTATGCAAGCCTATGGTAATAACTCTTCATGTTTGACTTTTGGGTGCTTTATATTGAACCTTAAACACTTTGAGTGATTTGAGTGAATCCTTAGTGAGGATGTCAATCCTTGTCGATTTTGAATCAGAGGTATTTATTTAGGTAAGGGGAAACACCTATGTTTTCGTACTATAAAAATTTATAACTTAGATTGTTTAAATCTTTAGGACTCTTTGAGTTAAATTATCCATGTGTGAATTATCTATGAATTATGATAAGACATTATTGATGAGAATTATGAATTGAGGGAAGTTAATTTTAATTGTGAGTTGAGGATTTTGCTTGAGGACAAGCAAACGCTTAAGTGTGAGGATATTTGATAAACCTTAATTTACACATATTTTAACCCCATGCTTGGCTTATTTTTGGATGAATTCTCATTAGATTTGATGAATTCAATGCTCCTAATCTCTTAATTTCATGTTTTACACTCAGGAGAGCTTAGGGAGTCAAAAAGAACGAGAAACGGGCCAAAACGGGACAAAATGGGCCTACCTTAGGAACTCACACGGACTGGGCTATTAGATACGGCCATGTGTTTCAAGAAAAACTGAGACACGGCTTGGATCAACGTATACGGCCTGACCATGCGGCCATGTGTGGCGAGCAAAAGCGAGCACGATCTAAGGAGTCGAACACAAGCGTGTCCCTACCATAGCAAAGATGAATTCTATTTGGAATAGATTACTTGTGGGCTAAGAGAGGTGTTCCAAAGCCTATATAAACACCCTAGGGGGCAACCTAAAAGGGGACGTGGAATAGATGTTGAGTAGAAGGCAGAAAATACTCCAAGACAGCCGTCGGGAACAGCTTAAGAGAAGGATCTCCATCAAGACCGAGGATCTCCCATCAATTTCTTTATAAGTTTTTAGGTTTTCTTATGTTTTGTTATTTTCCCTATTCTAATATATTTCCTTCTATCAGTATGGACTAAATCCCTTAAATATCTAAGGGGATGAAACCTAGACAGATCTTATTATTATTTGATTTATAAGATAAATACTTGTTCTTATTCTTAATTATGAGTTTTTATTCTTGTTTTGATAATTCGGGTTATTGATTCAAGTCAAATGTGCTTATTTAGAGGAGCAAAAGTCCCTATTTAAGAGAAGATCAACACAATTAAGCGAAGTTGATTGCAACTCTAGAAATAGGGCGACGAAAATCTGTCGTATTAGAGTCAAATCTAATAAGGGAATCCATAGATCGAGTTAATGCGGCAATAGGGGTTTTAATTAGAAAGAGATTTCAATTAATCAACCTAGAGTTAGTTGTTTTTAGTCTCGAAAGAGATATTAACATAAATCAGGGATTTATACAGATTAAGTCAAGTGAATAAATCATATGAATCAAAAGTAATAAGTGAAGTCTAGGTGAATTCTTCTTTAGGTATTGCCTATCTCATATAAGTTGTCCAAAAGTATTTTCCCAATTCACTTTCTATCACGTTCATAGTAATTTAGTTAGTTAAATTAGTTAGTTAATTTTAGATTAAAAATATATCTCCTTAATTATTAGGCTTGATAATAAAAAGATAGTTATTACTAGTAACTTTAGTCCTTGAGGATACGATATTCTGGACTCGCCATAACTATATTACTGTTCGATAGGTGTGCTTGCCTTTGTCGAAATAATAGTTAGTTTCGGGCTCCATCACCCACCAAGTTGGGAAAGCCAAGATAATGTTCTAGGTCATTTGAACTGCGCACACCAAGTATACTAGCAATCATTCTTCTTTCTTCCTCCTGTGTATTAGTAATGAAAAAGACAGTAGATTTGTCAAAATTGACACACTGACCTGAACAATTTCCATACTCGAGCAAAATTCTCTTTAATAAATGAGCTTCTTTTTTTGTTGCCTCCCCAAACAAAATACAATCATCTACAAATAGCAAATGCGAGACCTGTGGACCACTTCTATTGGCCTTAACCCCTCTCAATAATCATTCCCTCATTATAAGTCACATAAGACTAGATAAGCCCTCTCTGCATATTAAAAATAGAAATGGGCACAAAGGATCACCTTATCTTAGTCCTCTAGTTGGACAAAAGTTTTCTCCAACATGACCATTAAAGACTATTGAATAAGAAATTGTGGACACACATTTCATGAGAGATTCAATCCAGCCTAGATCAAAACCCATTCGCACCATCATTTCCTTAACAAAGCTCCATTCAACCCTATCATACGCTTTACTCATGTCAAGTTTCATCACCATAAACCCCTTTTTCCCCATCTTCTTCTGTTTTAAGATATGTGAAATTTCGTAAGTCAACAAAATATTGTCCGAAATTAACCTCTCCGGCACAAAAGTGCTCTGTGCAACATCAATGCATTTTTCTAACACTTCTCTAAAGCGGTTCGCCATAACCTTTGCCATCAGTTTATAAAGTACGTTACATAAACTAATGGGCCGAAAATGCGTAATATTGGAAGGATTGACAATTTTAGGAATTAACACAATATGAGTAGCATTAATCGAACAAACATCCATACCTCTATTCAAAAGTAATAGGAAAAGGATGTGACATCTTCCCCAATGATATGCTAACACTCCTGATAACATAAAGCCGGGAATCAATCCTCACCTGGTGCTTTTGTAGGCCCTATTTCAAAAGTGCCGAATAAATCTCCTCATTTGTATATCTCGCCGTGAGTTGTTTATTGTCCTCCTAAAAAACACAATGATCAATACCTAACAAAAGATGGTCATAGTTTCCCCTCTCACCAACCGAAAATAAATTCTAAAAATTAGATCTAGCAATTACTTTCATTTCCCATATGACATCCGTTTCCCTTCCATCCTTATGTTGTATTTTACGAATGAAATTTCTTCTTCGTCTTTGTATAACTTGACTATGGAATAATGCTATATTCCTATCCCCAAGTTTCAGCCAATTCACTCGAGCCATTTGCTCCTACTACTTTTCATCCTTTTCAATCTCAAAATTGAGTTGAATCTTTGTATCTATAATTTTGGACAAATTATTATCATCCCTTTAGGCTCCCATCAGCTCTGACAGTTTTAAGCTTAAAAACTCTTTTTTCTTTTTTATGTTTAGTCGTATTCAAGCAGCCCATCTCTCCAAACATTTTCTTAAGCTTTCAAACTTTTACAAAAAATCTCCTGTTGACCTTTTCCAAATGTGTTTGACTTCGACAGTGAACGATTCCTCCAAAACCCACCAAGCTTCAAACTTAAACTTCTTTCCAATCAACCAGTTGTCTTCCTTTTTCGTGGTAATTAAAAGTGGACAATGATCTAAAAAAGAGTGCGATGTTGAATTGATATTTCAAGAAACATAAACATCCATTCCTTAGTAGCCACTCCTCTATCCAAACGCTCTTGGATGTTCATTTCTGGAAAATTGCCTCTTTCCATGTTAACCAATTTCCAAAATAACCCACATCCATTAGATGACAATCCTCCAGTACATTTCAAAATACTTATATCTTTCTTTCATCTCGAGGTAACCCTCCTTTTTTCTCAAAACCATACATAATTTCGTTAAAATCCCCGTAGACAAACCAAAGGATCTCCTCAGTACCACAAAAACTTTTCAAAAGAGCCCATGATTCATCCCTATCCTATGCATAAGGGGTGCCATAGAAACCTGTATATCTCCACTTATTCCCATATTCAGAGTCTTCAATTATCACATCAATGTGCCTTTTAGAGAAATTTTGAAGCGTAATAATAACATCACCTCGCCATGCCAAACACAACCCTTATCTAGAACCATTAGAGTCAACATCAATGTCATTAACAAAACCACAACTTCATTGAACTCTTTCCATCTGAGTTTGACTAATCTTTGTCTCCATAAAGAAAACTATCTGGGGATTATATATCTTCAGCGAATGCCGAAGTCGTCGCACTGTCCGTGGAATCCCCAAACAACGGACATTCCAACTTAAGATTTTCATTGCACCCGGTCAGCTTGCCTTTTGGCAGCCGCCGATGATAAAATATTACTTTCCAACATTCTCCTATTCCTTACCGCTAAAATATTGATCTCTTCCCTATCTATCGACTCATCAATCTCCCCCTAGGTCTCTTTTCCCCCTTTTCTCCTATTAACACACCTTTTTCCAAATCGTGATCCATTATAGATTGAACCTGTCTTGTCGATGAGTTTCCTCTCCATTCTAAGGAAGAAGTCGAATTCCCTTCCAAATCGATTCTTAATATAGGGTTCATGCCATTCTCGTATCCCGATTTATCTCCACATCCCACAACCTACTTCTTGGAGCTCGACTGACATTAAAATTTCCACCATTTTCTCCCTCCCCACCCTTACGTAACCACACACTGCTCAAAGCTAAAGATAGATCCCAACCCATTACAGCAATCTCTACACCTAACGTCATTTTCACCTCACAATATGAGTCACTGTAACCCAATCGACCACAATAGAAACAAAAAAGTGTCAGTCTTTCATATTTAAACCTGACATATGAGTAATTTTGAAAAACTTAACCTGTTTCTTCCTCTTTAAAGGGCGACATACATCAAGTTGAACTCTTATTCACAGAAAATTTTGATTTCCTTTTCCCATATCTGTACCATCATACTCCAAGAACTTACTTATGAAATCGCCTAATTGCTTTACTAAAATCTCAGAGAAAAAACCTGTGGAAACATCATGAATCTGTACCCAAAAAGATGTCAAGAGTAAAGGGACTTTTAAGGGGTCTTCCCCCCATTGCAGCATGTGTAGTAACAACAAGTGATTGTTAAAAGTCCATGGTGATCCCTTTAAAACCCTCTCCATATCCATGACATAAAAAAACTGAAACAAAAACCTTTTTCCCTTCAGATCCCGAATTTGGACGTCTCTAACAGGATGCCACAAATTTGCCATAATGCTTCTCATTGTTGGAAAGTGAATAACTCTAGCTATTAGGAAACACCCCACTAGTCGAAAAACCCCTACATCCTTTTCGTGTTCGACTCAATCTGTACTTGTAAAATCATTTCTTCTTCTTCATTAAGCATTAATCCAACAAATTCAGTTTCCATGAATGCAAATCAGAAATTCCAAATGTAGGAATCAATTTTCAAAGGGAACAGAGAAAATCTTACTAAGCAACCACCGCCAAAACAAACACCAGACTAAAGAACACACAAAAAAAAAAAAACCTAAAATCATGCTAGAGAGGGTAGACAGTAGCGTGCTAGGGTTGCAGACCTTTTTTTTTTTAAACTAGCCCAAAATCTTATACCATAAATAATAACTTAACTCATCTTAATCAAATAATATTTCCTAATAAACTCCAATATAAATAACTTGTTTGGATTCTTTGCTGTTAAGAATTATTAAGTTTTTTTATAAAATTCGAAATGTACTATTTGGCATCTTTAAGATATATATTCCACTAATAATGGAGTTTAACGTGTATTTAAAAGTGATGCTTTATTGGATACAAAAAAAAAGGAGGATATTGAGGAAAATCTAGGTTAAAAGTATTAAGTGCATATCCAACACGAAGTATAGATTTCTGAAATCTAATAGAAGGGGTGCAAATACATAGTGGTGGATTTCAACGATAAAAAAACTGACGAGATGATGATGCTTAGGCATCGAAAATTGAAAATGTTACTATGGAGTTATTAACAAAGATTGAACATATGCTCGACATTAAGTATGACATTCCAAATCGGGCAAATACATCAATTATCTCAAGTTCTATATATGATATTTCATCTATGATGGTGCCTAAACCAATTTCTGCCTTTTGTATTCTTCCTATTTTATTAGTCCCGCCATGATTTCATAGCTTAATCATGAATAATTTTAGTATGTATTTACTAAAAAATTTATCACACGTGTATGGATATGAGAATCATATATTAAATTATAGGTGTTGGAACTATTTTTGTTTGGAAAATGGGGTCGACTTTAGAAATAAAAATGGAGTCGTCACCAATCTTTTTTGAGGTGTGATCAGGTCACCCTGAGATTTATTGTTAAAATATTTTGATTTATTAAAACGACAGTTTTGGTTTACAAAATTTAGAAAAACAGGTTCGGGAGTCGATTACGCACGAGGAAGGATTAGCACCCTCGTGACGCCCAAAATTGGTACCTAATTGATAATTGGATGTCTTTATGTCGAAAATTTGAAAAGATTTTAAAATACAATCCTCTTTATTTAAAATAAATTAAATCAGATACTAAGACCGGCTTATTTCGAAGAAGTAAAATGTCACGTCTAGTGAGTTAGGATACGGCGTTTCAAATCTTCGAAACTAAGCTTGTCCTTTAACCCTTAAAGCTCATGCATTTGAAATTAAGAATGATATTCAATTATTTGGGCTAAATGAGAAATCGAAACCTAGTAAGTTAGGGCAGTATTTCTCAAAATTCCCGAATACAGAATATTGCCTTTGTTTTTAGAAATCATTATCTCGATAAAACAAAATGTCATATCCAGTGAGTTAGGACACAACATTTTGAATTTCTGAGAATAAGTTTTTATTTAACCCATTTGCTTTGACTTTAAAAGGAAAATAATAGGTTCTTTAGATTCGATGAGAAAAATCGAAACCCGGTAAGTTAGGGTACGATTTCTTTCGAATCTTAGAACGCGGAGCATTTGCGTATTTTGAAAATCGGGTAAAAGGTGATGTGATTTGATAAATAAATGTAAAGTAACTTACGATACTAATTTGTATGACAAAATAATAGTGATAAAAATACAAATAATAATAACAAAGGTAAAAATAAAATACAATAGAATAAAAGCGAAATAAACAAATAACATAAAAGAAAATAATAGCAAAAATAGAAGCTAATGCTAAATTAAGAAATAAATAAATACTATATAGAATAATTTAAAAAATAATAAAATAATAATAGTAACACAAACACAATAATAATAATAATATATATTAATAAAAATAGTAAAAGTAAAAATAATATTAGTAGCAATAAAAATAATAGAAATAATAAAATATCAATAATATTGTTGATAATAAAATAATAATAACAATAAGAATAATATAATAATAAATATAATTATAGTAATAATATATATAAAAATAATAGTGGTAATAATAAAAATAATAATGAATATAATAATAATAAATTTAATTTTAAACAAAATAAAAATAATAGTAGTAGTAATATTAAAATAATAACTATAATAGTAAGATAATAGTAGTAATACTAAATTAATAATAATAATAGTAATCATAATAATATTAATAATAATAATGTTAGTAGTAAATAAATAAAATAAATTAGAACAGAATAAATAAATAATGAACTAGAAGGTCAGGATTAAATAGATTAAGGACTAAATCGTAATAAAAATGAAATTTAAAGACTAAATTGTAATAATAACACAAAAATAGGACCAAAATTAAACTCGCCCAAACTGTCAAGGGCTCATTCAGCAAATAACCCCTAACCCTGGACATGTGTTTACTTCTCGGAGCATCAATGGGTTGGAGACTTGATTGAAAACCAAATAAAATTTCGTGTTGAAATTTAAAAAAA
Source organism: Gossypium rotundifolium (assembly GCA_025506655.1). Lineage (NCBI taxonomy): Eukaryota > Viridiplantae > Streptophyta > Magnoliopsida > Malvales > Malvaceae > Gossypium > Gossypium rotundifolium. Next base: position 162,148,886 of record CP106733.1, read on the forward strand.
AAAAATAATAATAGGGACTAAATTAAAAAAATAAAAAGGCGAAAGGACTGGAGAAATAAATTCCCCATTAAACGAAAACGTGCGGACCCCCTTGGAGCGGGTCGGGTCGCGCGCGGGTAGCCCCCATACGGCGTCGTTTTGGCGCCTGGGTGTTTAACCCAAAACGGCATCATTTTCTGCTATTATAAAAGTCCAAATTTCTTTAAAAAGCTTCATTTTTCCCCTTCTTTCAAAAAAGCTAAAATTTCTCTCCTCTCTCCCTCTCTCCAGCGGGATCTCAGGCAAGGGCTACGATAAGGCTTCCGGCCTCCGGTGCCGCCGCCGGCCACCGTCCAAAAAAAGTAAATTTTCTTTTTTTAAATATATATAGTTTAAAAAATAAAAAATAGAAAATATTTATAATAAAAAAGTTGAAAAGAGGAAAAAAAATGTAAAAACCTTTGCTCTTTTTGTATTCTGATTTTCGAAGATTGCGTATCTGTATTGTGTGTAAAAAATGGGTGTTTTTGCTTTCGTATATCCTAAAAATCATTTCCTTTTACATTGTTTCGATTTGGCTTTTAAAGCCCTTTATTTACAACCTGTTTTCCCTATTTGTAGGTACATAGGAGGCGTGGTGGAGGAGGGCACGTCGCTGAGGGGCGCATGATGCGGAGGTGCGAGGTGACGTGGCGTTGGGTGCCCAAACGCGGTGGTGGTTGCTGGCGGCATTGGCTGCTAAGGTTTCTGAAACCCTGATTTTTTATTTAGGCTGTGTTGGGCTAGGTCTGGGTTTGGGCCTTAAATTTAATTGGGCTATTTTTTTTTTGTAAATTTAGACTATTTTAAAAAAATAGCCTTTATTATTTGGGTTTTTTTTTTGTTTTTGTTTTGGTTAGTTGGCACTGGACCCGGCCAAAGTTTGAGTTCTACAATAAGTATGTGTTTAAAAATAACATACAATAAATATAAAACGTATGATTTGAAATTAATAATATCTATGTATAGGTGAAAAGTTTAATGTAATAATATTATGAAAAAAAAGAATCAAATGACACATTGAGTGTAACGGAAAAATTAAGTTGATTAATTTTGATAGTATGGATACAAATCTCATAATGTATAACTTTTAATGGTTATATATAAAATGTAAAAAAATAAAGTATTGTTATAAAATGTAATTTGTTTGAAATTTCTGACAGCATGTGTTAAATTATAATATAGATGATTAGAAACAAAAATTGAGTAAATCGTAGACCATGAATTATATTCCTATCGCACTTGTATTATTTTTATTGTTATTGTATTTAAATCAATATAACTATGCTTTTAGTTTTGAGTAATGTTCAAAATTATGAGATTTTATATTTCATAATTTCCACGTATTTTAATTGCATCATATCTTAACAATTTTGTTATACAGTGATACAATTGTTGTTAAAAGAAACTTAATATATTAATGAAGAATTTTTAAAATACTTTAAATTTGACATATTAAATTGAATCTCAACTAATTTATCTAGAAATTCAAGTTTTCAATCCGAGCATAAAAAATTGAAATTGTGAAAGGAAATAAGAAAATTTTGATATTATATCAAAATTTTATCTTATATTAGATAAATATAGTCTGAAAATATAATTATCTAAATATATTGGTATCAAAGATTGTTATTCAACTTACAACACTCTTTAAATTTGGATAAAATATTAAAAAAAAAAAAAGAAATATGAAAGTTCAATTATCTGTAAAACCTTCTCAATTAGAGGATTATCTGCTCTTAAATAATAATAAACAGCTAAATTGGATAAATGTTTAAGTATATTTAGGTTATATTTATTAGTTGATAAGAGAAAACAATCTTGGATAAATTAATATAGATCGTAATACTTGCAGACCAAGGTTTCCCAGCATTAATTAATCAAAATCTTTATATATAATGTTCTCAAATGAAATTACATAACATCTGCGTATCAAATCTTTCCATAGTACTCCACACTTTGACAAGAAAATCGGCTATAAATCCTTGCTTTCTTTTTTCACTTTTTGAATCAACCAGAAATTCAGAGATGATGGCCAAGGGAATAGGGAGAAAGTGTTCTCATTGCGGACATAATGGCCATAATTCCAGAACTTGTAGTAATGGGAAGGGGGGTTATGTAAAGCTTTTTGGGGTGAATATAGCTGCCATGGCTCAAACTCAAGAATGTTTGATGCAGAGAAGTTTTAGTATGGGAAATCTGCCCTTCCAAGGTGAAAACCATAACAATGGTGGTGGTGTGGATGATGGGTATTTTTCTGAAGGACACATTCATTCTGAGAACCACAATGCAGCAGCCCATGACATCAAAAGAGGTACTCAATGAGTTTTGTATTTAGAATGGGAATCATCACTTGCTTTTTCTATCTTCTTTCATATATTTGGAACATAAATTAACATGTATTTGATTATGACAAAAATTTCAATTTATTCCTTTTTTCTGGTATATAACTTGTAAACTGTACTGTAAAACACTGGGAATGTTTTGTTTTTCTGGAACAGCGAAGCCATGGACGGAAGAGGAGCATAGAATGTTCTTGGAAGGGTTGAGAAAACTGGGGAAAGGTGATTGGAGAGGAATTTCAAAGAATTATGTAATAAGTAGGACCCCAGTTCAAGTTGCAAGCCATGCACAAAAGTATTTTCTCAGGCTGCAAGCTGCAGGGAATAATAGGAAGAAACGCAGACCAAGCTTATTTGACATATCTTTTCAAGAATCCAAATCCGAATCGGTATTACCTCTTAATCCCATTCTTACAACATGTTTGTATGTACAGTTTAATTTGTTCATGTTGATATGACTAGAGTTACATGGTTTAAATTTCACAGAATGAATGTCCTTGGGGTTCCCCCTCAAAGGAACCCAGTACTAGAGATTCATCTCAGATTGTGAACCGACTCCCACATCTTTGCTCCGATGATCGTCCACTTATGTCGATGATTGCATTGCCTAGTTCCCCAACTTATAATCAAACGATTCAACACATGGTAAGTACCTATCTGCAATTTCCCTTTCAGATTACCCTACACAGATAACTTCATGAATTAATGTTTTTAACAGGCAGAAGTAACTCCGAATATGATGCAGTCTCTGCCATTCCTGAATGCAAAGAATTATGCCGGATATTGCCATGATTACTTCAGTAAAGCCGTTGCAAATGTAGATGTCTGTGTACCGTCTGATCACCCTTCTCCCAGGTCGGTTCAGGACAACATGTTTACAGCAGACCCTGGTGCTTCTTCATCAACAGATGATCTTTTAGAGCTCAAGGTTGCTCCCCCTCAATCATCAAAGAGCACAACTCTACCATTCATTAGAGTGATTCGAAATACACACAATTTTCATTAATTAGAACTAAGTTTCAGTGCCCAGTGTCCAGTTTTGAACAGTTTTTGAGACACACAGAGGAATATATATGATTTGAAAAAAGTGCTTTTATGGCTATCCATCAAAAGTGAGGAAATATGGCCAAAAAATGATAAAATTAACATTGCTGAATAGCAAACTAGAGAAAAAAAAAAAAAAAAGGCGAAAGAAGTATTATAATTCTACATGGTAGCATATTTTTCATCTGTTAAGAGCAGAATTCAACTAAGAAGAGCAGCATCCGCCACTCTTCTGGTTAACTGGTTTTCCTTTTATCTGCACCATCGACGGCCTTGCCATACTGGACGCTGGTTGGCTTGCCATCCTGCACATGCATGATGGCATGAGATGAAAGTAATTAAAATGTTAATGAAAGCAGCTCGGTTGATTGTTAAAGACAGTACCTGTTCTTAATATCAGCTGCCATTGCCATAAAAGCCTGCTGGACATTAGTAGCTTTTTTCGCGCTAGTCTCCATAAACGGAATGCCAAGTTCATCTGCAAACGCCTATGAAACAGAAAGTCATTAATGCGATGGTTGTTTTAGTTTTTCTATAGTTTGATGAAAATAAGCAGCAGATGGATGTTGAACCCTTATTTGTTTTCACCTGGGCTGCTTCGGGTGAAACGACCTTTTAGCAGTAAGGTCAGACTTGTTTCCAACGAGAAGCTTGTTCACATTCTCACTACCATAACGACTGATTTCATTCAACCATTGATTAACATTGTTGAAACTCTCTTGGTCAGTGACATCATAAACTATCTGCCATATATGAAAGATTACTGTTACAAACGTACCCAAACATATTCATAAATGATCTGGAACCTAGGGATGTGGAGAGAGAAGTTACTATAATGCCATGCGCCCCACGATAATAGCTGCTAGTGATTGTCCGGAACCGTTCTTGCCCTGCAGTATCCCACTGCATGTTTCATGGGGGAAAACGAAGCACACATATATGTGCTTCAGTAGCTATAATTTAAAGAACAAAGCCATAATTGCACATTTGCATTATGTTTAAGGGCTTACAGGTATGCAACCAATATTTTACGGAGACTTTGGCCCAAAAATGGTAAAATTATAGTTTTATCCTTCAAAAATTGTAAATTTATATATTAATACAATAGTAAAAGTGCATTTAACTCCCTAAATTTTACAATTTAATTCGGGTTACAGACAAAACTTTAAAAAAGTAACATATAAACAACTATATGCTATCTACGAGCAAGTTTAATCAAACAAATAAGGGAAAAGATTGTTACAATTTGAAGTTTAATAATCTTCCCACCGTGCTCCACAGTGCGTATTTTCTGTATATATATTTGAGTTCCGTAAAAATTAAAATTAAGAACACTAGAGTTGGAGTAGAGATAGATGAGAGATGCTCACAAAGTCGACGCCAATTGTGCTTATGTAACTGTCCAGATACGAATCATCCTGCATTTGAGTTATGAAATTAAGAAATCATTTCAGTATGGAGCATTGAAAAATACTCATTTATTTTGTGACCTTGAATTGTAACACTGGATTCTTACAGCAAATCTTAGGAGAAGACATGATTTACCAACTCCAGAATCTCCGATAAGCAAAAGTTTGAACAAGTAGTCACTGCACACATAAATTATTAAAATTTTCAAAAATCCATAAATATGAAAACAAATAAGTGAAGAAGGGAGCTTACTGTTCAGGAATCATGCCTGTTGTTTGGGTCGGGCCAGTCCGAGGGATGGGGACACAGAGAAGGAAGTGAAGAGCAGCGTAATATTGTTTTAACTACATTACCGAAAAGTTTGCATCTTTATTAGCATGCCAATCAATGGTATCCTCACTGAATATTTTCCCTAAGTCAAACTTTGATCCCTGATCATTGTTTTTTTTTTCACCGTTTATAAAAATTATTTTTATTTTTATTTTTAAAAATAAATAAACGAACTAATGTCAATAAATTTGATAATATGATTCTTTTAAAGCTTGTGCTAAGCTCTCTCTATGCCTCGGGGAGAAAAGCAAATCTTGTGAGCTGGGAAATTTCCCATTAGATGTGAAATTATTTATAAGTTATAAAATAATTAAACATTTCTAATTTGTGTATTACATTATTTTATATTTATTAAATACGTCATATTGTCTTAAAAATATCTAATCTATTTACATTCATTTTCTAAAAGAATAATTTTTATGATTTTTACTATTATCAACTCGTTATCTGATTACTCGATTGGGTTTTGACTCATCGACCCATGTGGTTCGCATCTTTTTATGAGATTACATGATGTGGGTTGTATTATTATGCAATACTTAAATTCGCATCATCATATAAATAAACCTACAATTAAAAAATATATATTAACATTAAAATAAAATATATATTAGCATACATGAAAATCTACCTACGATATTTCATCTATAAATCATAACCACATCATATAAATCTACAATTTAATCATTTTAAAAAACTACACAATCTAAATACCGATCAATAACGAATTTTGTTACTGAAAAGACCAACAACTAAAACAGTATCTTGACAAAACAGGGGTAACAAAAACCACATAATAATCCACAATATAATAATAAAAATCTCAATAAAATATTTTGTTTTCCAGAAAATAAAAAATAGGAAAAAATCCGAACAAAAATTGTGAAAATATTACCACCATTGTTGTTGCTCCAAGGTCCAATACCCAAAGGTTCCTGACCCAATTTCTTTACACCTACAAACAATGCTTCGAAGCCTTACGCTTGTTGCCATCACCTCTACTTCCACCATCTCGAAACCTGTATTGTTTTCTCCCTCCCGCAAACTCACCCTTTTTTTCTCTCCTTTTTCTCTCCCTTTCCCTCAAACCAAACGATCCCTTTCACTGCACCGGTCCCCCATGAACATCCTCAAAAGCTTCGGTTTCGGAGCCAACAACAAGCCAACCCCATCAATGCAAAACTCCGCTGTCGCTCAAGGTCCGGACGATGACGTCCCTGCTCCTGCTCAGCAGTTTGCTCAGTTTGGTGCGGGATGTTTTTGGGGCGTTGAATTGGCGTTCCAGAGAGTTCCGGGTGTCACCAAGACGGAGGTCGGGTATACCCAAGGGTTCAGGGATAATCCGAGTTACGAAGACGTCTGTTCTGGGACGACGAACCATAATGAAGTTGTGAGGGTTCAGTATAACCCTAAAGAGTGCAGCTTTGACACTTTGCTTGATGTCTTTTGGGCTCGCCATGATCCTACCACCCTCAATCGCCAGGTGGGTTTCTTTTTAATGATGTGAGAAATTTTGGGTTTTTAGAGATTGAACTTCTATATACTTTCAGCTTGTGAGTTTTGTCAATTTCCCCTTATTGAGCTTGACTGTTGCAATTTTGAATTATCTTATTATATTGATACGTATATTTTGAGGGTGATATTGGTTAATTTGATTGAATTCATTCATAGATGATAGTAGATGTGTTTTCCTTTCGTTACATAAAGCTTAAAGCTGATGTTCTTGTCGCATCATATAAAACTTGTGAACCTTTGGAAATGTCAACAGTTAGGACCTTTGTTTAGATGAAGTTTGAATGTTAGGTAACTGGATATCTCACCCTGCAAAAAGTTCTTTCTTTTTCCATAAAATCAAGCTATTTATGTAATTGAATGTTGGGAATTTTAGATTCTGCTTTCTAAGTGAGTTATGTTCATTATCTCTTACTTACAAATGACTATGAAATAGCATATGTTATATTTTATCGTCATAAAATCATGTTATTTTTCTCAGAGTAATGGATCTTATGCAGGGTAATCTTTTATTCATATTGGTATAACTGTCTGCGGTGCGCACCATAGGCCTTCTGTTCTAATAAGTTTGAATCCATTGACAGGGGAATGATGTTGGGACACAATACAGATCCGGTATATACTATTACACACCAGAGCAGGAGAATGCAGCGCGGGAGTCCATGGAAAAACAACAGAAACTGTTGAACCGAAAGATTGTTACAGAGCTTCTACCCGCCAAGAAATTCTATAGAGCAGAGAAATATCACCAGCAGTACCTTGCGAAAGGAGGTCGATTTGGTTTCAAACAATCTGCAGAGAAAGGTTGCAACGATCCAATCCGATGCTACGGCTAGGTTGCCACTGTTGCATATGCATTTCCAGGTTTGTGATTGTTTATAGCTATATGCTTTTGCCTGTCAGTGGCATATAATAATACATTTGAAAAACCCTTCTGTTGATGGAATGGATGCTTGCTTATTTATGTAGTTACCGAACATATGGATTTGTAATTCTTTACCAGAATCTATGTTTGTTTTATATATTAAGTGATAGGAATTCATATTTAAACTTTCAAATGTGTGGATTATGCATTAATTTTGAAACACACCTTTGTGATGAAGACTCCATAATATATTATTGCAGCTCGTTGCATTGATAGTGTGGCTCTATGTTACTGGAGTTTTTATTTTTCTTTGGAGAGAGGTGGGGGGCGCGTTAAACATCTCGCTTTCATCAAATGAGAGATAAAAGGTATAAACTTAAAAAGGGTATAATCTCAAATTTAGTTTTCAATGTTTACAATATTTTTGTCAATAACTTCTTCAAAAACAGTCTAATTTATGGTCAATCTTTGAAAAAAGTTGCTTTTTTTTTTGTTTTTTTAATAGGAATATTGATTAAAATATTAAATTTAAAACATGATTGCATGTCAATTTACATGTGCTTCATATTAATTTTATGAAATTTTAATTTTTAAATTATTTGTTAATGTATCATATGACAAATAATATTATGTCAAAATAAAATATGTATGGATTGTCTCGTGGGTTGTAAGGACAATAATATTCATTATTTCTGTTAAAAATAATTTAATTTTTTGAAAAATCAAAGTCAATTTTAATTGAAAAGCAGATAAAGAACCAAATTAATAAAAAAAAACTAAAATTTTACATTGAGAATTATCCCAATAGAAAGTCCGAGATGGCGAATCCATTCTCAAAAAACCTTAGCGCCCCCAAGAAAAGAAAAGAAAAACCCTAGCACCATAGTACACAACATATCAGAGCCACTATCGCCAGTGGAGATTGTCATTGCCAGAGGAGGTCAAACAGTCAAAGAATGAGGCAAGAATACCAATCTCTGGCATGTAACGCCTCGGAGGCCATGCAGCAACAACCCGAAAAAAGCACCTTCAACCACCTTTGTATTGGGGGAGAGTCGATGACGGGAGGGGAGAAATTGCGGCCTTTACTTCACCTTTAGCCACTAGATTAGATTTGGTGCGACGGTTTCGATCTCCGTTGTGTTGCGAACCCAAAGAGGACATGGAGGAAGTGGTGCTACCTAAAAGCACCGGGGGATGCTGATGGAAAAGAAATGGTCCAAGCCTAACACTGTTGCAAAAGCAATCGGAGAAAAGCCTCTACTAAAATGATGAATGATTGACGAGAGAATCGAAAGAGAAGCTAGAAAAATACTGCACAATTTTTCAGTATCTACAAACTTTACCCATGTACATATAAAGAAAGAATTGCTTTCTAAGAAAATATCACTATAAATAGGTTTAGTAGCATAGCAAACAACCAAAATCTTTCAAGCGATATAAAGATGGAGGTCTTTTTATAAAATAATTCATAAGGAAAATTTCAACTTACTACAACAGTAGGCAGTCTATTGATAATATGGCAAGGTGTAAGAATGCACCCACCCAAAAACTTAATAGGCATTTTAGAATGAAATTCTATGGCTCTTGCAACATCCAACAAATGTTTTCTTTCTGCTACCCCATTTTGCTATGGGGTATAAACACAACTGTTTTGATGAATTATACCAAGAGATTCAAAGTAAGAATTACCTTCATAATGGAAAAATTCATGAACATTATCACTTCTAATGATCTTGATATTAACAAAAAAAACTGATTTTGAAGCATTATAATGAATTGTTTTAAACATACCGTTTCATCAGTTTTAAGTCTTAGCAAATAAACCCGTGTTATTCTTGAGCAGTCATCAACAATGGTTAAAAACTACCTATGACCACTATAAGTAGATATTCTATATGCTCCCCGAATCAGATGAAAAAGAATTTCTGATCAAGCATTGCTAATAGGAAAAGGCAATTTGGGGTGGGTTTGAATGGGCTGTGCTTTTATTTGCGGTTAGTGTAAAAATAGCGGTAGCGATGAGATTAAATACTGTAGGGATACTATAGTGTGAAATAAAAAGTAAGCTAAACGAATTGTACCGCACCGTCCATCCAAATCCACACTTAGTTTATTAAATTGTGTTTATACCCGATAGCTGTAGTGATACTATACTGTATAAAAAAGGAAGCTAAACAATGGTGCCACTTGATTGGACTGACTCGCTTTGAGTATGTTTCTTGGATTATTATGTAATAGTCACAACATTACTCGTAGTGATTACTATGTATACGATCTTCAGACTTGAGATCATCATTATCCCAACATCGTGAGTTGTATATTTTGATACAATCAAACGTCCACCGTAACTGGTTCTTTTATAAAGGCTGATGTTGGATATACCACAATCTATGTAGTGGGATATTGTTGATCAATACAGGATTTTTCCCTCTTACTTAATGGGAGCAATATCTTAGGCCACTTGATTGAGGGAGACTAGAAATGCATGGTCATGCTCGAATAAGTTAATATGAGATATCATACTTACTTGTTTATCATAGTCTACTCAGGAAATCGAGAAACATTAGATGGACTATACAAGTGTGACTATTGCATGGCTTGTGTCCATTCTAGATATAAAGGACAAAAGGATTTAATACATAAAGAGTTAATCACAGAGAGGTTATGTCGAATCATGACTTATTGTAATTTAGGTAGTAATGATATATTGCTAGATGCCACTTATTGTTTGTAATATTAGTCATTCTAGCATTACTACTAATGTTACAAGAACCTATAGGGTCACACTCTATGGTTGAAACGAATGAAATCCAAACATAATTGGTATTATTTTTAACTGTCACATGAATTTAAATTGATTATAGAATTAATTTAATTGAGCAGTTAAATATCGATTAAATTATAACACATAATGAGAAAATGGTTAAATTAATATATATAAATTTGATTTGTATAAAATTTAACTAAACATAATTTACCAAAATCATTTTATAATTATTGTAATTATAATTTATGATCGAACTTAACACCCCCTAACACTAAACCATCGCCGGAGCAGAGTTACGGAGCATTACCAGACATATTGGATAATTTACGAATAATTCATAAATTAACATACATAGTATAATTTAATCATTAAGTCCCTGTAATGGACCCTCGAGGCCCAAAACACGTATTAAAAGTGGAACGGGACTAATTCAAGTACTTCGATTTTTTTTTTAACTCAATATAACCCCTTTATAAACATCTAGCCTTCTTTGCAAATTTTCAAACCGCAACTAATTTGCAACCAATATAACAAACCATACATTTCCACACTCAAACATACCTAACTATGCCTACAACATTAATTTAACAATTTATCTATTTGATCACTAATAAATAACTTTTTAATTGAACTAATAACTTCATTCATTTCCCATTTTAGTTTCATGCCACATTTTACCGAATATGCCATACTAATTCATTTCATACTTATAACCCATATTAAGCATCATTTTACAACCAAAGTTTCAAAACTTAAGTACATAATTTTATACAATACCTAAGTCCATGCCACTTTTACCAAAAGAGGGATTACATCACCAAATTGTCTCTGAAGTCGGGATTGATCTTGATGCAGAACTGGGACCTTTGACTTCTACTAACCTGCGATGGAAACAACCGTATGCTAAATATGCCTATACTCAGTGGTATTACCATAATTCAAACTATAATAACAAATAATAATGTATAAACATATAAATATCAAACATATAATAATTTATATATATATTAATTCATAGTTTAACTTTTAAATTTTCAATTAATCAAATTGATATCACATATCATTAAACTGCATTCAATCATCTCATGAACCTTTGGTTCATGTCTTTCGTTTTTAGTCTCTATTCAATTCACAATTTCAACTTTCTCATTTCTTTAATAAATCAATCGATCAATTTTATTTGTTTTATCATTTCATTTGCTTACCCCTATTGACAAGACTTAGACCTTGGCGGATACACGGATTCCAACCAAACACACCAGAATAATCCAACCAAACACACCAAAATAAATAATCCTCCCAAACACACCAGAAATGCATTAAATGCCTCTTCGAATAATCCGAAGAAATAAAGTAACATCAGTATCTCCTTGGCCAAGCCAAAAAGTCCCCTGAACTCTTCCAAATCCTATGGCATGCCAACTATATCCGACTCAACCCGACTAGTTAATAGGGTATTCAAATCATTTCTCAATCAATCTCATTTCAATTCAAAACACACCTTTCAATTTAATCACAATTCAATTTAATACATTTTCCACTTTCTAATCAATAAACAATTTAAATACTCAAACATATTCATATTTCATCTCAATTTCATTCATGTCAATAGTAATACTTACCTTATAATTTACTTACCATACATAAGAATTTAAATATAACATTAACTAAATAGTAGTTTGAATTATAGTAATACAAACCCGAAATTCGCGATTACTCCTCGATGATCTTCTCTTTTCCTTTCTTCGTGGATTCCTCGGGTGCGATATTAGTTACGAAAAATTAAGATAATTTCATAATCATTAATACACTACTAATTTATATCTAATTAATTGAATTTCTATTCAATTTTCTACTTTAATTTCAATTTAATCTTAACTAAATTCACTTAATTTTCTATCTCAATTCATACTTTATTTCTACTCAAATTTCAACCAAACTTAGACATAACTATCTAAATTTTATCATAAAACCCTAATTTTTAAATTCTTGCAATTTAGTCCTACTATACTATATAAAACTAATAGCTTCTTTTACAATTTAATCCTTTAATCAATTCTAACTAAAAATTTATTCAATTAAACCCTAATTTAACAATTTGTTCAACATGAATCATGTTCAAAAACCTAAGAACTTCCAAAACTTCAAGTTAATTTCAACAAAACTTTGTTCTAAAGCTTCTAAAACATCAAAATTAAATAAAAAAGGACATAATTGACTTATCAAATTAAACTCCAAACTTTAAAACCTTAGTTTTCCTTTTTCTCTTTCTTTTCTTCTTTCCTTTCTCCCTATTTCAAAAGCTTCTGTTTCTTTTCTCCTTTTGTTTCTTTTGTTATTTTACTTTTATCATATATATATATATATATATATATATATATATATATAATTAATAATATTAATAATAATAATGCATTATAATAATATTTAATTCATAAATATCTTTTACTTAAATTATAAGAAAATATTTTATTTTATTACAAGTGTATTTATATATATTTTACACATGTACCATTAATCATTATACAATTGTCTTCATTTTAATTTATTTGAATAATAATAATAATCATAATCATAATCATAATCATAATTTAATAATTTAATATAAAACTATATATATATTAGTTAATAATACTAATAATAATGCATTATAATAATAATATAATATAATAATATTTAATTCATAAATATCTTTTACTAAAATTATAAGAAAATATTTTATTTTATTACAAGTGTATTTATTTAAAAATTTATACATGTACCATTAATCATTATACAATTGTCTTCATTTTAATTTATTTATTTTAATAATAATAATAATAATAATAATAATAATAATTTAATAATTTAATATAAAACTATAATAATTATAATAAATATCTATTTAATAACAAATATATATATCACAATTGTACATGTAATTTTACATTTGTATATTATCATAACCATCCATTTATCTTTCTTTTATTTATTTCTCATATAAAATCTTATAATATAATTATTTAATTAATAAATATCTTTTAACTTAAATTTCAAGTAAATAAATAATTATAATACAAGTGTATATATATACTTGTATATATATACATTATTACACTTGTATCATCTTATCACCATACACTTGTCTTAATTTATTTTATTTCATAATATAACAATATTAACAATAATATTTAAATAGAAAACCATAATAACAATTAATAATTATATTTATAATAATAAATTAATAACAAAATCTCAACATTTTTATACTCATTAACCGACTCATTCTAAGCAATTAGTCTAATTGCTTATTTAGCCCTTAAGTTTTTCTTTAATCTATAATTAAACTTTTACCCTTTATTCAATTTAATCTTGTTTATAATTACTCTTACTTAAGCTAAATTCACATAATTAAAACTTAATTAAGCTCACTACTAGATTCATAAATATTTCTAATAATTATTTACGAACTTGGTTTACTAAGACGGAGGCCCGATATTGCACTTTTCCGATGCCCGTAAATTTTGGGTAATTACATTTCTTCCCCCCTTAATAAATTTCGTCCTCAAAATTTACCTGAGAAGAGATGAGGATATTGTGCTCTCATAGTTTCCTCCGGTTCCCAAGTGGCTTCTTCCACATTATGATTTCTCCATAACACTTTCACTAGAGAAGCCCGTTTATTTCTTAATTCTTTTACTTCTCGAGCTAGTATCTAAACTGGCTCTTCTTCATAAGACAAATCCGATCGAATTTCAATATATTCCGTGGGAATTATATGGGAAGGATCTGATCTATATTTCCGAAGCATGGGCACATGAAAAACATCATGAATCTTCTGTAATTCTGGAGGCAAAGTTAGTCGATAAGCAACCGGTCCAAATCTTTTCACTATTTCATGCGGCCCAAAAAAACGAGGACTCAATTTACCTTTTCGGCCAAATCTTAGGACTTTCTTCCAAGGCAACACCTTCAGAAATACTTTATCACCAACGGAATATTCTATATCTCGTCGTTTCAAATCCGCATAAGATTTCTGTCTATCGAAGGCTGCCTTCAATCTGTCTTTAATCTTCTTAATTGTTTCCTCTGTTTCTTTAATTAATTTAGGCCCAATCACTTTTCTTTCATTCAATTTTTCATCTTCTAGTTGGGCTATTCTAATTTGATCAAACATTATCGGCTTAACTCTTAATTCAACTAACAAGCTTCCATCATCGTTAATACTAAGCCGAGCGAACATTGCCCGTAATTCAACCGCAGCTTTTCTGCTCAATGCATCTTGTAATAGCCTAAATTTTCAGTGGTGTCGGAATGGTGATTCGAGGTCACTAAATCTGACAAGTGAGTAGAAAATATTATTAATTTAGTGAGTATAAGTTAAATGTGAAGTTAAATAATAATAATAATAATAATAATTAGAATCGAAAACGAGGTATCGAGACCTCGGAGATTTTTAATCTAGCCATAAATGTTTTATAAATATTTATGAAGTGTTAATAGGTTAGTATTAAAGTTTTGTCAAGAAATTTTAAAGTTCGATAGTTAATTGAACAAAAAGGACTAAGTTGTAACAAATGCAAAGTTATGAGAAATGATTAAATAGCCTAAATGATAAAAGAAGGAGGGCTTAAAAGGCAAATAGACCTAAGGTCTATTTGGGCTGGACGGCAAGGGCATGAAATCAGACAGAAAATAAGGAGAAAAAAAGGGTAAAATTGGAATATTGCAAAATTTACTTAATAAAGCTAGGACTAAAGTGGAATTATCTAGATTTCTCTTTATTTTCTGCATTCTCATCAGCAAAACACCATAGAAGGGTTTCCCTAAGCTGGTTTTTCATATTTTTACTGCAAGTAAGTTCAATTCTTGATTATTTCTTGAAATTTATGTGTTTTGTGACTTTTACAACTAGGCCCACTTGTTGAATTCATTAGTTTTAGATTTTATGAATGAAGTTGGAAGTTGCTATGAATATATTCTGGAAGTATATGATGATTTAGCATGGAATTATAACTTTAAATGGTTCATATGCTGATTTTATTGAGAGAATTGAATAGAAAGTGAATGTTTGAGACCTAATTTTAAAAGAATTTGAAGTTAGGGTTTTATGTGGAAATTCTAAATTCCAATAGGTTTGAAATAACTCATAATGATTAGGTAAAGTAATAATTTACAAAAATTAGCTTAATTGAGGGGTAATTGATCAAGGACTGAATTGTATGAACTCTGAAATTTGGGGCAAAATGGAAATCAACATTTTGCACTGTAACAGTTTTGGACAGCAGCAGTAGTCTAACTTTGAAAAATCACCAAAAATTGTAGAAATCGAATTATAGGATGAATAAAGCATGAAATTAAAGCTTATTGAGTCTAGTTTCTTATAGAAGAAACGATGTAAGCAATATATTTGTAAATAATGAGATATAATAGGTTTTATGAGATAAGGTTAGAATGATTTCGGGTTCCCCTGTTCTGACTTTGAAAAATCATTAAAAATTGTATAAAAATAATTGGGGCCTTAAATTTATATCATTAAAATCCTGAGTGAGTCTATTTTCAATAGAAACAAACTTTAACATCATCTGAATCCTGAAAAAGGAGATAATTAATTTTTAGTGAAGATGGGTCGGAACTGTCAGACAGCAGAACAGGGGTGACTTTAAAGAATAAACTGTACTTATTGGCCAAACCAAAAATTCTGAAAATTTTATGGTAAAGAGATATGTGAGTCTAGTTTCAAGGAAAACTAACGGATCTTAATTTTGAGTTCTGTAGCTCAAGATAAAAATAATTTAGTGACTCTAACACAGGTGGACAGCTTGAATATCTATATAAGTAAATAGTAAAATTATAGATAATGTTACTTATATGTGGGTTGTAATCATTAAGGATGTGAAATAGAGTAAAGGTGAAATCAATACTGATAAGTGAATGATTTTACAATGATAGATCAAGAACCCAAAGCAAGTCGAGGAAAAGAAAAAGTAGCTGATTAGTCCCTGAATTTTCTCAAATTCTGCAAATCGACTCAGGTAAGTTCATATGGCTGAAATTTAATGATTAAATGTTAATTT
Organism: Gossypium rotundifolium; assembly: GCA_025506655.1. NCBI lineage: Eukaryota > Viridiplantae > Streptophyta > Magnoliopsida > Malvales > Malvaceae > Gossypium > Gossypium rotundifolium. The sequence continues at coordinate 162,165,233 of CP106733.1, forward strand.
TATGAATTATATCATGTATGATGAGATATATTTGTTGATGAATTGAGAATAAAATGACAATGCGAAAAGTGATTAAATGATCAAATTGAGCGGAACATCGGATTTGAGTACTTCTGATCAGTGAAAAGTGGTAGCTTCGGCTACCTGATCAGTGAAAAGTGGTAGCTTCGGCTACCTGATCAGTGAATAATGCTAGCTTCGGCTACAAGTGACAAGTGATAAGTGGTAGCTTTAGCTACGCTTATCTGATCAGTGATAAGTGATCATACGTAAAACCATAGTTATACTATGGCAAAGCGGAAGTGAAGTACTCAATTTTCCGTAACCGTTCCCTAATTTGATTAAGGATGGTAAGTGATAAAAAGGGCCCAAAAGAGTTAAAGTAAATGGATAAATGGTAGTGAGGTTATACAAAAGCACTCACCAAATTGTGGTTGACAGGTGAACTTAATAATTGTACATAATGTATAAGTGTATGAATGTTGGTAAGATTTATATTTTATGCCTATGAACTTACTAAGTTTCTATAAACTTACTTGAGTGTATTCAATGTCTCATGTAGATTGAAGTATAAATATATGGAGGATCGGATCAACACTGAGGATCACACTATCAAGATTATCTCCGGTAGCTTTTGTAAATTTCTTTTTGATTTATATGGCATGTACATGTTTGATGATTATATAAATACTAAAACTTGTTTAATGAGTATGTATTAAAGTAAACAGTGATAAATATGTTAAATAATATAATTATAGTAGAAGTATAATTTGGTTTGAATTGGACTGGGTTGTTTGGTTTTAAAATTGCAGGGAAGACTGGGTATTTATAAAAGGACTATATTGAATTCATAATAAAAATAATATTAACTCGTTAAACTTAGGTAATGCCTCATACCCTATTCCGACAATGAATACGGGTAGGGGGTGTTACATTTAGTGGTATCAGAGCCCGTTTAGTCGGTTCTCGGAACAATTGTGATGTATAAGAGTTTAGAAATACATGCCATATAAATCTGTGATAGTGTGATGTGTATGATCCGATCTAATATTTGTTATTTTTATAGATACTTTTCAATTATAGAGATGTCGATAGACACGAACGTCTTCGGCGGGAAGAAGTTAACGATGAGAATCTGATTTTCAAACGAGCAACAAGCAGTGATGTTCGATTTCTTTAATGCGAGAGCAAGAATTAAAGAATATGATTTATGGGATTATGAACCAGTGGTATACTGAAACGATGCAAGAAAGAAGTCAGGCTCAGCCACCTCCTCCCACCACTGCTCCATCAGTGGTACCCTCGGTTGTTCCTCCACCTCCTACAACGATGAATTGATGGCGTTCTCCATTGGAAAGGCTTAGAAAACTTGGAGCCAAGAATTTCGGGAAGGACGATGATGACCCGTCAAAGTGAATCTTGATTCTGAGTTTGATAAGAATTTTTAAAGAAATGGCTTGCTAACTGATGATTATTTGAGATGTGCTGTGTCCCTACTGAAAGAAGAGGCTTATAGTTGGTGGGGAACGATTGAGGCCGTGGTACCAGGAGAGAAAATATCTTGGGAATTTTTCCAAAATGAATTTAAGAAGAAATATGTGGGCAAACGTTATTTGGATAAAAAAAAAAGGGAATTTCTTGATTTACGGCAGGGAAATAAGTCGATTGGTGAATCTGAAGAGAATTTGTTTACCTCAGTAAATATGCCCGAGACATTGTACCTACTGAAGAAGAGATGTGTATCAGATTTGAAGAAGGGTTAAATGATGAGATTAGAATGATGATTGGGGGCAATGAAATATGAGATTTGTTGTTCTGTCAGACCGTGCTCAAAAGCTCGAAGAAGTATATAACAGAAAAATGCAGCGGGATCGAAAAAGTAAAGAGTCATTCAAAAGAGGTGCTTCTAAGTCATTTTCAGATTTGCCGGTAAAGAAATTTAGAGAAGAAAGTAGTCGAACTACATCAGTGCCGGGAAAATTAAGTAGAGGTAGATCAAGATAATCCGATTTCAAGGTATTTGATAGACCTGCAGCAAGTGTGAGCAGTGTTCAGGATACTCCCCGACCTAAGTGTCAATATTGTGGAAGACATCATTTCGGTGAATGCAGGACTAAGATGGGGGCTTGTTATAAATGTGGGGCTACTGATCATCTTATTCGAGATTGTCCCCAGCTGCAAAAAGATGAAGTGGAACAGAAAGAGATACAGAGAATCACTCCCCAAAGAAATAGACGTTCGGGCCAGAGCAGTGCTACAGGGACTAACCGTTCGGGTATGAGAGAATCAGTTAGTCGATCAGAGAATAGAGCACCAGCACGTACTTACGCCATTCGAGCAAGAGAAGAGGCTACGGCTCCTGATGTAATTGCTGGTACTTTCTATCTTTATGATGTTACTGTTTATGCATTAATAGACCCTGGGTCTACTCATTCATATATTTGTGCTATGCTAGTATCTGAAAAGAAACTTTCTGTTGAGTCCACTGCATTTGATATACAAGTCACTAATCCATTAGGTCAAAGTGTAACGATTAATTTGATATGTCGAAATTGTCCACCGATAGTGAAAGGCTATAAATTCCCTTGATTTGATGTTGTTACCCTTTCGAATTTGATATTATTTTGGGATGGATGGTTAATGAAATATGAAGCGGTAGTGAATTGTCGTGATAAACATATCGGTTTGAAATGTCAAACAGGGGATGTAATTTCAGTTGGGTTTGAAAATATGGGTGATATAGTCAGAATTATTTCAGCTCTCTCTGCTCAGAGGTTATTACGTAAAGGCAACGAAGCATTCTTGGCCTATATTCTTGATACTCGGACGATTTAAAGCTCGAACAAGTACCAGTGGTGAATGAATTTTCTGATGTGTTTCCTGAAGAGTTACCCAGTTTACCACCCGACAGAGAAGTTGAATTTGCAATTGATGTGATTCCCGGAACAGCTCTTATCTCAGTAACACCGTACAGAATGGCTCCAACAGAATTAAGAGAGTTGAAGACGTAGTTGTAAGAGTTATTAGGTAAAGGGTTCATCGAATCGAGTATGTCATACAGGGTGCACTGTCTTGTTTGTGAAAAAGAAGGACGGTTCCTTAAGGCGTGTATAGATTACTGAGCGATTAAATAAGGTAACGATAAAGAATAAATATCCTTTGCCTCGTATTGATGATCTATTTGATCGGTTGAAAGGTCTTCTGCAAGATTTTCCAAGATAGATCTTCGATCCGGTATTATCGATTGAAAGTTAAAAAGTGTGATGTGCCAAAAACTGCCTTCCGAACCCGATATGGTCACTATGAATTTTTGGTGATGCCATTTGGTTTAACCAATGCTCCTGCTGCCTTTATGGATTTGATGAATCGAATTTTTCAGTCATATTTGGATAGATTTGTGGTTGTGTTCATTGATGATATATTGATTTATTCAAAGACAGAGTCTGAACATGCACAACATTTAAGGATTGTATTACAAATTTTGCGGGAGAAACAGTTGTATGCGAAATTCAGCAAATGTGAGTTTTGGCTCCATGAAGTTGCGTTTTGGGTCATATTGTATCGGTGATGGAATTAGAGTGGATCCAAGTAAGGTATGGCGGTGATGAAATTGGAAAGTTAGAAGAATATTCTTGAAGTACGGAGTTTTCTAGGACTGGCAGGTTATTATCGTCGATTTGTCAAAGATTTCTCAAGGATTACTTTACCGTTGACTCGATTACTACAAAAGAATATTGAATTTATATGGTCAAGTGAATGTCAGCAAAGTTTCGATCAGTTGAAAAAGATGTTAACAGAGGCTCCAGTGTTGACTCAACCAGAATCGGGTGTACCGTTTGTGGTTTATAGTGATGCGTCTTTTAATGGTTTGGGTTGTGTACTTATGCAGTCAGGCAAAGTGGTGGCATATGCTTCTCGGCATCTGAAACCGCACGAGAAGAATTATCCTACACATGATTTGGAATTGGCAGCGATCGTATTTGCTTTGAAGATATGGAGACATTATTTATATGGTGAGAAATGTTATGTGTATACTGATCATAAAAGCTTAAAGTATTTAATGAATCAAAAAGAGTTAAATCTGAGACAGAGACGATGGTTAGAGCTGCTGAAAGATTATGATCTTGTCATTGACTATCATCCAGGGAAAGCAAATGTTGTAGCAGATGCACTTAGTCGAAAATCATCATTATTTGCATTACGGTCATTGAATGCTCATTTGTCTATTAATGAAGATGGTTCTGTACTAGCAGAATTAAAAGCTAAACCTGTGTTCTTTCAACGGATTCGGGAGCTACAAGATGAAGACCCAGAGTTGATGTCGAAACGACAGATGGTTCAAAATGAGTTAAGCCCAGAATACTCCATTGATGAAAATGGTATGTTATATTATCGTAATAGAATATGTGTTCCGAATAATTTAGACTTGAAAAATGATATTTTATCAGAGGCTCACAGTAGTATGTGTTCTATTCACCCGGGTAGTACGAAAATGTATTGTGATTTGAAGAAAATGTATTGGTGGCCTAGAATGAAACGAGAAATCTGTGAATATGTAGCAAGATGTTTAATTTGTCAGCAGGTGAAAGCCGAGCATCAAGTCTTAAAGCGGGGTTATTCTGACCCATTATGATTCCAGAGTGGAAATAGGAACATGTCACGATGGATTTTGTATCCGGATTACCAGTAACTCCGAAGAAGAAAGATTCGATTTGAGTGATTATTGATCGGTTAACTAAATTAGCACATTTTATTCCGGTCAGAGTAGATTATCCACTTGAAAAGTTAGCGGAGTTATATGTGTCAGAGATAGTGAGATTACATGGGGTGCCAATATCTATTATTTCAGATCGAGATCCGAGATTTACCTCGAGATTTTGGAGTAAATTACAAGAAGCTTTGGGCACCAAATTAAATTTCAGCACAGCTTTTCATCCCCAGACAGATGGACAGTCAGAGCGAGTGATTCAGATTTTAGAAGATATGTTAAGGTGCTCTATACTTGAGTTTGGCGGCAGTTGGGAAAGGTATTTACCTTTAGCTGGATTTGCTTATAATAATAGTTATCAAACTAGTATTAAAATGGCACCATTTGAAGCTCTATATGGGAGAAAATGTAGAACTCCATTATATTGGTCTGAATTAAGTGAGCCAAAACTAGTGGGGGTGAACTTGATTCGGGAAACCGAAGAAAAAGTTCGTATTATTCGAGAATGTCTAAAAGCTGCATCCGATCGACAAAAGTCATATGCAGATTTGAAGAGAAGAGATATAGAGTTTAATGTGGGTGATCGTGTATTTTTGAAAGTGTCACCATGGAAGAAAGTTTTGCGGTTCGGTAGAAAGGGAAAACTCAGCCCACGATTTATCGGGTCGTATGAAATCATTGAAAGAATCGGTCCGATAGCTTATAGATTGGCTTTGCCTCCGGAGCTTGAAAAGATTCATAACGTGTTTCATGTATCTATGTTGAGACGGTACAGATTAGATCCATCACATATAATTCCTCATACGGAAATAGAACTCCAACCCGATATGACCTATTCAGAGGAACCGGTGAAAATTCTAGCTCGGGAAGTTAAAGAGTTGAGAAATAAACGTGTACCACTAGTTAAAGTGTTATGGAATCGACATGGATCGGAGGAGGCAACCTGGGAGACGGAGGAATTGATGAGATTTCAATATCCGAATTTATTTACAGGTACGAAATTTCGAGGACGAAATTTCTTAAAAGGGGGGAGAGTTGTAATAGCCTAAATTTTCAGTAGTGTCGGAATGGTGATTCGAGGTCACTAAATCTGACAAGTGAGTAGAAAATATTATTAATTTAGTGAGTATAAGTTAATGTGAAGTTAAAAAAAAATAATAATAATAATAATTAGAATCGAAAACGAGGTATCGAGACCTCGGAGATTTTTAATCTAGCCATAAATGTTTTATAAATATTTATGAAGTGTTAATAGGTTAGTATTAAAGTTTTGTCAAGAAATTTTAAAGTTCCGATAGTTAATTGAACAAAAAGGACTAAGTTGTAACAAATGCAAAGTTATGAGAAATGATTAAATAGCTTAAATGATAAAAGAAGGAGGGCTTAAAAGGCAAATAGACCTAAGGTCTATTTGGGCTGGACGGCAAGGGCATGAAATCAGACAGAAAATAAGGAGAAAAAAAGGGTAAAATTGGAATATTGCAAAATTTACTTAATAAAGCTAGGACTAAAGTGGAATTATCTAGATTTCTCTTTATTTTTCTGCATTCTCATCAGCAAAACACCATAGAAGGGTTTTCCCTAAGCTGGTTTTTCATATTTTTACTGCAAGTAAGTTCAATTCTTGATTATTTCTTGAAATTTATGTGTTTTTGTGACTTTTACAACTAGGCCCACTTGTTGAATTCATTAGTTTTAGATTTTATGAATGAAGTTGGAAGTTGCTATGAATATATTCTGGAAGTATATGATGATTTAGCATGGAATTATAACTTTAAATGGTTCATATGCTGATTTTATTGAGAGAATTGAATAGAAAGTGAATGTTTGAGACCTAATTTTAAAAGAATTTGAAGTTAGGGTTTTTATGTGGAAATTCTGAATTCCAATAGGTTTGAAATAACTTATAATGATTAGGTAAAGTAATAATTTACAAAAATTAGCTTAATTGAGGGGTAATTGATCAAGGACTGAATTGTATGAACTCTGAAATTTGGGGCAAAATGGAAATCAACATTTTGCACTGTAACAGTTTTGGACAGCAGCAGTAGTCTAACTTTGAAAAATCACCAAAAATTGTAGAAATCGAATTATAGGATTAATAAAGTATGAAATTAAAGCTTATTGAGTCTAGTTTCTTATAGAAGAAACGATGTAAGCAATAGATTTGTAAATAATGAGATATAATAGGTTTTATGAGATAAGGTCAGAATGATTTCGGGTTCCCCTGTTCTGACTTTGAAAAATCATTAAAAATTGTATAAAAATAATTGGGGCCTTAAATTTATATCATTAAAATCCTGAGTGAGTCTATTTTCAATAGAAACAAACTTTAACATCATCCGAATCCTGAAAAAGGAGATAATTAATTTTTAGTGAAGATGGGTCGGAACTGTCAGACAGCAGAATAGGGGTGACTTTAAAGAATAAACTGTACTTATTGGCCAAACCAAAAATTCTAAAAATTTTATGGTAAAGAGATATTTGAGTCTAATTTCAAGAAAAATTAACGGATCTTAATTTGGAGTTCTGTAGCTCAAGATAAAAATAATTTAGTGACTCTAACACAGGTGGACAGCTTGAATATCTATATAAGTAAATAGTAAAATTATAGATAATGTTACTTATATGTGGGTTGTAATCATTAAGGATGTGAAATAGAGTAAAGGTGAAATCAATACTGATAAGTGAATGATTTTACAATGATAGATCAAGAACCCAAAGCAAGTCGAGGAAAAGAAAAAGTAGTGATTAGTCCTCGAATTTTCTCAAATTCGCAAATCGACTCGTAAGTTCATATGGCTGAAATTTAATGATTAAATGTTAATTTTATGAATTATATCATGTATGATGAGATATATTTGTTGATGAATTGAGAATAAAATGACAATGCGAAAAGTGATTAAATGATCAAATTGAGCGGAACATCGGATTTGAGTACTTCGATCGGTGAAAAGTGGTAGCTTTGCTACGATCGATGAAAAGTGGTAGCCGGCTACCGATCGATGAATAATGCTAGCTTGGCTACAAGTGACAAGTGATAAGTGGTAGCTTTAGCTACGCTTATCCGATCGATGATAAGTGATCATCGTAAAACCATAGTTATACTATGGCAAAGCGGAAGTGAAGTACTCAATTTTCCGTAACTGTTCCCTAATTTGATTAAGGATGGTAAGTGATAAAAGGGCCCAAAAGAGTTAAAGTAAATGGATAAATGGTAGTGAGGTTATACAAAAGCACTCACCAAATTGTGGTTGACAGGTGAACTTAATAATTGTACATAATGTATAAGTGTATGAATGTTGGTAAGATTTATATTTTATGCCTATGAACTTACTAAGTTTCTATAAACTTACTTGAGTGTATTCAATGTCTCATGTAGATTGACGATAAATATATGGAGGATCGGATCAACACCGAGGATCACACTATCAAGATTATCTCCGTAGCTTTTGTAAATTTCTTTTTGATTTATATGGCATGTACATGTTTGATGATTATATAAATACTAAAACTTGTTTAATGAGTATGTATTAAAGTAAACAGTGATAAATATGTTAAATAATATAATTATAGTAGAAGTATAATTTGGTTTGAATTGGACTGGGTTGTTTGGTTTTAAAATTGCAGGGAAGACTGGGTATTTATAAAAGGACTATATTGAATTCATAATAAAAATAATATTAACTCGTTAAACTTAGGTAATGCCTCATACCCTATTCCGACAACGAATACGGGTAGGGGGTGTTACACATCTGCTACTACATTTACTTTTCCTGGATGGTAGTATATTACACAGTCATAATCTTTCAGAAGCTCAATCCACCGTCTTTGTCTCAAATTCAACTCCTTTTGCAACAAAAGATATTTAAGGCTCTTATGATTAATATAAATATAACATTTCTCACCATACAAGTAATGAATCCAAATCTTCAATGCAAAGATTACAGCAGCTAACTCTAAATCGTGTGTCGGGTAGTTGCGCTCATGTGGTTTCAACTGTTGAGATGGGTAAGCTATAACTTTTCCGTCTTGCATCAATACACAGCCCAAACCACTCAGAGAAGCATCACTGTATACAACAAAGTCCTTTCCTGACTCTGGTAAGGTTAAAACAGGTGTCTCTGTAACAGTCCTATTTTGACCCTAATCGAAAAAGTGGCTTCGGGACCACAAAATTGAGTCTGAAAAATAATTTAAAATTATTTTCCGTATTTATTATGTGTGAATTTTCTTGTGTTAAATTTTGTATTTTAATTTCTTCGTTTAAGTGTCCGATTAAATAAAAGGACTTAATTATGTAAAATGTGAAATTTGCTAATTAATATGTAAGTGCTAATTTGTTAATGACTTTTTAATATTAGGTTCTTATAGGGCAAATAACCTATTTTATAAGTAGTGGGCCGCATTAAGTAATTATATATGTTTTATATGTTAAATTGGTAAGTTAAAATTTATATTTAAATGATATAATAAATGATATATATATATATATATATATATATATATATATATAATAAAACAAACATAAAAAAAAAAAAGGCCATGTTCAGCTTTTAATGGCTTTTGACCGAAACCAAAGAAAAGAAAAAGAAAGATTATAAGCTAGGGTATTCGGCCTTGTGTTCTTCAAATTAAGGTATGTTAATTGTTCGGTTTTTGATAATTTTTACGCTTTTGAGGTTGTTGCTTAGTAATCTACAAAGTCCATGCCCTAATTTCTGAAATTGGTGATGTTTTTAAAATGTGCCATTGTTGCATACTTATGTATTTTGATGTTTCTTGATAAATTATTGATGGTTGTTTATAGATATACAAGTTTTATAAAGTGATTTTTGACAAAATTGAGTATTTGGGATTAAATTGAAAAAAAAAATTTGTGGCTAGAAATTAAATAAAATAAAAATATGGGCTGTTTTGATGCTATAGAAAATTCGGTTATGAAAGGGTATATGAAAATTTTGTGTAATTTTGCATATTTATGTATTATGGACTAAAGTGTTAAAATGTGATAGTATAAGGGTTATTTTATAAATAGGTCAAATTACATGTTTATGGATTAAATTGAATGTGTTGGTGATTAAATGGGTTGAATTTGAATTAATATAGATCAAGAGAAACAATTATCGAATTAGATCGAGGAAAAGCGAAAAGTAGATGAATAGTCGATTGATTACGAGGTAAGTTTGTATAGCTAAAAATCGAATGTTAGATATGTGTAATTATTTGAATTGAATATATATATATATATATATATATAGTGTGTAATGAATAATTTACTAGAATTATCGGCTCTATAAATATGTTGTCGCCAATTTAATTATATGATTAATTGATACAAAATTATATTTTACAAGTATCTGAATACAAGTTTCCGATACATGATTATATGATTAAATATATTATATGGTACAAGAACTATATGAGTAAATGAGATATGGGATGAATTGGTATTTGAATAAAAAAATGTTATAGATGTTATATATTTGTACAGAAGAATTTGGATAATAAACATGGCTTATGCAAACCGAGCATTTGAATATATATGTTTTAATTGAATTGAAAATATATGAATTGAGAAATTGTTATATTAAATATCATTAATTTTGAATTTAAATTAGTTTAATATGTTGTTTTGAATTTTATAGAGTTATAATTGAGATAGTTGAATATGATTATGCATGGAAATAATATATTTGAGTTTAATTCGACTTGAGTTACGACATTTGAAAGTCTGTATGAACTTTATGGAATAGCTAGAATTTTCAATATATGAATTATGTATAAGATGACTTTATAACAGTGATATTCGGGCTTTGAGCCTAGCAAGACTTGCGCTGGTGAATTAAATCAGGCTTTGTGCCTAGCAGGCTTTATGCCGGTGTATTAAATCAGGCTTTGAGCCTAGCAGGCCTTGTGTCGGTGTGTGATACAGGCTTGTGCCTAGCAGGCTTTATGCCGGTGAATTATTATAAGCTTTATGCCTAGTAGACTTTATGTCGATATGGCATCGATATATGATTGCATGTAAGACCACGTCTGGGACGTTGGCATTGTACGATATGTGTGATTATCCGTGTATCCTATCCAGTTCCGAATGGACCAACGGGTAATTTACCGATTTGTAATATATAAAGTAAATGTTATAATAGATATAAGAAGTACATGATATATGTTACATAATTTATATGAAATTAAATGCTAAATGAAATATAAGTTACATGGATTATATGTTACAATTATATGTGTACATGATACATAATACTTGGTATACATGATTTATATGATACAGAATTACATGATTTGTACGAATACATGCTATACTGAATTACATGAATTACATGGATATTAACTTGCTACAAGAGTTATATGATTTACATGAATATATGTTATCTGAGTTACATGATTTACATGAATTGACTGCTACACGAGTAGATGAATTAAAAAGATGAGGTGTTACATGAATTATATAAGTTACAAGATGAAATCTTAAATGAGATATTTGATGGGTATAAATGAAATGATAGATGAATTAGATATTAAATAGACATTATAAGTTTGGTTTCTTCCTTGTGAATGGATGAACTATTGTTCTTACTGATGAATTGATGTTATACGGTATAATTCTGCTATCGGTTATATGAATGTGTTACAGGTCATTTGAATGGAAATAAATTGATATGAATATTATGTGAATTTAAATGCTTATTGTTTTTACTCATGATGTTTTGATGAAATATCAATAGGTAATATTTATATGGTATAAGTATAGATGGCTACCAAGTATCTGGTTCTTAATGAGCAAGATATTGAGTATTCAATGATAGTTTCATTGATTTGACCGAAAAGATGACGATGTGAAAATAGAAATGAGGATACGAATCAGTACAGGTATATGTGTAATACTTGACAAGTAAGTGACATTGATAAATTCATGTCATACGTGAGTAGATGTGATAAATTATGCATGAATTACGTGACTATTAAGGAAATAAATATTGAATTAAATAAGGCTGGTTCAAAAGCAATCAAATTGCTTAAAATGACAAGCTAATTGTTAAATCTTTTATATAGTGTTGTTAATTATACAAGCTTACTAAGCTTATTAGCTTACTCTGTTTATTCTCTATATTTTACAGTGATTCAAATGCTCGCTCGGGTTGGAAGTCATCGAAGATTTCATCACACTAGTAATTGGTATTTTTAAACTCTTTGATGTGGGATAATATGGCATGTATAGGCTAGTTAATAAATTGAATTATATGGTCACTTGTGTATATGAATGAGATATGATTTGTTGTATTTTGATCAAGCTATGTGATATGGCTTGAGTGAAAATGGTTGATTTGATATAGAAGTATTATATGATGTATTCATCTTGTGATAGTTTTGTTAACTGGCATTTTGGTATAGATGATATATGTACTTGAACATGTTATGCAAATGATGCTTGTAGGTATATGTCATAAAAGTTGTGAAAATGGCTTAAACCAAGCCTGTTTTGTGCCACATAGTCAGAGTACACGAGCGTGTGACTTGACCGTGTGACCCTATTTCGTAAGTTTTCCTATATCTTTTATATGTTATTAAATTATTCACCGTTGTGTAATTAGAATTTTATATGCTCGTTTTAAGCATGCTATGAATATGAATGCTTGATATTATTGAATTGAGATGATGTTTGATAAAAGTTAAAATTTTACTGTTCCAAACTGAGTTACAAGTCCGGTAATGCCTCTTACCTATTCCGGCGACGGTTATGGGATAAGGGTGTTACAGCCTCAGTTAACATTTACTTAAATGTCTCCAAACTCTTCTGGCACTGATCATCCCAAAAAAAGGAACATTCTTTTGTAACAGTTTTGTCATCGGCAATGCTATTTTGAAAATCCATTAACGAACCTTCAGTAGTACCCAGCTAAACCCAAAAAAATGACGTACCTCAGATACATTCTTTGGTGCCTTCCATTGAAAAATCGCCTCAATCTTTTTCGGGTCAACTCTGATTTCATCAGCAGGCACAATATGTCCCAAAAACACCACATCCGATAACCAGAATTCACATTTACTCAACTTCCGTACAACTATTTTTCCCGCAGAATTTGTACACTATTCTGAGATGTTGCTCATGTTCTGATTCTGTCTTCGAATAAACCAATATGTCATCAATGAAGACCACAACAAACTGATCTAAATACGACTAAAAAATTCGATTTATCAGATCCATGAAAATAGATGGGACGTTAGTCAACCCGAACAGCATCACCAAAAATTCATAATGGCCATACCGAATACTAAATGCAGTCTTTGACACATCACTTTCCTTTACCTTTAGTTGATAATACCCAGACATCAAATCAATCTTCGAAAATACTGAAGCTCCCTTCAACTGATCAAATAGATCATCTATATGGGGCAATGGATACCAATTCTTGATCGTTACTTTGTTCAACTGCCGATAATCGATACATAACCACATTGATCCATTTTTCTTTTTAACAAATAGTACCGGAGCTCTTTAAGGTGAAATGCTTGGTCTAATGAATCCACGATCTAACAAATCCTACTGTACCTTTAATTCTTTCAATTCTGTAGGCGACATACGATACGGAGGTATAGACATTGGAGCTATACCCGGATAAACCTCTATAGCAAATTCAACCTCCTTATCTGGTGGCAAACCCGGTAATTCTTCAAGAAATACATCCTCACATACAGTTCTAATCTTGCTGCACTGACTACCAACCGAATCTGAATTAATGACATAAGCTAGATATGTTGTACGACCTTGTTGAAGCAATTTGTTAACTTTTATCGCCGAAATGATACGTGTCGAGCCACTGGTACGGATGCTATTTACCTCAATTCTGTCCCCATTTTCTGTCTAAATACTGGATATCTTTTTAAAACAATCCAATACCACCCCATGTTCAGATAACCAATCCATACCCAATATTACATCAAAGTCACCGAAAGGCATAATTAACAGATCAACAAGAAACATTTTATCCTGTATTATCAACGGGCATCTTCGGCACACTCGGTCCACAGACACGGTCGTCCCAAAGGGCTAGACACTTCTATTAATATTCTAGACATCTCAGATTTTAGTTTTCCCATCTCAACTAATTTTGAATTAATATATGAATGTGATGATCTCTGGTCAATTAATGCATAAACAGGTTCAGAATACAGTAAAAATATACCTGTCACGACGTCAGGTGCATCGCCTTCTTCCCAAGTTTGAACTACGTATGCCCTGGCTGGCGCTCTAGCCTCCGACTGCTGAGTAACTATGTCACTGCCTTTTCTTACACCACCACCTCTGGAAATGAAACCGTCTCTACCTGAGCCTCTGCCTCGAGCAGTAGATACTGACCTTTGTGATGCTGCTAGTGCGGTACCTTTTCCTTTCGGGCAGTCTCTGATAAAATGATCGGTAGACCCACATCGGAAGCATCGTCTAGTTATTTTCCAACATTCACCTAGATATTTTTTCCCACAATACTCGCAATCTTGGATACCAATGTCTCGTGAAGGCCCTCTTACACTACCAGTAGAAACCGTAGTCTGCTTTCCCCGGCTTCTATATCCTCGGTCCGATCTAAAACTCGGCCTCCAACCACCTCTAGATTCTCTAGATCTTTTTGGTAGAGGATTAGAACTAGTAGTTTCAGCTAGTTTCCCGATTGATCTAACTATTTTGACTTTTTATCTAATCCCAGACCTTGCTTTACCATTTTTTCCCATTCGACCAAATCTACAATTTCTGTGATTCGATGGGATACCAACTGTACTCTGATTTTATTTCTTAAACCCTGTAAAAGCTGCTTATAACTATTGGCCTTTGTTGGTATAAACTCTGAAGCATATCAGCTGAGTCTAGAAAATTTCTGTTCATAGTCTACCACTGATAGATCTCCTTGTTTCAACATAAAAATTCTTGCTTTTTGTCTTCAATATATAATTCCCCGACATAGTTCTTCTGGAATTCTTTCTAAAACAGATCCCATGTTACATGTTCTGTTGGTAGATGTCGAATTACAGATTCCCACCACAAATAATATTCACCTTGTAATAGAGAAACAGCACAGATCAGACATTCTCGGGGGGGTACATTCCAGTTGTTGCAGAACTCTTTTAGTTGATTCTACCCAATTCTCTGTTGTGGATGGATCGACTCCTTTTAGAACCAAGAATTCAGTGGCACCATATTTTCTTAAATCTTTTACTGGGGCCCGTCTCGGAATAGTTACAGATGTCGTAGCAGGAGTAGTTCCCGCTACTCTTTGTAAGGCATCAGCAATTGCTCTTAATAAATCAGAATCATTCCTATTTCTGACATTTCCCCTATCTACTCTAGGGGGTTGATTTCTCATCGGGTTTATACTAGGTGTTACTAATTCAGTTTCATCTAATCCGTATGATTTTTCATCCCCGGTATTCATCTCTTGATTAGTATCATCTATTTGTTCATCTGACATCTTTAATCTATAAAACAAAAAAAAAACAAATAAGTCAGCATCCAAATCCGACTCAGTTTCAACTCAACAGTGGCATGTACTTCTAGATTCAACTCCGAGCTCGATTTAGCCTAAAAATCGGCTAAACCTGAATAGCTCTAACACCAACAACTATAACACCCCTTAACTTTAAACTGTTGCCGAAATAGAGTTACGGAGCATTAACAAACATATCAGACATTAACATACATAATATAATTTATTCATTAAGTCCCTGTAATGGACCCTTGAGGCCCAAAACACGTATTTAAAGTGGAACGGAACTAGTTTGAGTACTCTAAATTTTTTAACTCAATATAACCCCTTTATAAACATCTAGCCTTCCCTGCAAATTTTCAAACCGCAACCAATTTGCAACCAATATAACAAACCATACATTTCCACACTCAAATATACCTAACTATGCCTACAATATTAATTCAACAATTTATCCATTTGATCACTCATAAATAACTTTTTAATTGAACTAATAACTTCATTCATTTCCCATTTTAGTTTTATGCCACATTTTACCGAATATGTCATACTAATTCATTTCGTACTTATAACCCATATTAGACATCATTTTACAACCAAAGTTTCAAACTTAAGTACATAATTTTATACAATACCTAAGTACATGCCACTTTTACCAAAAGAGGGATTACATCACCAAATTGTCTCTAAAGTTGGGATTGATCTGGATGCTGAACCGGGACCTTTGACTTCTACTGACCTGTGCACGAAAACAAGCTGTACCATAATTCAAACTATAATAACAAGTAATAATGTATAAACATATAAATATCAAACATATAATAATTTATTTATATATATATATATATTAATTCATACTTTAACTTTCAAATTTTCAATTAATCAAATTGATATCACATATCATCAAACTGGATTCAATCATCTCATGAACCTTTAGTTCATGTCTTTCGTTTTCAGTCTCCATTCAATTCACAATTTCAACTTTCTCATTTTTTCAATAAATCAATCGATCAATTTCATTCGTTTTATCATTTTATTTGCTTACCCCAATTAACAAGACTTAGACCTTGGCGGATACACGGATTCCAACCAAACACACCAGAATAATAATCCTCCCAAACACACCAGAAATGCATTAAATGCCTCTTCGGATAATCCGAAGAAATAAAATAACATCAGTATCTCCGCGGCCAAGCCGAAAAGTCCCCTGAACTCTTCCAAATCCTATGGCATGCCAACTATATCCGACTTAGCCCGACTAGTTAATAAGGTATTCAAATCATTTCTCAATTCAATCTCATTTCAATTCAAAACACACCTTTCAATTTAATCACAATTCAATTTAATACATTTTTCACTTTCTAATCAATAAACAATTTAAATTCTCAAACATATTCATACTTCATCTCAATTTCATTCATGTCAATAGTAATACTTACCTTAGAATTTACTTACCATACATAAGAATTTAAATATAACATTAACTAAATAGTAGTTTGAATTATAGTAATACTGTAATAACCTAAAATTCACGGGCACCGAAAAAGCTAGTTATAGGGCCTCCGTCTTAGTGAACCGAGTTCGTATATATTTATTAGGAATATTTTGAGGCTAGTTGTGTGTTTAATTAGGCTTTAATTAAGTGAATTTGGCTTAATTAAGAGAAATTAAGAAAAAGGGCTAAATTGAATAAAAAATAAAAGTTTAATTATAGATTAATAGAAAGAAGGAGGACCAAAATGAAAAATAAGCCATTCTTAATGGTTGTGGCGACAAACATATAAAAATCTAAGATTTTTCTTAGATATTTACTCAATTAATTAATTAGTTAATTTTTATTATTATTGAATTATAAATTATATTAAATATTTTTATATTATGAAATAAATTGAAATATGACAAATATAGGGTGATAAATGGTACATGTGTAATAATGTGTATATACACACTTGTATTATAAGGGTATTTTGGTGATTTTTTTTAAAGGGTTTCTTGGTGATTTTTCAAGATAAGGGTATTTTGGTAATTTAAGGGTTCGAGGGTATTTCAATAATTTTATGAATCAGGGGTATTTTGGTCATTTTATACATCAGGGGTATTTTGGTCATTTTACAAATCAGGGGTATTTTGGTTATTTTATACATCAGGGGTATTTTGGTCATTCTACAAATTAGGGGTATTTTGGTCATTTTACAAATCAGGGGTATTTTAATAATTTTTACAGGTTAGGGGTATTTCGAAAATTTTCAACACTAGGAGTTATTTTAGTAATTTTACAAAATAGGGTGGCTGGTCCCTCTCGGGTTTTAATTATAAATTTCGGTCTGTCAACAAGTCCCTATGGCTAAGGTGAACAGTCACTACGCACCAGGTAAGGTTCTAGCGAAGAGGAGGTGAGTCACTAGGACTGCTTAAATACCAAGCTCTTCCTGAATCCAATCCTAGACATGCTTATGCCTGTTGCCATACCCTAACTTGGCGACTTGTTCACAGGTTTGGTTTGGTTGGATTAAGTCTTATGAAATTGAAGAGTGATTTCGGCTAAGCCTAAAGTCCATCAATGTCTAATATACTAACCTATGTCCATCAAGCCCATTAAGCCTACATGTATATCACAACAAGAGTTAGAGTACTTACCTGGGTGGATCGAGTGTCGGTAGACTCGAAGGCCACATCTTCATTCAAAATATTTTCTCAATTTCAAAACAGTTACTAGGCCCATTTCACAGCCCGAGTTTTGAACTAGGCTCTGATACCAAAATGTAACACCCCAAACCCGACCCATACGTTACGACCAGATCTGGTATGCTACGAGTTTAATGTTATAACTTTATTTGAAACTGATTTGAAAAATTTTGTCATTTTTATAGTTTTTGCTAAAAGATAACACTTATAGGAAAAATCCTTATAATTTATTCTTTCTCTTTTTAAAATAAAATTCGTTTAAATTAAATCGTAATTGAAAATCCCATTTTTATTATCTATAAAGCATGAGTCTTTGATCATAAATTTGAAAAGAGATAAACGTTCACAAATATTAATTTAAACCGAAACTATGGGGCCTTATTACATCAAATAATTCCAACAATTAAAACTTAAAGAAAAAGAAACTGTAAATAACCTATGTAAATAATAATAAACTTGATGGCCCCTCGAGTCCATCTCGACTCCCATGTCCACGATCTACTGCTCATCTGAAAGAGTAGAGAAAAAGGAAAGCGGTGAGTCACAAAGACTCAGTGTATAAATCCTGAACACACTGACCTAAGGCCCACAAACACATTATGGGCCTTGGCCCATACATAAAGGCAACAATCATAACACATGATATACAATACATAATGAATGGCCCAACCCATCCTAGAATTCCATCCTCTACACACCAACCCGTACCAACCATCACACCTTGGGGATTTCTACAATCAACCCACCAACTGCTACACACCAAATCGACAGTCAAACTGTCTATTCCATTATTAATCAGGAAATTTAACATGGGTTTTCTACCACCGATCACCATGTGACCAAACATTTCATTACGTGGGTTTTCTACCACCGGTCACCATGTGACCTAACATTGCATTACGTGGGTTTTCTACCACCGGTCACCATGTGACCTAATCATGCTCTTCCCCTTCATTATCATATTCCCACCCCATGCATACATACATAAAGAAAACATCATACATACTTTCATATAATTCGATATACATAGAGATTTCTATGATTTCGTACCTGGCATCCTTGCCTAACCCTTTCTTGGGTTTTATTCAACTGCCTATACAGCCATTTTTCGGCTTTTTAGCCCATAACACATAAAGAACAGTTAGAGAGTGTGTTAGAGATCTACACACCTGATTACCGATAAAACGATACTTTCTATGTCTACGCTATCAATAGCCGATAGAACTGCTATCTGCCTAAGGTGTTGTTCAGAAGCTGGTCCACAACCAAGTGGCCAATCTCGAATGGCAGATACCGCTCGTTTCTTAAACTTAGGGATTCTCTCCTTTGCCTGATCTATATTTAATTCCATCACAAGTCCTTGTCAGAACTACTATCATAATATATGATCGTTAATCCTCATCATAAAGTTAAGATCTTGTATACAATGAACGAATCTAGTAAAAATCTAGGGAAAATCTTCTTACCTTAAAATCCCGAAATTGGAGACTAGCGATTTTCAACTTTTAGATCTAGACGGCCAATTTTCCTTACCAGAGGAAATTCGGCTAGCACTGGAGAGACAATCCGGCAATGTCAAAGAAGAAGTTTTAAATGCCAGAAGAATAGAACTAACTCACAAAGGGGATGAGTAGAGAAAAACTATGGAGATTTTAGCTTTTTAGAGAAATTGGCACAAGAGAAAAGATATATAGGGGAAAAGAAAGTGAATTAAGGAGTTTCAGCTTTTGAAGAAAGAAAAGAAATTGTAGAGGGAGAGGCTAAGAATTTTGGCAAAAGAATGAATAAGAAATTAGGGTTCAAAGGCCAAAATTGATAACATACTATCCCTATTTATTGCGCACAAGGCAACTCAAACCTGTGACCCGCAGAAACCACCACACGCTACCAGCCACTACACCACAACCATTCTTGTGATATATTTCGTTGTCAACTCCTTTTAAAGCCTATTTTCCCAGCGACTGAATCATCTAAAGAAATCTAAAAATATTAACCAACACCCAGCTTCGAACCTTCGACCTCTTCACTATGACACATTCCCTTTGCCATTGTGCCACCCGTTTCATTTGAGTCATAATTCCTTCCCAATTAATTATCAATCTTTATTCTGTGAGTCAGGTTTACTAAAAAAAAAAAACAACATTTAGCGCACGCCGCAGCTAGAACCCTACTCTCCCTACTACTCTTAATGCCTTTGCCACTAAGCCAAGCATTTCCTTGTGTCATGAAACAACCCCAACTAATTATAAGGCCTAAAATTTGGCCTTCATACTAACATATGCGCAATAAAATTTTTTATCAAGTCCAAGACTTGAACCACCAGCTTATTCAAAATGCCACAAGCCACCAGACCACCTACTTTCTTGTGATATCTTTTAACCCAACAACATTTTAAAAGCCTTATGACTACCACCAACCTCCTTTAAGGGTAAAAACAAAATTTTTGCTAAAGCCCTAGATCGAGTCTAAGACTTTTCCAACACTACCAACCCTTCCTAAACCATCTAAAAATTAAACTAAACATGTAATAGTGATTTTTTTAAATCACACTTAATTCATTATTCCCTTTTCTTTTTTTTTTTTTTCTTTTTAACAACAAAATCCACTCTCTCGACACACGAACCCATTTATTCTAGGCCCAAATTCAGGGTGTTACAGGTTAGGGGCGTAACAAATACAAACTCGAAATTTGCGATTACTCCTCGATGATCTTCTCTTTTCCTTTCTTCGTGGATGCCTCGGGTGCGATATTAGTTACTAAAAATTAAGATAATTTTATAATCATTAATACACTACTAATTTATATTTAATTAATTGAATTTCTATTCAATTTTCTACTTTAATTTCAATTTAATCTTAACTAAATTCACTTACTTTTCTATCTCAAATCATACTTTATTTCTACTCAAATTTCAACCAAACTTAGACATAACTATCTAAATTTCATCATAAAACCCTAATTTCGAAATTCTTGCAATTTAGTCCCTACTATGTAAAACTAATAGCTTCTTTTACAATTTATTCCTTTAATCAATTCTAACTAAAAATTCATTCAATTAAACCCCTAATTTAATAATTTGTTCAACATGAATCATGTTCAAAAACCTAAGAACTTCCAAAACTTCAAGTTCATTTCTACAAAACTTTATTCTAAAGCTTCTAAAACATCAAAATTAAATAAAAAGGACTTAATTGACTTACCAAATTAAACTCCAAGTTTTAAAACCATAATTTTTTCCTTTTCTCTTTCTTTTCTTCTTTCCTTTCTCCCTATTTCGAAAGCTTCTGTTTCTCTTCTCCTTTTGTTTCTTTTGTTATTTTACTTTATTTCATATATATATATATATATATATATATTAGTTAATAATAATAATAATAATAATAATGCATTATAATAATATAATATAATAATATTTAATTCATAAATATCTTTTACTTAAATTATAAGAAAACATTTTATTTTATTACAAGTGTATTTATATATACTTTACACATGTACCATTAATCATTATATAATTGTCTTCATAATAATAATAATAATAATAATAATAATAATAATAATAATAATAATAATAATAATAATAATTTAATATAAAAATATAAAAATATAAAAATAATTATAATAAATATCTATTTAATAACAAATACATATATCACAATTGTACATATAAATATTTTTACATTTGTCTATTATCATGACCATCTATTTGTCTTTCTTTTATTTATTTATCATACAAAAATCTTATAATATAACTATTTAATTAATAAATATCTTTTAACTTAACTTATATATATATATATTTATATATATATTAGTTAATAATATTAATAATAATAATGCATTATAATAATATAATATAATAATATTTAATTCATAAATATATTTTACTTAAATTATAAGAAAACATTTTATTTTATTACAAGTGTATTTATATATATTTTACACATGTACCATTAATCATTATATAATTGTCTTCATTTAATAATAATAATAATAATAATAATAATAATAATTTAATAATTTAATAATTTAATAATTTAATAATTTAATATAAAACTATAATAATAATTATAATAAATATCTATTTAATAACAAATACATATATCACAATTGTACATATAAATATTTTTACATTTGTCTATTATCATGACCATCTATTTGTCTTTCTTTTATTTATTTATCATACAAAAATCTTATAATATAACTATTTAATTAATAAATATCTTTTAACTTAAATTTTAAGTAAATAAATAATTATAATACAAGTGTATATATATACATTATTACACTTGTACCTTCTTATCACCATACACTTGTCTTAATTTATATTATGAAAATAATATTAATAATAATATTTAAATAGAAAACCATAATAATAATTAATAATTATACTTATAATAATAAATTAATAACAAAATCTCAATATTTTTGTACTCATTAACCGCCTCATTCTAAGCAATTAGTCTAATTACTTATTTAGCTCCTTAAGTTTTTCTTTAATCTATAATTAAACTTTTACCCTTTATTCAATTTAATCCTATTTCACAATTACTCTTAATTAAGCTAAATTCACCTAATTAAAACTTAATTAAGCTTACTATTAGACTTATAAATATTTCTAATAAGTATTTACGAACTTGGTTTACTAAGACGGAGGCCCGATATTGCACTTTTTCGATGCCCGTAAATTTTAGGTCATTACACAAATATTATATAATGATTGTAATTGTAATTTTTCAGTCAAACATTATTATAATTATGATAATTATAATTATTATAATCGGTTAATTATTATAATAACTTTTGATTCATATTAAAATATCAACTATTTCCGAATTAGGAAATATAAGATTTTTAAGAAAACCTAATATACCTAAAATAAAAAGAACGAGGTCTAACATTTGTTATATAGTGAATTCTCTCTAAAAAGTTTAAGAGAGTTCTTGCCATTCGTTGTCATACTGGGTGAATTATGTAGAGGCCGAAATTTTTCGTAGTGGCTTGGAATCGACATACAATTGTGTAATCAATTTCACAACAGTAATCTTTAGTTTTCCAGACGATTAAAGGGTAATTGTTCATACCCTCATATCCCGATTTATTCCTTGTACATGGATCACTGGATGTGATTGCCAAATTTAAATTTTCCCGCTGCGCCATGAGGTGCACCGGTGTTCTTACACACTTAAAGTTGATCCATAAATATCTTTATGATATGTACCATCAACAAACCCAGTTTATTTTTAATCAATAGTGTCATACGCATTGACCTATAATTCTTCCAAGACTTTGATTGATGATCAAGAATTAAAGAAACACTCTACGACTACTTAAGTATACTTCCTTTACAATTAAAGTATTGTTAATAACGAAAACTAATAAAGAACTGATCAACAATAAGAAAACATATCGGAGTCTTGGGTGACTCTGATTTGAGAGAGAAACAAGAAAAATACAATATAGTTTTTGAATATCTATAAACTGTTTGTCAGCTAACTTAACTAATATTATACATTACTAACTAACTAATACTTGGGACAACCTTTCTAGTTGGATGAGAAAGAGGAAGTAAGGTCTGAACTTATTTTACTAAAAGAGAAGGAAAATGCAAAGAAAATGACGAGTGATACAAGACTAATCACCGTGATGGCGGCGGCAAAGAGGCTTTCACGAAAAACAAAAAACCTAGAGTTATTAATTTTAGAGAGAAGGATGGTTGAGGAGAAAGATTTGAAACACCATAACACAACCAACGTGTAAAGCATGAAACCCTGAATGAAGGAGAAAGCTCCAATTGCTGTCGTGTGCTAAGCATACTGGTTGGTTCACAATGAAAATAAATAAATTGAAAGTATTTCTTATAAATCACGATAGGTAAGGTGCTTGCTGGACCACAGTTACCTTTGGTAATCGGAAGTTATGAATGATGAATTGCCTCCACTTTTCCTAGTTTGACTTGTTACAGTAGACTTTGCGTGTTTAATTAATTTAATATAATAATGTTTGATTTACTGATTAAAATTAATTTCGTCAAACGTAGTGTACAAGTAAAAATGAAAGTACATTGATTTAATTCACAATGAATAAGCACACGAGTGTGCAGTAATAATGGAAGCAAGAAAGCTGGCAGTAACCAATTTTTAAGTTTCCACTTTTTCAAATAATGACACCATAAATTGGAGTTAATCCATCTGTTTTTAATTAAGTTTTTAGGGTAAATTCAAAACTGATTTGTGAAAACATATAGAAGTTGGTCAATGCATACCCTACCAAAACTCACTTTCCTTTTTCTTTGGATAGGAACATCGGAGCTGAAGGCAGTTCAAAATCATTTGGTAAATGTGAGATTTACTTTTTCTTATAACTTACTCAGCTAAAATATGAATATATATATATATATATATATATATTACTTCAAATGTTGATAAAAAAGATTTAACCAATAAAAAATTAAATTTAGTAGATTCAAACTTCTATTCAATTGCACTCTTAATTTTAAATTCGAACATATATTTCTCCATTCTTTATTTATTTTTTCTCCAAGATTTCCATATCACATGTTTTCTTGTTTTACAAGTCAAGTTCTATTTATATTTTTCACAACTCACTAGGATTGTGAAGTTAAATTCATTCATAAGAAAAGGAAACCTCTAATTATGGATTTGCCTAACCTCTACTTACAAGAAGAAGAAAAATATTTACCATTTCCATCCTGTTTAAATGCAAAAATCCCCATTTGAATGATAGCTAGAGAAAACAAAGTTGGTTGAGTTTTATCTCTAATCTAACTCAACTTTTTTTTTTTAAAGACATCCAAATTTAACAAAATTGGAGTATGAAACAATTGAAATGATGACCTCAATCTCAAAACATAAAGTTAGGAGGGTATTATAAGGAAAGCAAAAGATAGAGATGTAAATTAGTTCCAAATAATTATGGACCCTAAGTTTGCCTAATAACATGTGCTCCTATTTAAGCCTTGGAGGGCCAAAACCAGCTAAACTAAGCCCCTTTGAAATTATGTGAATTCGTCTCTTGACCAAGCCAAAAGAAAACAACCTAAACAAACGCTATATCTTATAAGACACAGCTAAGCTAAGCTAAGCTAACAACACAAAAAACAAAAACTCAAACACCCAACCCATCCCGACAAACAACAACAAAAAACAATGGCAGAGGCAGAGACCAACACCATCATCAACGACAAGGACGACCAAGAAACTGTTCCCAAGATCATAACTTTCTTGTCTTCTTTGCTGCAAAGAGTGGCAGAGTCGAATGATCATTGCCGGTTGTTTCAGTCGCAGAAGATCTCAGTTTTTCATGGTCTTACCAGGCCTACTATTTCCATCAAAAGCTATCTCGAGAGGATCTTTAAGTATGCAAATTGCAGCCCATCATGTTTCGTGGTTGCCTATGTTTATCTCGATCGCTTCGTGCAGATGCAACCGTCTTTGCCTATCAATTCTTACAATGTGCATAGGTTGCTTATAACCAGTGTTTTGGTTTCTGCCAAATTCATGGATGACATGTAAGTTTTTCTTTTAATTTATGGTTCCTGGAAATTACTTTCCTAGATCTTCATGGTGTTTTTTTATGTTTATTTCATGATTGGGTTTCTCTTAGATTCTTTATTAAAGACTAAACATGTTTTGTTTCTATATGTCATGATCTTTCAGTTTGCAACTTCAAAATTCATCTCAATTTCAATGTTTGATTTGTGTTGATATGTTCTTTCCTGCAAATTTTACCAAGTATCTATCTCCTCATAACACAAATCAAGCCAGCCTGGAAATACTGTTTTCCAAACAAGTACAGCCAAAAATGGAAATTTATTTTTTCTTACAGCCATGTGAAAAAAAAAATCATTTCCGACCAGACAACCCTACCGTATATGTGCTGGTGTTGTCTCTGTCAATCAAGGCACGCCAGTAAATTCTCATAAAATTGCAACAAATTTGTAAGAATGACAAGAGCTGTCATTATTATTAGTCATTAGAGCTAATGACAGCTCAATCATGACCATGCAATTTGTTGTAAACAAGCCAAAATATACTGAGTTCCGTGTTCAATTATTGGCTTAACATGCACCCTCCTGATTTTACAAGCAATCACAGCAGTTGTTTAACTGTCATTTTTTCTTTTCACTTTCTAACTTTACTCATAAGCAATTAAAGTTTTACCAATGGATTAACTGTACTGGATAAATGCTTTAACCAGAAAAAAGAAAAAAAGAAAAAGCTTATATTTTCATATTTCACCATCAAGCTTAATCTTTTATTTGTTTTTCAGGTATTACAACAATGCCTACTATGCCAAAGTGGGAGGAATCAGCACGGTAGAGATGAACCTTCTTGAAGTGGATTTTTTATTTGGTTTGGGGTTCCAATTAAATGTGGCACCTACAACTTTCCACACTTACTGCACTTTTCTCCAAAGAGAAATGTGTATGCAAATTCAATCCCCTTTACAACAGTTGCTGCCTCAACCTTCTTTCAACATTGGGAGGCCCCTGAAGATCCATTGCTGTTTCAATGAAGATGAATCCTCTAATCACCACCAACTTGCAGTTTAAGCCATTGTTCTTATGGTGGATTAGATGGCCATATTTTAGTTGTGTATATATAAAAAAAAAAAAAAAAAAAAAACACTCCATAGATGTTGCCTCAACCACATTGATTCAAGACATGAAAGTCAAATATTTCATTTGGGATTCTTTGCCTTTCTGGCAATGTACTGTAAGAACATGTCAAAAACATCAGTTTTCTTGGTTAATCATGGTTATCCACTTCCTTCTTTTTCCAATTAATTTAGTGCAAAGGTAGATGAGAGTTTAGTGTTTACACTTTACAGTCTGGCTAACATGATCTTGCCATGGTTGTTTTAAAGTGGGTCACTGAGTTAGACTCCCTGGTGCCAACCATTCAAAGACCAACTGAATAACTTTTATATTGTTGGCTTTAAGGAAAATATTTAAATGTTGATTACACTGTTTTTGTGTTTATTATGGTATTCAAAATGCATTATTCCAACACAAAGCTGGTACAATTTGAAAGTTAACAATAACCCCCATAAATAGAAATGAAGTTTGATAAAATTTCGTGAATGATAAAATGGGAGAACAATTACTAGCTAAGAGCTTCAAAAGCTCAAATGCTTTAAGCTTTTCCGATGGAGATTAGAAATCAAAAGAGGGAAAGAGAATCATTTATTATGCTTCCCAGCCTCGGAGGAGAGTTGCACGAGCAACACGGTTAACACCGAGTGTAAAGGCACCCATCCGGAGATTGCAATGGTGAGTCTGGCACATGGTTTTGATGTTATGGAAAGCTTGAGTCATGTACCTCTTCAGCTCCTTGTTCACTTTGTCTTCATCCCACATGAAACCTTGAATGTTCTGCCAAATTGAATGTAAAATAATTAAAAACATGCTATACTATCTACTTTTATCAACTCCACTGAATTGTTCTCCCCAGCCGGAATAGGATGATCAAGTCTTTCCCTTAGAACTGTCCTTGGGAGTTTCCTATCTTATTCAGATGAAGAAAAAAAGTGCAGACATAACATTTACTGAAACAATGCTGCGATATCTTTGACTTTCGTTGCACCATGAGAGAGTTTGATCAAAGCATCATACTAGGTTGTTGTGATTCTTTAATAGCATAAGGCTTTATTTTATTCGAAAGGTTCCATGGTTTACACTTTAAATAGAAATGCATGGCAGAGTAGAAAACCTTTTTCTTTTTCCTCTCCATGTTTTCAAAATAAAATCTAACCTGAACCCACTCAAAGTAGCTGACAGTCACCCCTCCTGCATTTGCATATATGTCAGGCAGTATTATTACTCCTTTCTTTGATAGAATCTGCAACAATGGAGGCTCAGATCAGAATTTCGCTTTGACATTAGAAGCAGAAAAGGAGCAAATATACCTCATCTGCTTCCGGGTCAGTGGGATGGTTTGCAGCCTCTATTATGAACTTTGCCTTCACATGTGCAGCGTTTTCCCTTTAAAGGTGAACATGATGTGTCAATTGATGGGAATATAAGATGAACCCAACCAAGATACGGTAAAAGAGAGTTTGTTCCCGAAAAGATTGCAAAAGAGCCAAGAGTTTATTCTACTTCGACTATATTAACCTATATAGAACAAGTGTATCATAGTGTTTCAACCTCTAACCCCATTAAGTCATTACCAATCCAATAAGTTTCTACACAGGATAAAGTAAACTTTGCGCTACAACAGTTTAGATGAAATAAATGTGCGGAACAAGATGTTTGGCAAAGAATCCTAACCTGTTCAGCACTCCACCTAAAGCACATGGGACAAGAACATCGCATTCGTGTACCAGCAGTTCACTTGGATCCAGGGAATCTCCACCACTGAAGCCTGTCAAACTTCCAGTAGCTTCTTTATGCTTTAGCAGCTGAGGTATATCGATTCCATTTTGATTTTTAACAGCACCAGTGACGTCACTCACCACAATAACCTTACCACCCCTCTCATGTATGAGCCTTGCTACCCAAGACCCAACATTACCGAAACCCTACAACAAAATTAATAATATAAGCATTAACAGAAGTTCGGGAACATCTCAAAGGAAATGGCATTTTAACCATCTACGAATTCATGTTGAGTTTTACCTGGATAATGAAGGTCAAACCCTTAACTGCCTTCCAATATTCAGCAAGTAAAGCTTCAGTTGCATATACAACACCTCGACCTGTTGCAGCTTCCCTGCCTAGCGATCCACCTAGATCCTAAAATTCCCAATATAACAATATTGACATTTTGTTATACTACGATTAATGATATCTTTCTGGACAGATTACAAGCTTTGAAACTCAAGTCTTCATAACTTACTATCGGCTTTCCTGTAACAACAGCCGGGGAGTGTCCATGAAACTTAGAATACTCATCCAAAATCCATGCCATTGTCTACACATAATTATTCTCAATATACAAATAATTTAAGAAAGTAAATGAAATTGAAACAAAGTTAATGGGAAAAGAAACATATCTCAGTGAGGACTGTATAACCTGTGCATTAGTTCCCATGTCTGGGGCAGGAACATCTGTATGTATACCAATGAGATCATGGATCTTTTGAGTGAAGACGCGAGTTAGACGTTCCAATTCACTCTTACTTAAGTCCCTAGGAGAGCATCCTATGCCACCTTTTGCACCACCATATGGAATGTCTGCTACAGCAGTCTTCCAGGTCATTAGTTGAGCAAGTGCATTTACTTCATCAGGGTCAACCTTCAAACAGAATAAACAAACATAGGTTGTCAAAGCTCATAGTTTGTGCTTCCATGATGTAAGAACATCACATATATGCACACTGAAACATCCTTTCCTGTAATTCCTAAGAGGCCAAGAGTTAGCTTTTAAATTATTATAATTATGGCATTCAAATCAAAGTATTTATTGGAGTTTTAAAGGTTACTTTTTGGCGATCTATCAAAAAAGTTGTAACAGGATAATAATATTATATTACTCTAATTCCACATGTATTAGGAAGGCTCTAATGAAACAACAGAATCAAAAAACAAAAACCAATAAAAGACAAAAATACCGACAGAAGAGATGAAAAAGAAAATGTTAACCTCAGGATGATATCTGATTCCTCCTTTCATGGGACCACGAGCATTATCATGCTGTATTCTGAATCCAACGTAGGACACCAAGGTTCCATCATCCTTGGGAATTGTGCACTCCACCTGATAATCGAGAAACACCATTCAAAACATACAACATTCCAAGATCAAAGGACTAAAGAAATACTTTCCATCAAACAACCAGGAAAGATGAGATTTTTTTTTTTTCCCTGCAATACCTTGATCTCTCTAAATGGGATCAGAAGAGACTTTTCAAGCTTAGAGTCCAAGCCAAGTAGGCGAGAGGCCAGGCGAAAATTGCGGCTAGTTCCAGCAAGAGCATTCATGGCTACCAATTAAAACCTCAAAACGAGAAATACCCAGAAGTAGGACTGATCGAAGAGAAACAACAGTATGAAGCATAAAACAAGGAACTGTAAGAGAAACAAGTTGATCAATGAAAGAAGAGACTTTTTTTTCTTGGGTGCTAAAAAAGAACGTTTCTTCAAAGGAAGAGAAGGGCATATCATATACTTCGAGAAGTTCCTTTAAGAGAGAGTAAAATGAAGAAAAAAAAAAAAAAAAAAAAGGAACAAGCGACTGTTAGGAGGCGTGAATTGAGCGGAGGAAAATCAAAGAATTTTAAGAACGAGTTTTGGTTCCTATATTTAACTTTAATTTGGGAGACTGATATTTTACATTAAAAGCTTTACCGTACGAAACAAAGACCAAAACCCACTTTTTCTTTATTTTTCATGTATATTGGATACAAGTGGGCCCATGTAAAGGATTGTTCTTAAAACTTCAGAGCCATCCATGGTGGGTTACAGTAAAGGAGTCGACCGATTCACATTTTGATCAGTAGTAGTACAGAATCAAATATTTAGCTACTATTTTGGCAAATTAAAGCTTAGTTTAGGTTTCTTTAGCTAAAATTTTGATCAAACAGCTAGAGCATGCCACCCGGTCTTGCTCTGCTCGATTTATTGCTTATTGTATTAATTTTCAAATTCGTACTGGATTACCAAGTAAGAAAGAAAATCAGCTTGAGCTGGAACATTAACCAAAAGACAACCATTAATGGGAAGTGGAAGCCAAAGTACAAACACATATCACATTGTGACCAGACACGTTGCCATTGATGTTTTTTTTCCAACTGAAGCTGTCTGCCTAAACAGTTTGGTCATCACTTAAAGTTTAAACCCAAATAAAAGTTGATCCCATATAAATCCTAATCTTTGGAAATCTAAAGCAACAGGAAACTGAGAAAATTAAATCGTATTTTCTACAACAAGGAATCCTTAGATATATTTCAGAAAACTTGGCATTTATCACTGTTGAAGCAAAGCACATATTCAAGCTCGGATTAATGGATCCATCACACTCTGCAAGCTCACAATTTGAGAAAAATTGTGCCCACCCTTTGGCAAGCAAACTGTACCTGATCCTTCTCCTTCCATATTATAGAACAACAATGTGACCATTATAAAATTAGCAATGGTCTTCTCAAAATTGCTGCTTCTGAGTCTGATGTGTTATCCATCTTAATACGGCCGGTATCTCATGGGCCGCCTGAACCTTGGAACCCTCCTGAAAGCGAGGTCAACTGAGTTAATATTTTCGATAAGAATGTTACTTGGAAGAAACTATCATATTAAATTCCCCTAAATTGTTTTATTGGGACTGACTTGGGAGCCATGGATGATTGCCAAAAAGTGTAAACATTACAGGCATAGCAAATGCTAGATAACAGAGATCATCTCGGTATGATTTGAGACCATTTGTGAGATCTTTTCCACTTCCATGCGTCTAATTCCGAATAACCAAATAGATGTTATAGTAAAACCAAAACCGACTCAACTAACTTCCAGGGAACCTGAAACATAACAAGTTATCCTTTTCTTCCCATCCAACAACCATACAAAGCAAACAAAATTTCATGCTTACCCATAGCCATAGGGAGGATAAAAAGCAGGCATGAAAGGCCTTCGGGAGCGGAAGTAAGGATTGGATGGCCTTCCTCGATATTGTTTCATTCCAGGAATATTTGTTCGCTTAGCCGAGACCTATGGATAAACCAAACACACTTTTATTGCCATGTAGCTTATATTCATGAACTAAAATTCACACATATATCAAGATATAAACCTTCAACTGGCGACCATGCAATTCTGATTCATTTAACAGTAGAGCATTTTGGACAGCATCAATTTCAACAAATTCAACGTAAGCAAATCCTTTAGGTTGACCAAACTTATCGGTCAAAATTGTAACTCTGTTCACTGTTCCACAGGATTGAAAATGCTGTTGTACTTCCTCAGGTGTACATGCATAGTCTACCTGTTTTTAAAAAGATATATAAAGAAAAAAGAATGTTAGCCCACATCCAGATCATATGTTCACAAGCATAGAGGAATCATCTAGTTATACTTTCATTGAGATCATTTGTTGTACATCAAAACACTTCAGAAGTTACTTAAAGAAGAAAAACGTATTAAACATAAACTACATTAATATTTAAATCAATTTGTTTTAATCACATTTAAGTTGACATCAATACAAAACTAAGACATGATTTTCCATGCAATTACATGCGCATAAAAACACATTTCAAGCAACATAATATGCACAAACATAAAACCAAAATTGAAAAACTTTCCTATACCCTTACTGGCCAAACAAAAGCACAATCATACTTTCAGCTAACTTACAAGTAAATTTTTAACATTAAGATAATAATTGGACCACAAGTAAGGTAGATGAGACAATTTAACAAAATAAACATATATAAGGCATAGGAAAGGGTTGATAAACCTCACATTACCAACATAAATCGAGCGGGAATCCACTTCCTCCTTTTCAGCTTGACTTGCAGAAGCACTTGAGGAATCTTTATAGACATCCAGGAAAAAAAAGTAAAAACAAATCAGTTTGCTAGACATAAACAATTCATACACAAAACGGTTCATAATTCAAAAAGAAATCAAATCAATTATAAAGAAGTTCAATTTCAATTTCATGATTAAGAAGAGATTCTCCTTCTCAAACAAGACAAGTAAATCCCAATCAAAGTCAAACTTGTTAAAAAATACAGCCAAAAGCTCAGATCAAATACAAACTAAAAAAAAAATTTAAAATAAAAGTTAAGAGAAAAAGAGAAAGAACCTTGGACAGCGCCCATCTCCTTCTCGACTTTAGCCTGCATTTCACGTAAAGCTCCCGCCTCTTCCTCGATTTCCCTAAGCCTCTTTTTCATGTCTTCCAAGTCCTAATTTTTTTTTTCAAAATAAAAACATTTTTTTTTCATCAGAAAAATAACTCAGCTAAAGATAAGAAAAAGGAAAAAAGCTAAAATGAAAAAGAGGGCAACTTTGGAGGAACTAGGATCTTGTTGAAGGCCTTGGTCGTTGCCTTGGTAATCCTCAGCTCCAGCAGTCATATCGAACTCCGCATCCATCTCTCCTTCCTCGTCAGGGATCTCCCCTCCGTACACCTCGTGCTCTTGCTCTTCGTATTGATCCATTCTAGTCAAATTTGGGGGAATTTTGGAATTAGGGTTTTATTCTTCGTTTTGGATTTGGGGGAAAGTTAGGGAACGGATAGACGAAGATTAAAACCTGGCACTTGTGTGGGGAATGATAGTTAGGCCCCTCACGTGTGTCTTCGAGATATATTTCTTTAATACGGAGATGGACCATCTAATAAGGTTAATTTAACGGTGTTAAATTTTTTTTTTTTTTTTAAAAAAGGGTTTGTTTAAAGGGGTAAATATCTCAAAATACCAAAAAATACAAAATTACCGGAAAGGACGGTGTTTCAAAAAATTGACCGGAAGGGCAATTTCAAAAAGCGCTTACGTCGTAGCGTTTTTTGAAATCGGCTAAAAGCGTCGTCGACGGAGGAGCGCTTTAGGCCACGTCATTTAAAAGGCATACTCATGGACGCGCTTTGACGCGGCCTAAAGGGCTCCTCCGTGGACGCGCTTTTAGCCGCAAGAATCAAAAAAAAAAATGTGACCGTTGGACCCCAACGGTCAAAAACCAACGGAAAAAAAAAAACTATAAATACCCCCAACCCTTCATTTTTTCACACTTCAATCCTTTCTCATTTTCTCTCAATTTTCTCTCAATTTGCTCTCAAGTTTCTCTCAAAGCCCTTGAAATTTACTCTTAAATTTCAAATAGTCTTCTACCATTTACTGAAAAAGCCCTTTATAATTTTTTAATATATTTATTTTTTGGAAAATTAAAAAATCTTTATCGAGTACAATGGTAGGAGATTTACATCGCTTAGGCAAAGAATCACATTGGCGTCCAAAGAATTGAGAATGGTAAGTTTGAATTTTAATTTTTCAATATTATTAAATTTTTTAATTATGCAATTTTAATTAATTTTGAATTTTATTATTTTTAAACAATCGTAGATCGGTGTTGCAATGTTATATTCGAACATGCCCGGTTCCCCATCACCATTGATCGAGAATTATTTATGGAAGCGGGTTTTTTGCACGTACACGATAGGCCGGGGTTCAAGTTGGACCCGGTTTTGATAAGCGTTGATAGAGAGGTGGAGACCCGAGACGCACACTTTCCATCGCCATGCGAGAGTGTAGCATCACCTTAGAAGATGTGCGATTCTGATTGGGATTACCGGTGGATCGGGTCGGTAGTCACCGGACCGTAACATCTCACGATTGGATGGTCAGATGCTACGAGCTCCTGGGTGCCATTCCGGATAAATTGCAAGGAGGTCGGATCGATATGGTTTGGTTACGAGACACATTCCGCAAAGTAGAATGAAGAATCGATCAAGATGAAAGAATACGGTATGCACGGCATACATACTTCAGATAATTGGAGGCTATCGATGTCGGACGCCTCTAGAAACCTCGTCCACGAGATGGCTCCTGAAACTTGTTGATTTCAGAGCAATGGTGAATTCGATTGGGGTCGCCGCGTATATCGAGGTTGTATCGGGAGATGTGCGGCGGCGGTGCGGATAAAGCAAAATCGGAGGTTGCCTATCACTACCGCAATCATGGGCATGGTTTCGATTTCCATTTTTACGCCCTCGACTCGACCGACCATATTCATTCCCATTGATAACGAGGTAAATTTAATATTATATTTTTCAATTATGTCGAGATTTATAGTATAATTGCATGCTAAGAGTTTATTTAATTAGGTGGAACCATCCAGAAGTCATGTTGGAATACCGACTCGCTTGAGGATATACTACTCCTATTGGAACAACGGAATCACAAGTAAGTGTCAATTTCGTTATTATAATTTAGTATTTATGTATATAACTAATATTTTGGTAATGTTAATATAGTTTCAATGGACACCGTATGAGGATCCCGAAATTCGGCAAGAATTCCGAGGAGTTCCTCCAAAATCCGAACAGTTATACGTTAAGGTCCCGCTAATCACCTACGCGACCGTGGAGATGCACCAGTCGGATCGGGTTCTGCGGCAATTTGGATGTCGACAACCGATTCCGTGGTTCTGAGGTGCTCGATGATGAGCATAAATGTGGACTTACTACGGCAAAGATACTGGATTGGCCAATATTTTGGTCGAACATATCGAGAAGTGGGAGAACCAGATGACTTTTTACCTAACCGGAACCGATCGTAGTTCCTGAGTTAGCGTCGTCTTGAGTACATGCCATGGTTTAGAATCCATGGCAAGTCAGATCTGTTGTTCATCAAGAGAGGCGACAACAAATTCGCGAGCGAAGGAACGTCGGGCCCTTTACATCCAAGGAGAAGGGTGATGAGACGGCCCAAAGAATAAATACTATACAACACCGGGCCCATCAACAGCGCCTATCGATCACCGGGCCCATCAACGGCGCTTATACGATCACCGGGCCCATCAACAATACTTATACAATCACCGGCCCATCACCAAATTGACAACACCGATAACACAACGTCCACATTTATGCCAAAGCGTACCACCGCCTTACATGTATCCTCCTAACCCATATATGTTTCCTTTTCTAGTCCCCCTGTGTTGGAATCCATGGTCGGGTTCGAGTCCGTCTCGACAACTCCTTTTAGCTAGCCGATCGTGAGGCCGACATCGGGTGTGGGATTAGAGGAGGTGCCGTCGGGAGCGATTCTTTCTACTGACTCCTTCACCGTGACGGATGCGACCACCCCGCCGTGGTTTATGCAAACACCTCCGGTCATTATTTTATCAAGGTGGGTCATCATCGCAACACCTGTAACTGCACCACCGCCGGAGGATCGGATTCCCACCGAGGTTCCACAACCCCACGGAAGCTAGAAGAAGGAGGAATCCCACAGAATCGGCCGATCGCCCTGTGGCAATCGGGTTCCCACCGACATCCGCACTAAACCCTAAACCCCATAATTTGAGTAATTGTAAATTAATTTATAATTTGAGTTTAATTTTTTTGTAATTAAGGTTTAATTTTTGTAATTAAGTTGTAATATATATTATAAAAATTGAGTTTGTTTTTTTTATTTAATTTTTTAATTTATTTAATTTTAATAACTTTGAAAAATATGTTTGGTTTATTTAATTTTTGTAATTAAGTTGTAATATATATTATAAAAATTGAGTTTGTTTTTTTATTTAATTTTTTAATTTATTTAATTTTAATAACTTTGAAAAAATATGTTTGGTTTATTTTTTTTTGTAATTAAGTTGTAATATATTTAATACAATTTGAGTTTTATTTTTGTAATATAATTTTTTTATTTATTTAATTTTAATAACTTTTACAAAATATGTTTGGTTTATTTTTTTTGTAATTAAGTTGTAATATATTTAATACAATTTGAGTTTGTTTGTTTTTTGTAATTTAATTTTTTAATTTATTTAATTTTAATAACTTTGAAAAAATATGTTTGGTTTATTTAATTTTTGTAATTAAGTTGTAATATATATTATAAAAATTGAGTTTGTTTTTTTATTTAATTTTTTAATTTATTTAATTTTAATAACTTTGAAAAAATATGTTTGGTTTATTTTTTTGTAATTAAGTTGTAATATATTTAATACAATTTGAGTTTTATTTTTGTAATATAATTTTTTTATTTATTTAATTTTAATAACTTTTACAAAATATGTTTGGTTTATTTTTTTTTGTAATTAAGTTGTAATATATTTAATACAATTTGAGTTTGTTTGTTTTTTGTAATTTAATTTTTTAATTTATTTAATTTTAATAACTTTGAAAAAATATGTTTGGTTTATTTAATTTTTGTAATTAAGTTGTAATATATATTATAAAAATTGAGTTTGTTTTTTTTATTTAATTTTTTAATTTATTTAATTTTAATAACTTTGAAAAAATATGTTTGGTTTATTTTTTTTAATTAAGTTGTAATATATTTAATACAATTTGAGTTTTATTTTTGTAATATAATTTTTTTATTTATTTAATTTTAATAACTTTTACAAAATATGTTTGGTTTATTTTTTTTTGTAATTAAGTTGTAATATATTTAATACAATTTGAGTTTGTTTGTTTTTTGTAATTTAATTTTTTAATTTATTTAATTTTAATAACTTTGACAAATTAGGTTTGATTTTTTTTCTTTGTAATTAAGTTGTAATATATTTAATATAATTTGAGTTTGTTTTTTTTTGTAATTTAATTTTATTAATTTATTTAATTTTAATAACTTTGACAAAATAGGTTTGATTTTTTTTTGTAATTAAGTTGTAATATATTTAATACAATTTGAGTTTGTTTTTTTTGTAATTTAATTTTTTAATTTATTTAATTTTAATAACTTTGACAAAATAGGTTTGGTTTATTTTTTTAATTAAGTTGTATTATTTTTAATACAATTTGAGTTTGTTTTTTTAATTTAATTTTTTAATTTTTTAATTTTTTTGTAATTTAATTTTTTGTATTGATCTCGTACCTCGCCAATATACGTTGTTTTATTATTTGTGTTTGTAATTTAATATTAATTATCTTATATTTAATAAATTGAGTTATTGTACAAAAGTTCACCGCTTTTCCTCCAAAAAATGTACATTACATAGCCAAGAAGAGACAAACAAGCTAAGAACACGGTCAACTAGTCCGATTTGGACACGAGCGAGATGTATGGCCCAGTTCCTACACCACCCGCACCGCCGACTTTGGTTGGTCGGTTCTCGAATATCCATATTGTTGCGTATTCTAGTCGAGGAAGGTCGACCTTTTGGTTTGCGTCTCAATTCTCTATCCGGCAACAGCTTATACGGTGCAAGCGACACCGATGGCCACTTACGCTCATCCGGGATCGGTGGGAATACGTGTCTCCACACGTTGTACATGTTTTCTAATTTGTAGACTTCACGACATAGCTCATGGGGTCAAGACGAAGATTATGACAAGCCGCAAGTACATGAGCACATGGGTAACGGCGCATCAAATATCCCACAATCGCATGTCCTATTTGTCAAGTGTACACGATAATGCCCGCCAACAATACCTTGGCTCGATGCCTCATCAAACTCCGTGACACGAAACCATAGGTCGTCGCGATCGTGACAAACCGTGTGCATAGTGTTCGCCGTGCCTTCCACGGTTAATTTCTTGCAAGACCTTCGGCTCCATACATGGCCTCCTTGCATCGCCTCGATAACTCGCCGCTCTCTTCGAAAATAGTGCCGCTTAAACGAAAATATGTCTCCCAAAACCGTCAGAATCGGCAGATGACGGGTTCCTTTTAGCACGTAATTTATGCATTCGCCAGTTTGTGGTCATATGACCATATCGTAGGCGTCATTATATGCTTGTGTCCACTATTCAAAAGGAATATTGCACAGTAGTCCGCGCCTTGGCGTTATCTTCGCATAACCGCCAACATCTCGTGAAAACGGTCTTTATTGATCTCGCACCGCCAATATACGTTGATATCGAATATTACATACCACTATTCAAATTGCGAATAAATCGAAAATTTCAAAAGAAATTATATTAATAGAAATTTCATACCCATATCGGTCACTTGCCGCTTTTCGTCTTTTAGATCGGTGTTGCCCATAGTAGTTGGATGCCACATGCCTCGTGCAATATCGATGGTGTGTTTGATGCCACATGCTTCCTCGCGTTCTATTGCCGCAAGTATTCCAGGCCCGATCCGATATAACGATATGTCGTTGAGGCGACATGCCTCCTTAACCTAGATAGGAAGAAGTCCCACCATCACCGACTTCGGTGTTATTGCAAACGAATCGGAAGGATTCTCCCACAAACCGTCTTGTGCCACGCCTAGCAATAGCCGATGCGATATCTACCATACATGAAGGTACCGTCAATTTGTACCAATGGCTTGCGGTATGTAAAAGCATCTCGGCATTGCTTAAATGTCCGTATCAGCGCTTGAACACCGCGCATCCACGAAAGCAGACGATCATTGTAGTACGCCGTTCCGTTTCAATGTCTTGTCTTTGCTGGGACATATCTCTCCAAGACTTTACACCATCGCCACACTTCATTATATGAAGCGCCCCACCGACCGTGCAACTTTTCCAACGCTTCGCTTGGCTATCCAAGCCTTTCAGAAGAGGGCGTGTACCCCATTTGCTACGAATATTGCCAATTAAGGCCGCATCAGTAGTTTTGGGATCGGCCTTCACCGTCGGATTATTAAATCACCAACATGTCCGAATCCATCCTCGGATGATCTTGTGTTACACCACAATGAAGTACGTTAAATAATGCAACATTACATAATATTAGTGTTATTCAAATCATTGAACACATAGTGGTACTGCATCTTAGGTAAGACATGTATGCGGACCTTTGTACTTCTTCACCTCCCACATCCCCGTCCTTTTCCTCAACGACGCCATGATTTTCCATGCACATGTGCCGCCTTGCACAAAGACACTTCGCCGCACTCTATCGAGCTTTGATTTAACCATGGTGTAGTTAACCCTGCCTCGATCGTCAGATTGTTTCAATGCACCAAGAAAAGTGTTCTTGTTGGAAAACGGTTACCAACTTCTAATTGGTCCGAATCCAACGAAGAATTTGTACGGTCCGCGTCCGGTGTGGTAGTTCAGAAACTCCAATGCATCATCTTGAGATAGATCGACATTATGCATGTGCTACTGGAGGCGAGTATGCCCCGAATAGCGGATCTTCTTCTTCTTCGTCTCGAACCGCCTCAACATCTTCAGTACAATTAGAACGGCCCGGCTCGTAAAATAGTCCAACTTCGCACCGTCAGCCCTCGGCTCCGAGGTGGATCCACATCGATTCATTGTCCGATCCTCCATAACTCGCAACAAACGAGGGCCCTCATTGGTGGATGCCGCTTGTAATACATCATCCCTCCTTAAACATCTTTCGAAGATTCCAATCGTATGTGGATTGCCATCCACTAGAAGTTGATGACGCCCCCAATGCGTATTTGCCATCCGACGCCGATTGACGAATATGCATGTCCCATCCACCAACCGAGTGTCGTGCGGGGTTATGTTTTCCATACTACCACCGCACACGGGCACTTCGTGTTTTGCCTCCCACTTACGAGTGTCGACACTGGGTCGTATTCCCTCGAACGATACTAGATGTTGAGGTCGCAACGAGATCACTTGGAGATGAAAATTCTACATATAACTCGAGATAGGGCGATCCATCGACAAAATGATTCTCCACCATTGCCTCAAGGCTCGAGGACCTTTGATGTCGAATGCGTCATATCTCACCGGATCGATCAAGCGCAAAATCTATACTTAATAGATCGAACTTTCATTGGCGTTGTTCAATATTTTACGCCTAATTCTTTTGCGAAGTTCCACCAAATCGACGTTTCGATTAAAACTCAATCGCTACTGTGTTCTCGATAAGAAAACAACACCATTTTCGTGTCACGCACTTCACCATCGTAGTAAATAACACTATTAATACGTTCACTCATTTTCGGTTTTTTTTCTTTTTGCTTGAATGCTTTCGCCAACCGAGAATGCAATTTGGTGATGATAGCCTAATTTTGCCAGGCATCAGAGCAAAAAAGCGCCCACGTGGAGCGCTTTTCACCGCTCCGGGTAATAGTGCACTCGCCGGAAGCGTTTTTGGCCACGGTTTGTTCAAACGCTCTCAAAATAATTTTGCCGGAGACCATCAGAGCAAAAAGCGCGCCCACGTGAGAGCGTTTTCGCCACGGTTTGTTCTCAAACGTCTCTCAAAATTATTTTGCGGAGACTACCGCCCAAAAATTAATTCATTTTCACATTGCAAGTGGATCGGAAAGATTAAGCCTAAAAGCGCGTCCACGGAGGAGCGCTTTAGGCCACGTCAGCCAAAGCGCGCCCACGAGGGCGCTTTTGACGACGTGGCCTAAAGCGCCTCCGTGACGCGCTTTAGGTCGATTTTCAAAAACGCTACCGACGTGGAAGCGCTTTTTGGGGAAATTGCCTTCCTAATCAATATTTTGAAACCCATCCTTTCCGTAATTTTGTATTTTTTGGTATTTTGGGATATTTGCCCTTGTTTAAAGTATCATACAATTTTTTCGATAAATATAATTAAAATATAAATATAAATATATGTTTGAATGAATGTAAGTATAAAATAATTATAAATATAATAAAAGAATTATTAAGTAAAATTAAATTATTATAGTCTTATCATATTAAAATTGATATATACAATTTAAATTAAAGTCAAATAAATTGAATTAACTAAACTAAACCCACATATAAGATCGAATTAATTGACTTAAATTTTATTAATTTCTTAATTTTTATTGAAAATTAATGAGATCAAAGCAGTGGATTTTTATTATTTGTATTATGTTAAAATGATTGAGAAAAGTAAGTAATATTTAATCAACATAAATAACATAAGAAATGGTGCGAAAATAAGATTAAAAAAAAAAGTGATTTTATTTCTTATTGACTTGAGGCATGTGACATGTTACAAGCCAATGGCATAGGAAGATAATAATAATAAAATAGATGCCTAGTTATTTTCTACCCGAGGGTGTGCCTGAATGACTAACATATGGTAATTAAATTAATATTTAGGAGGAGGAAGCAGCCATTTGGTAGCATCAATGAAGTTAAGAACCAGGAATGGTAGGACTTCCGCACCTGATAGCTGCTTCACGAATGGCTCTCGCTTACTGGGATTTGCACCTGGCCCCTTGCACTTGTATTCTCCATAATAAACAGTTCTGCATCATTCTCACCTTAATAAGATTTTGTTTCTTATAAGGATTAATATATATAGAAAAAGCAATTTATCTTACTTGGCTCGTTCAGGAAACCTATTATGAGTCCATCCAGCAGGATTGACGACGTTGCTCATATCAGTATATGCATAAACAACTCTTGGATTGCTCCTCCAAGCCCTCCCCAAAAAAGAATTGCTGGCTGTTCCGGTAATGCTGCCATGCACGAACGAATAACCCGTGTCTTCCGATGAACTTTCTCTCGCTTGTGCTGTTATCACTGTAAATCCTCCACCTTCTCGCTTCTCCACGAATATGTCCGTGTTCTATATCCAACTTTTCCAATCAATATATACATTTAATATAACATGTGTTGTTGTTAAACTTATTTTGGTCAAGAAGAATAGTACCAGATACAAAGATTTCCCACTTCCGAAAATGAAATCAACCGTGCCTGAAACATAACAGCCCTTGAAGAAATGGTTACCCTTGTCATCACACAACGTGTCCTGGAAACCGTAGATTTTGCAGTTATAGATAGCCGACCTATCGCCGGACACTCTCAAGGCAACCGCTTGTCCTCCTACCGTTTTCCCGCCTTCTGGCTTCGGAGCTGAGTTCTATAAAAGCAATCCCAATTCATTAAGATTCAAACTTACCCATGCAATGCATTCAGTTCAACCAATTATGTCTACATTAACATACCACTATATTGAGATTAGCTGCCACAAAGTAATTAGACTCAGCAATTAGAGTGGCGCTGTTAACGGTTCCATACTCCTTGGCGGTGCCGCCGAATGTCAAATTGGGCATGTTTTTTGGATCTCCCAGCAATGTAATGAATGGCTTCCCTCGTTCAATTTTGATTTTCTCTTTGTAAACCCCAGGTCCGATGGATATAATCACACGCTTGGTATTCCCTAATGGAACACTCTCGATGGCTTTCTTTACGCTATTGAATTCTCCACCACCACCTTGCCTCACCTTTATGACTTTAGGATTACTCTCAGCCTGAATCAACTCTGGGTCTAAGCTCTTACCCCTTTCTTTCACAGGCTTGATAATGCCTTCAAACCAAGCATTTACTTGCCGTTTATCTGCCGGTATTTGTTGGGATACAATTACCGGAGCAATCAAGAGAATACTTATGCAGATTACTGCATAAACTTCACTGTGTTCCATTCTTTTTCTTCCCCCTCTTTTTTTTGGGTAATATGTTTTTTTGGGGTAATATTTTTTATTTTTTATGGTGTGTTTGCTTTCTGAGTGACTCCAATTTATAAGATAAATCGGTGACGAAATGTCAGGGAACGTAAGCTTTGGAGGATTCTTCGCATTGCCACTCATTTATGGTTCGTGCCACTCATATGTTTGTAGTTCCTGCTTGAAGCTTGCTACGAAACTCAAACCAAATAGAAATTTCTTACCA
The DNA here is from genome assembly GCA_025506655.1 of Gossypium rotundifolium. Lineage (NCBI taxonomy): Eukaryota > Viridiplantae > Streptophyta > Magnoliopsida > Malvales > Malvaceae > Gossypium > Gossypium rotundifolium. Next base: position 162,208,314 of record CP106733.1, read on the forward strand.
CTCCAACATTAATCATTTGTTGAAATTATTTTATTAATACAAAATATTTTCATTCACGTAAGTGATAAAATATAGTATTGACAATTTTAGAAACAAATATCATAAACCCAAAATGACATCTTTTGATCATCAATTAATTACTGTATTATAGAATTTTGATGAAATTATTGATTAGAAAATTGAACCACGTACAACTCTTACTATCAAAATGAAAATACACCACATATAATCTATACTATTTTGTAAGTGATTGAATGGGTTGATGTCACTTATCTGTCTGGTTCTAACTCACTTATGAAAATACCAAAATTCATTATTTTTATAAAGTGAAAATATTGTTTTAAGGATTTTTTCATTTCTTTTATTTATTTAAAATTTATAAAAATACACATATAATGTAATTTGAACTCAAAACATCATTACTATCTCAACTCTATTATTTCAACCAAAGCCATATTTGATTTTATCATTTTTTATAAATTTGTTTCATAAATTTTTACCCACATCGTGTTTGTGTCATAATTTAATAGTCATTTATAATTTTGTTAGAGGTTGTTCACTTTTAACACTATTAAAACTAACTATGTGCTTGTTTTGTTAATAATAAACATTTATAAGAGAGACCCCAACTCTTATGTTTATATAGATAGTGTTTCTGTCAAAAAGAAAAAAAGAAAATGGTAGTGTTCCTTTTATATTTCCCGTCACTTCAAAGATAAAAGTTCACAACAAACTTTTGATGAGTGATAGTATTACTTTTGATAAGGTTTAAATCAATGATGATAGTGAGATTAAAATTAATCATAAGATGTTTGTTTGGATTCAAATGTAATTATAATATTAAAATGAGAATTGAAATGACTATTAAAGGCATTGCATTAAAAATGATGTATAACAAAAGTTTAAATTATTTTATTTTTATGAAATTACTAAAAGCATGTGAAATTGTAATTTTATTTAATAAAATAATATGTATCAAAATATTTTTATAGATATTTTAATTATTTATTTTATTAAATGATAAATAATTTTAAATTTCTATAGTTAATTAATTTTGTTATAACAGCCAAGTATATATCAACAAATCGAAAGACTATACTTAAGTATCTATTTTATAGTTAATAAAATTTTAAAGTATATATTTGGATAGTATGTCGTTTTTAGAAAATAATTAGGGTTTTGGATTGATTTTTTATATTTAAGGAAATAAGTTGATTATGGAGAGAGAAAAGAAAACGCGTTGTGTTTTTTGTTTCTCTCTCCTCGACTTATTTTTTGTGTGTTTGAAATTTGGGGGGGGGATAAAATTTATTTGTGTTTGTGTCTAAGGTAGACATTGTGATAGTTTTAAGGTGTATTTGAGTTCACGGTGATGCAATGACGCTTGAAGACCCACACGTTTCATCTACTGTGTCGGGATAGAACCATTACCTTAGAACCCCATTGCATTACAACTTAGGCTCCGAGTTCACGGTGCTTATAGGTCACAAGTTGAGTTATAACTAGGGGTCCTAGTTGATGGTGTTATGCGGTCACGAGTTAGAGTATAACTCGGGAGCCTTGTTAACAGTGGTTATGCGATCACGAGTTTAAGTTTCATGAGACCGTAAGAGGATGCTTTATAAATCCGATACATAAGTTTTAGATCATAATTATAGGGAAAACTAAAAGGCTTTCCAATATAATCAGCTTATTCTTTTTCTCCATCTCCATCAAAGCAGTATCCTTAATCTCCCTGTTTGAAACCTGTGAGGGATTTGGGGGTAAGAGTTTCGGGTATATTTTTCGGGTTTCGAGTGTGAAACTAGGAATTTATGAGATTTCTAGTAATTTTTAATTTAATTTAATTTAGGAGGTTAATTTTATCTAAAATCGATTATTGTGTCCGGAAAATAAAAATATTTTTGGAAAATTAATTTTAAAGATTTTAAATATTTATTAGTGAAAATAATTAGTTTGGGTTGAAAAAGAATTTTAAAATAATTTTTATTGGGGTTAATTTGAGTTAAATTTAAATATTAATTAAATTGGGTTTAATAGTAAAACAAGAGAAAATTTAGAATATTTATTTGGCAAATAAACCTTAAAAATCAGAATTTTGGAGGGAAAAGATTAAATGGTAAAACAAGGGAATGTGGGAGTGGCCATTAGGGAAATTCCCCAATTTTTAAATTCTGGTGGGTTGTTTCAGTTTTAAACACAATGCATCTAACTTACTTTTCACACCATTTATATCAGATTAGAGAGCTATAAATTTCGTTTTCTTTGCATGGTTTTAAAGATCTATCATCAAAGAATAGATCCAACCATTTTCCTTCTCAAAATACTCTCGCAATTCACCTAAAATTATTCTCAAAAGTAGCCAAAATATTCTGAAATTTCTCAAGCTTCATAAATCAAGATTTTCAATCAACGATTTAGAGCGAATCAAAGGTAATCTTCAATCATAAACTTGTTTTTATGAAGGTTAGAAACATTTTTACATGATTTGAGAGTCAATTAAAGGTTTTTTTTTATCAATGTCATCTTCTTCAAAAGTTTAAGTTACTTTAATGGTGGATCTTGAATTTTGAGAGGAAATCCACAAATAAATGAATGTTCCAATTCAAAATGGATCAATTAAAAGGTTTTTGGTCTTATTTATCAAGATTAAACATGAATTGTGAGGTAATTTGAAGAAATTTGAATTTAACCATCTTCATGAACCGATTTTTTAGATTTTTGTGAAATTGATTTAAATGTTAAATTGATGCTTAGTTTATGTGAATTTTGTAACACCCCTAACCCACATTCATCGTCAAAATAGGGTTTTAGAGTATTACCGAAGCTTATCGATCAAACAGACATAAATTACAAATATTTCTTATCATATTATATTCAGGTCAAAAACCAATTAAACTCATACATACTGTCAATTATTCGAGCCCTCGAGGACCAAAATACGTGTTAGAAACAAATCGGGACTAATTCTGAAACTCAAAAAAAATTTCGGAAAACATTAAAAAATTTTCAAAGCTGTAGGGTTTACACGGCCATGAGACACGCCCGTGTCTTAGACCGTGTGGGCATTCGAAATAGGGACACAGGCTGTGTCCCAGCCCATGTCTATACTCGTGTAACTCTTTGATTTGGGTCACATGGCCAAGCCACATGCCCGTGTGCCAGACTGTGTGCCCTTTTGAAATGGCCTCACACGCCCGTGTGCTAGCCGTATGTCTAACATGGCCCAGTCACACGCTCGTGTGTCTAGCCATGTGGACTCAAAATGTACCTTAAACATCAAGTTTACCATTCCCTGCAAGCTTGGACAATAAGCAACTCAAAAAATCATTCGTTTAACCAATTCCAAACAGAATCAAACACATCCAAATCATATCAAAATAAACATCCTAGATGCCTAACCAATGTATCATCATAGATACCACAATTATATCATCATTTCATATCAATAAAACATCATTCAAATCCAATTTGTAATCATGCCAAATTTATTCTATTTTTCCAAATTCATTTTCATTTAAACATGAACTTAAACATGCCATAATATGACCTCAAACATAGACACATGTTTATATGTATATAATCAACCAATATTAACTTATAATCTTATTTACAATCAATCCACAAAAATAATTTTTATTTAGACACCCTAGATATATGCCGACACAAAAGGAAAAACATCACCACGTTTGAGTTCGGGACTGTTGTTGGATGCTGAATCGACGATCAAAATTTAGTACCTAACCTGCGCACGGAAAACAAACCGTATGCTGAGTAAAAACTCAATGGTATTTCTATAATCCGAATATTTAAATATAAGAAATTACAAATATACAATTAAAATATAAATATATATTAATATTTAAATATTACAACAACCATATCATATTTTATTTGTTTCACAAATATCTCAATTCTCATACTTGCTATATAAATAGCTTTTCACAATTAATTTCACATTCCATTATACAATTGCATAATCCATTCCATATTTATTTCATGAGTATATAACTCATATATTTCATATATTTGCAACGTATTTCACATTCTATTTTCAATTCACTATTTCACTTTCATTTCTCATACCATGCTATTTCAATATCAATTATAAAACTTTATTATTCATTTACCCCTATTAACATGACTCGGACTCGGACGGATACAAGGATCCAACCAAAACACACCAGTTTGGCACCTAGTGCCTCATCAGATAATTCGAACTAATAAATTGACACCCAATGTCTCATCGGCTAAATTGAAGTAAATTGGCACCTAGTGCCTCATCGAATTAATCCGAAGTAGAAAATTGACACCCAGTGTCTCATTGACTCAAAGCCAAAGAAATCCCTGAACTCTTCCAATCCTATGGCATGCCATCTATATCCGACTCAGCCCGGTATAGTTAATAGGGTTTAATTTCACAATTCAAAAACAATCAATATCCAATATCAATTTTTCATAAAATCACATATACATATAAATTCAATTCAATATCAAAATGTCAAATACTCACCTAAATCACTTACCATAACCATTAAATCAAAATACAACAATTAATAATTAGATTCGGATTATAGAAATACAAACCTAAAATTTCGAGCTATTCCTCGTCGACTTTATCTTTTCCCTTTTTAGTCGAGGATTCCGGTACAATGTTAGCTACGGAATTAAAACCATTAAAATTCATCAATACAATACAATTCAATCTCATATTTAATATTTCAATTTTTTACTTAATGTTTGCCTAAATTTCAATTTAGTCCTTAAATCGAGACTAACTTTTATTCTTCACATTTAATTCTTTATTTTCATGCAAATTTCACTTTAGACTAAATTTAACTCCCTATTTTCACTCAAATCCATCAATTTTGATTTTTTCACAATTTAGTCCCTATTACTTAAAATTTACAATTTATTCTACAATTCAATCCTTTTTCATTTCTAACTTAAAAATCTATCAATTTAATCCCTAATTCTAAAATTATTCAACATAGACAACACTTAAAAACTCAATAATTTCTAAAATTTTGACATGGGTCGGGTAGTATTTAATACTGGGATTCCAAAAACATAAAATTACAAGAAAAAGGGACTAAATTGACTAACCAATTAAGCTTTGAACAATTGAAATCCCTAGCTTTGTGTCTTTCTCCTTCTTTCTTTCTCCTTTTCTTTTTCTTTCTATTTCGTTTAACCTTCTATCTTTCTTTTTGTTTCTTTTATTTATTATTTTTACTTATTATAATATATAATATAATATATATACTTAATAATTAAGATATAATAATATAATATTATAGTATATATATTTTAACTTTAAGTTTTATAAATATCTATATGCCGCCTCATTTATAAGAAATGGAAAAATTCCTTCTTTAGTCCCTTTAATTTTTCTTTAATCTATAATTCAACTTTTACCCTATATACAATTTAGTCCTTTTACCTAATTACTCTTAATTCATGCAAATTCACTTACCCAAAACCTAATTAACTATACAACTAACTTCATAAACATTTCTAATAAATATTTACGAGTCTAATTTATGAAAACAGAGTCTCAGAAATATATTTTTTGACACCCGTGACTATCGGGTCGTTACAATTCTCCCCCTTAATAAATTTCGTCCCCAAAATTTACCTAAAAGGAGGTGGGGGTACTAAGATCTCATTGTCTCTTCCGGTTCCCAACTCGCTTCCTCAACACTATAACTAAGCCATAATACATTCACTAACGGAACTCGCTTATTACACAACTCTTTCACCTCACGTGCTAAAGTCTCAACTGGTTCTTCTTCTTAGACAAATCAGGTTGGATTTCAATATCCTCTGTTGAAATAACATGAGATGGGTTCGATCAATATCTTCTAAACATTGAAACGTGAAAAACATCATGTATTTTCTATAATTCCGCAGGCAAAGCTAAACGATATGCAACTGGTCCCACTCTTTCCGTGATCTCATACGATCCAATAAAACGATGACTCAGTTTCCCTTTTCGACCAAATCTCAAAATTTTCTTCCAAGACGAAACTGTAAGAAATACTTTATCACTAACAGATTATTCAATATCTCGACGTTTTAAATCTGCACATGATTTATATCTGTCAAAAGCTATCTTCAATCTATCTCAAATTTTCTTAAAAATGTCTTCCATTTCTTGAATTAATTTTGGCTCGATCATTTTTCTTTCACTCAATTTCATCCAACAAACAGGTGATCGACACTTTCAACCATATAAAGCTTCATACGGAGCTATTTGAATACTTGATTGAAAACTATTGTTGTATACAAATTCAACCAAAGGTACGTAAAGCTCTAACCTAGTTCAAAATCAATAACACAAGCACGAAGCATATCTTCCAAAATTTGAATAACTCGTTCAAATTGTCCATCAGCCCGTGGGTGAAAAGTTGTGCTAAAATTAAGTCACGTACCTAGAGATTCATGCAACTGTTTCCAAAATCTCAAAGTAAACTATGGATCTCGATCAGAGTTATCGACATAGGGACACCGTGCAATCTCACGATTTCTTGAATATAAACTTCAGCAAGCTTTTGAAGTGACCAATCAGTCCTAACTGCAATGAAATGAGCTGATTTCATAAGTCGATCAACAATTACCCAAATAACATTTTTCTTACTTGCTGATAATGGTAATTTCGTTACGAAATCCATCGTGGTACAATCCCATTTCTATTCAGGAACAGTAATAGATTGAAGTAATCTAGCAAGAACTTGATGTTCTGCTTTAACTCGCTAACAAGTTAAACATTTAGCCACATATTCAACCACATCTCCTTTCATTCTTGGCCACCAATAAAATTCTCGTAGATCACGATACATTTTTGTTCCTCCAAGATGCAAAGCAAAAAAGACTATCATGAGCTTTGCGAAGTATCAACTCTTTCAATTCAAAACATCTGGAACACAGATTTGGTTATGAAATCTCAAGCAACCACAATCATCAATGCTAAAATTTTCTAATGTACCATTCTGAACCATTTCTCTTTTCTTCACCAACTTGTCATCTTCTAACTGCACTGACTTAAGCAAACGTTACTCGCAATTCAATCATTGTTTTTCTACTCAATGCATCAGCTACAACATTAGCTTTACTAGGGTGGTAATTAATAACACAATCAAAATATTTCAGAAGCTTTATCCAATGACGCTGTATCAAATTCAACTCCTTTTGAGATAAGAAATATTTGAGACTCTTATGATCAGTATAAATATAACACTTTTTTGCCGTACAAGTAGTGTCTCTAGATCATTAAAGCAAAAACCACAATAGCTAACTCTAAATCGTGTGTCGAATAATTACGTTAATGTGCTTTCAACTGACGAGACGCATAAGCAATTACTTTTCGGTCTTGCATCAAAACACAACTAAGACCGCTCAAGGAAGCATCACTAAAAATTACAAAATCTTTTCCCGATTTTGATAAAGTCAAAATTGGCGCTTCAGTCAACATCTATTTCAATTTCTCAAACTTTCTTGAAATTGATCATCCCAGACAAACTGAACATTCTTATGCAACAACTTTGTCATCAGCAAGGCTATCTTCAAAAATCCATTTACAAATCTTCGGTAATAACAGTTAGTCCAAGGAAACTACGAACCTCTGACACATTCCTCGGTGCTTTCCACTAAATAATTTCCTCTATCTTTTTTGAATTAACTCTAATTCCCTCTGTTGAGATAACAAGACCCAAAAATACAACATCTGATAACCAAAATTCACACTTACCAAGCTTCCCATATAATTGTTTCTCTCGTAACACTTGCAAAACAATCCTGAGGTGTTGTTCATGCTCAGGTTCGTATTTTGAATAGACCAAAATATCATCAATAAAAACTACCATAAATTGATCCAAATACGGTTGAAAGATACGATTCATGAGATCCATAAATGCTTCCAGAGCATTCGTCAATCCAAAAGGCATCACTAAAAATTCATAATCACCATATCGTATTCTAAATGTCGTCTTAGGTACATCACTTTCTTTCACTTTCACCTGATAGTAACCTAATCTCAAATCAATCTTTGAAAAGACAGAAACTCCTTTTAGTTGATCAAATAAGTGATCAATACGGGGTAGAGGGTATCGATTCTTAATCTTCAACTTATTCAATTATCGATAGTCTATAAAGAGCTGCATCGAACCATTTTTATTTTTGACAAAAAGCACTGGAGCTCCCCAAGGCAATACACTAGGGCGTATAAAACCACGGTCCAATAAGTCTTGCAATTGTACTTTTAATTCTTTCAACTCTGTAGGTGACATTTGATAGGGGGCATTGACATCGGGGCAGTATTAATAAACACTTCAATTGCAAATTAACCTCCCGATCTGGTGGTAATCTCGGTAATTCCTCGGGAAACACATCAGGAAATTTACAAATAGTTCGAATTTTACTGCACTGACTATCAACAGAATTTGAATTGATAACATAGGCTAGAAAAGCTTCAGAATTGCTGAAATGATATGAGTTGAACCACTTGTTCGAATACCATTCACCTCAATCTTATCACCGTTTTTACTCTGAACAATAAACTTCTTTTTACAGCAATCCAGAATCACCCCGTGCTCTGTAAGCCAATCCATTCTCAAAATCATATTAAAATCACCAAACGACATTATCAACAAATCAAAAGGGAAGGTTATATTCTGTATCATTAACGGACATCTCCTCCACACCTGATCCACTAACACAGATTGTCCCAATGGACTAGACACTTATAATAGCCTAAATTTCAGTGATGTAGAAAATAGTGGTTCGAGACCACAAAATCCGGCAAATGAACTCATAAATTATATTATTTAATATTTACGAGCCAAATGTAGATTTTAAAAGATTTTTGAAATAGTAAATTGTGTTTTATAAAGATTTATTTGGTTAAGAAATTGAGAAAAAGAGGTATTGAGATATCGGTGTTATAAACTGAGCCATAAATATTTTTATGAATATTTACGAAGTGTTAATAAGATATTATTAAAATTTCTCCAAAAAATTTTAACGTTTCGGTAGTCAATTAGATAAAAAGGACTAAATTGAAAAGGTGTAAAACTTGCTAAAGTGATTAAAGAGCTTAATCATTAAATAAGGAAGGACTAAAAGGGAAAATGGACTATTTTAAAATGGATGAGGCGGCATAGCATGAAAAAAATCATAGAGTTTTATGTGAAAAGGACAAATTTGGAATTTTAACAAAAGTTACATGGCCAAAGTTGATTTTAATGATTTCTAGGCCATTTCTTCTTCAACTTTCTGTCAAAAACAGCCATGGAAGAGTGTTTTGAGCTTTTATTTCATATTTTAGCTTCAAGTAAGTTCAATTCTTACTTTTTCCTTGAAGTTTTTATATTTTTAGACTTTTACAATTAGGTCTAACTTAGTATTCTATTAGTTTTTGATTTTGTTGAAAATTTTGAAAGTTACCATTGATAAATTCATATGATTTTTGTTATTTGATGATGAAATAGAGATGTTAATGGATGTTTAAAGGTGTTTTATTAAAGAATTTTAGATGAAAACATGTTTTAAGGGTTAAATTGAAAAGTGTTGAATTTATGGAAAATTCTAAAATTTCATGGAATTCATGGGCTGTGATTGGTATGTATGAGAATAGTTAGGCTTGGAATAAGGATTAAATTGCAAGAATTTCATTTTCCAAGCCTAGAGGATGAATAAAATATGAAATTAAAGCTTACCGAGTCTAGTTTCTCAGAGAAGAAACGGTGTAAGCAATGGAATTGTAAATCATGAGATATAATAAATTTTGTGAGACAATGTCAGAATGATTTCGGGTTCCCCTATTCTGACTTTGGAAAATCATCAAAAATTGGAGAAAAATAATTAGGGGCTTAAATTTATATGTTTAAATTATTAATGAGTCTATTTTTAAGAGAAACAAATGGAAATATCATCCAAATTCTGTGTTAAGAGATAATTAATTTTTAGTAAGAAAAGGTCAAAGCTGTCAAACAGCAGAATAGGGATAAATTTGAAGATTTTACTGTACTAATTGGCTTAACTATAAATTTTAAAATTTTTATGGTAGAAGTATATATGAATTTAGTTTCAAAAACATCAAGCGGATCTTAATTTGGAGTTCTGTAGTTGAAGATAAAAATAATTTAGTTACTATAACACGGATGGACAACTTTGAATATACATATAAGTAAATAGTGAAATTATAAATAATATTACTTATAAGCGTGATATATACATTAAGGATGTGGAATGGAGAGGAGGAGGAGGAAAATATATGAATGACTTGTGTATAAATTGATCACATGTAACACCCCAAACCCGGCCCAAACACTACAACCGGATCTGGTATGTCACTAACAAAATTTTAGTAAAACCAATCGTGTTGACGGAAAGCCCAAATATAATTTATATAAAATATGCCTAATAATCAAAAGCCTAAAACTGAAATACATGTCTTAGTTTTTAAAATAAATAAAAATAAACAATAAAGGCCCATAACAAAACAAAAAGGTAAACTAGTGGCCCATGGCCTTATTACAACGTAGTTCAAATCCATAACATAGAATACTTAAAAAAAAAAACTAATAAAGGAAAGCTTTTCGCCGGATCCACATGTGCTTTTGTATGGCCACCTCGTGCTCCACTCAGGCCCGGTCCGATGCACTAATTGTCACCTGAAAGGTTAGTTTAACTGGGTGAGTCACGAGACTCAGTGTGCAACCCTCATGCACCACTAGATTTAGGCCTCATAAAACATAATAATAATTTAATTTACATGGAAACAAATAATATGCAAAACCCAACCCAATTGCCTAGGTTTCCATCCGCTACACGCCCCCATACCAACCAACACACCATTGGGGATTTCTACAATCAACCCACACCGCTACACGCCAAGATGGCAGTCACGCTGCTCATCAACATATATTGGCCGAAGCCCTTATAACAGATCACGGCACTAGCCGCTACAGTAAATTACGGTAAAAACCGCTACACATATGCATAGATGATGGTTAAGTGTAACACCCCAAACCCGGTCAGTACACCACAACCGAATCTGGTATGTTACGGGGTGAAAATATTTTAAAGAAACAAGTTACCGGTTAAATTTTATTGAAAAAAAAACTCTTCATTGTTTTAGAGTATAGAAATCCGTAGATAATTATTATAATCGAGTGAGTTGAGCGTAGACAAGTTCAAATCATTTGTTTTTGAAGTTGTTTGAAAAATTCAAGTTTAAGAAAACGTTGCTTTTCACCGGTTAATTTAACAAGTCCATATAACCATCATAGGTGTAGTATAATCAAAATAAAAGCAAATAAAAAAAACCCAAAATAATGCTTAGCAGCCTTATTACAAATCCCAAAACCATATTTAAAGAAAATTAGTAAAATTGACATAGTAACAAAAAGAAATCAAAACCCAACGAACTTCTCGGCTCCGTATCCGCAATCTACGCCTCATCTGCAAAAATATAAGGGAAGGGGTGAGTCACCAAGACTCAGTGTGTAAATCCCCAACCCGGTAGTGCAAGCACTTACACAAATCACTAGTAAATCGTGCAAGTCATGCAACCCATAACCTAACCATCCAATCTCCTTTAACTACCCCGTGTGGTTAAAACCACTGGTGGTCAAAACCACTGGTGACCGTAGTCACAAATATATAACGGTGTGGTCAAAACCAATGATGATCGAAGTCACAAATCAAGTGATGGGGCCAACCCATCGTGTGGTCAAAACCACTGATGACAATCCCGAAATTAACATGTGGGGCCAACCCACTGTTGTACCAAACCACTGGGACGAGTCACAAATTCATATGTAGTCAAAACCACTGATGGTCAAAACCACTAGGAATTAGTCACAATTTATAATATCAAGACGGGGCCAACCCATCGTGTGGTCAAAACCACTGGTGACAGTCCAAAATAAATCATCCCCCTCCTCTCATCAAACCCACCATCATGTCCATATCAATCGTGGCATAAAACATATGATGATGCAAATAATGAATAGCATAGCATATAACAATAACATGATGATGTATATCAAAAATCACATGACAGGGACTTACCCGGAATTCAAGCTCATACCCACAAGGCATATTCACCGATTTCATTGGCTATAACAATAACATAATAGGCATATTATACTAATAAAGCGTGTAAGCATTACACACCGACTACATGTAGATCTAATGCGAAATCCTGAAACTACGCGATACTACGAGATCCTAAAACGTATGCCCTCACTGCACCTACAATCGACCAACATCACCCTTTAGATTTGAAGCCATTCGACTTACTCACAAAATCCCGAAATTGTGTCACAAAAAGGTAGTATTTACCTTAATGCCGATTTGGTTTCCAACCAAATCCCGAAGCTACGCAATGATCCCCCCTTGCAATCGGCCAGACACTAGAACACACAAATGGTTAGCCTTTGGCCTTTGAACGAATAAGGAATAAATCTCAACGTTGAACCCTTACCTGGATCGAAAGAAATCGAAACCCAAAGATCCACTACGTTAGACTGCACTTCTCCCTACAATCGGCCTTAACACATCATTATGAATCATAGGGCCATTCGGCCATGGCATAAATCTCGAAACCAAGAAGTTGTCGCACCCTTACCTTACAACTGATTCGGCCTCTACTCACCAAGGATCGGCACACCCTAAATGAACATGAATAGAGTTTTAATACTTAAATCTAAAATGGAAAAAGGATGAAAGAGAAGTGAGTTTCGGTCACTACACAAATCGGTCAAGAAAAAAAAAAGATGGTACTTACAAAGAGATTCAGCCACAACCCCAAAAGGAAGAATTAGATTCGGCTTTGAAGGTGCTTAAGATGAAGGGTAAGTGCAATGGAGGAGAAAAGATTCGAGAAAGGGTGATTGAGAGGGGTTTCGGCATAAAAGGTTTTAAAAGAGTGAAGAAGATGCCGAATGGAAAATAAGCAAGTTGATTTCGGCTAGAGCAAAATAGGAAGAAGAAAAGATGAATAGAGATGGTGGATTCGGCAATATAGGCTAACAATGAATGACCCGCAAGGTCAAGAAAAGAAGGGAGGGTATTGAGTTTCAGCTCCTAACAAAACTTGTAAAAAAATTGGTTTGGCCAATAACAAGAGTTGCCGAAAAAGAGAGAAGAGAAAAGCACTTTGGTGTTTTGGTTTTGACACCTCACCAAAAAGAAAAGAAAACCCCCTAGGCTAGCCGAAAATACTCCCTCTTGGCTAAGGAGATTCGGCCTACCCCTAATTCCCAAATCGATCACACCTCCTCTCCCACAGTTTAAAATTCGGCCAACACTTCCCAAATGAGTTTAATAAGATTCAAACTCCTAACTTTCCTCACCTTCATCTATCCAATTCAAATATGATGATCACATCCTCATCCATTCAAGAGAGTCCCTCCTGAGTACTCCTCTTCCTTGCTTGTGGCGTCAAAATAATAAGCAGAAAGTGAGATTTCTCGCGTCGAACCTCGAAGTTCTCCTCCCCGCATATGGCGTCATTCTTTAGACACCTTAGTGGTGCCTCCTTGCCACTTTTCCACTGGTATTCTTGTGTCTAAAACTCCCAACTTTTATCCCCTAACTCTCTTAACTCCCTCTCACTAAGTACAAAAATAAAAATGTTTGACCATGACTCAGGCCTAGCCCGAGGTCATGCTTAGACCCCAAATTATGCTAAACTAGCACAGCAGACATATCAACACATGCAACACATGAAAATGTAGAGGCCCCGTTTTAAGGATGTTACGTTCTACCCCTTAAAAATAATTTCGACCTCGAAATTACCTCGATCAAGAGTTGAGTATATAGCCGCATTACATCCTCTGGTTCCTACGTGGCCTCCTCCGTACCATGGTTCCGCCATAAAACTTTTACCAAGGAAACTGACTTCTTACGCAAGACCTTGACATCTCGATCTAAAATTTGTATCGGTTCCTCCTCGAAAGACAAGTTCGAGCTCACCTCAATCTCCGCAACTGGCACAACATGTGACGGATCTGACCAATAACGCCTAAGCATCGAAACATGGAAGACATCATGAATTTGACTTAACTCTACCGGTAGCTCAAGCTGATAAGTTATCGGTCCTACTCGTTTCAACACCGAGTACAGCCTGATAAACCTAGGGCTTAGCTTCCCTTTCCGCCCAAATCTCAGCATTTTCTTCCATGGCGATACCTTCAGAAAAACCTTATCACCCACTGCATACTCTATATCTCTGCGCTTAAGATCGGCGTAAGACTTTTGCCTGTCCGACGCTTCCTTGATACGAGCCCGAATCACCTTAACCTTATCCTCAATTTCTGCCACCAACTCCGGACCCAAAATATGCCGTTCACCCAACTCTGCCCAACACGTAGGAGTACGTCATTTTCATCCATACAGTGCCTCATGTGGTGCCATCTGGATACTCGCTTGATAACTATTGTTATAAGCGAATTCCGCCAATGGTAGATACTCCTCCCAACTACCACTGAAATCCAGAACACAGCCCCTTAGCATATCCTCTAAAATCTGGATCACTCTTTCAAACTGTCCATCGGATTGCAGGTGGAAAGCTGTGCTAAAATCCAACCTTGATCCCAAAGCTTGATGCAAAGCCCTCTAGAACCTCGACGTCAACCTCGAATCCCTATCCGAGATGATTGACACTAGCACACCATGCAACCTTACTATCTCAGCCACATACAACTTAGCTAACTTCTGAAGCAGATAATCAACCCTTACTGGTATGAAATGAGCTAATTTGGTCAAACGATCCACAATCACCCAGACTGAGTCTTTCTTGCTAGGCGTAAGGGGTAGCCCACTGACAAAGTCCATGGTAATCCTTTCCCACTTCCACTGAGGAATCTTCACCGATCAAGTAACCCGACAAAGAATTGATGTTCACTTTGACCTCTCGACACGCCGACACTTATCCACAAACTCGCCACTTCTCGCTTCAAATTTTAGCCACCGTGAGTCGCTTTTGCAAATCTCGGTACATCTTGTTACCTCCAGGATACGTAGCGTATGGGCTGCTATGTGCATCCTGAAGAATCCTTTGCCTCAACTCGACGTCCTTCGGCATACAAGCTCTCCCTTAGAAACACAACACTCCATCGTGAGTCAAGTCAGAACCTTCCAACCCATTACTCGAACTTGCAACCTCCGAGCATTCGCACCCTCATCCACTAAATGCTTTCTCCTTAATCGCTTCTACCCAAGTCGGCTTTACTTGCAATTTCGCCAACAAACTCCCATCGTCATACGAGACTAAGGTAAGCAAACATCGCCGCAGGTTCTGCGACCACCTTCTGACTCAACGCATCAGCTACTACGTTAGCCTTGCGCGGATGATACTCAATCGAGCAGTCGTAGTCCTTTAACAGCTCAATCCACCTTCCCTGTATTAAATTTAAATCCTTCTGCGTCAAAAGATACTTCAGACTCTTGTGGTCCCTGTAGACTATCGACTTTTCCCCATACAAATAATGCCTCCAAATCTTCAAGGCAAAAACCACCGCAGCCAACTCCAAGTCATGAGTCGGATAGTTACCCTCATGCGGTCTCAGCTGTCGAGACACGTACGCCACTACTTTTCCTTCCTGCATTAGCACACATCCCAAGCCAGTATGTGATGCATCGCAATAGACTGTGAATACTTTTCCTGCCTCAGACTGTACCAGAACCGGAGCTTCCGTCAAAATCCTCTTCAACTTGTTGAAACTTTCCTGCTATTTTTCCGACCACACAAATGGAACTCCTTTCCTAAATAGCTTGGTCAACGCCGCAATCAGAGAAAATCCTTCCACAAATCTCGGTAATACCCCACCAGACCTAGAAAACTCTAAATTTTTACAACAGACCTAGGCGGTTTCCAATCCAACACCGCCTCAATCTTACGAGGGTCCACTTTAATCCCTTCAGCGGACACTACGTGACCCAAGAAAGTTACTTCTCTAAGCCAGAATTCGCACTTACTGAACTTGGCAAATAGCTATTTCTCCCACAGAATTTGCAAAACCACCCGAAAGTGCGTATCATGATCCTCCTCAGTCCTTGAGTACACCAATATGTCGTCTATGAATACTACGATAATCTGGTCCAAGTACTACTGGAACACCCGATTCATCAAGTCTATAAATGCTGCCGATGTATTGGTTAACCCGAACGGCATCACCAAAAACTCGTAATGCCCATACCGAGTACAAAATGCTGTCTTATGAACATCAGCCTCCTTCACTTTAAGTTGATGGTACCCCAACCTGAGATCTATCTTTGAGAAAACTGATGCACCCTTAAGTTGATCAAACAAGTCGTCAATCTTGGGCAATGGATACTTGTTTTTGATCGTCAACTTGTTCAGCTGGCAGTAATCTATACACATCCGCATTGTGCCGTCTTTTTTCTTAACAAAGAGCACATGTGCTCCCCAAGGAGATATACTTGGTCGAATGAAACCTTGGTCCAACAACTCCTAAATTTGAGCCTTCAACTCCACCAATTCCTTTGGCACTATTCTATACGGGGCTATAGACACTGGCGCAGTTTCGGGTAAGAGGTCTATACCAAATTCAACTTCTCGGTCTGGAGGTAGACTCGAAAGTTCTTCTGGGAACACATCCGCAAATTCCCCTACAGTTCGAACACTCTCCACAGCTGCATCCTTGGCTCCCAAAGCACAAATATGCACCATGAAGGCCTCACAACCCTTCCTTACCATTTTCTCCGCCTTCAGCGCAGAGACCACATTGGATAAGTAATCTCTCCTATTACCTATCATTACCACCTCCTCATCTTCCATTGTCCTCAACACCATGAGCTTAGTCCGCAATCCAAACTAGCCTGGTACTTTACCAGCCAATCCATCCCGAGAATCAGATCGAACTCCCCAAACGGTAGTTCCATCAAATCAGCCAAAAACACGACCCCTTGAAGTTCTAGGGGTACATCCCTATACAGCTTATTTACTCTTATAGAGTGACCTAGAGGGCTAATTACTGTCATCTCCCTAGAAGCAATCTCAGAGTCTAAGTTCATAGTTTTCACTATGCTACTGGCTACATACGAGTGTTGAACCCACATCTATCAAAGTATTATAAGGAAATTCAAAGATTAGGAACATGTCGGTTATAACGTCCGGTGCGTCACCCTCCTCTCGATGCCTCATTGCGAGACCACCCAGTCCAGTGTCTCGCCTATACCACCTGCCGCGCCTGGGTGCTCCACGGCCTCTACCAGAGCCATTACCTCCCAAGCAAAGACCATGGCCCCTCCGTGGGCTGCTGACTATCTCTCCTGTTCTGAGTACGATTTTGATCCCCAGACTGCAACCTAGCTGACCGCTGTGGACAATCCCTCACTCGGTGCCCCATCGACCCACATTCAAAACATCCTCTGTTTTCAGTCTAGCATTCTCCGTGTGAGACTTTTCACACCGAGCACATCGTGGCAGCCACTGAGTATTATCAGCAGTAGCCTAGCAGCTTGATTCAGCCCACTATATCTACCCCATTTCTGCTGATTTCTGGTAGACCTAGATGATCCAGAATTCCTTTTATTCCATCCCCTTTCCTGATTTTGTCTTACCGACTATTTCACTTCTTCAGCAACTTTGGCCTTTTCCACTAAGACCGTAAACTCTCTCTCCTACTGTGGAGCAATCAGCAACCTCAGATCATTCTTTAATCCATCCTCGAACCTAACGCACCGCTCATGCTCTGTTGTTAGGATGCCCCGAGCATATCGACTCAACCTTAAGAATTTTGCCTCATATTCCGATACGGACTTATTCCCCTGAACCAGCCTCAGAAATGCCTTCCTCTGCGCATCAATATAACTGGTCCCGACATACTTCTTCTGATATGCTACCTTGAAATAATCCCAAGTGAGATCATCCACTGCAGCACCATCCCGAATCGTGAGCCACCACTGGTATGACTCATCTCGAAGAAGCGATACTAATCCTTTTAGTTTCTCCTTAGCCGTCAAATCCAAATCATCCATGATTCGTTCTGTCGCTTCCAACTAATACTCAGCCGTATTGGTTGCCACACCAGATACTCCTCGGAATACCTCAGCTCTATTGGTTTGGAGTCGCTCAAATATAAATTTCTGAGCTCCCGTACCTCCACCTACTCTAGCCACTCTCTCAAAGACTTTCATGAGATCGCTCATGACATCGCATCTTCCCCGCTTGATCTTGATACTCGACACCAACAATGGTGGTAGTGGTATCTCATTCTCGAACCTTGACCGGACCTAATGGGTTACGATACGATCATTCCACCTCTACTGCTACCGCACATTACAACCACGCCCCTAGTACTAATATCTAAATCGCGATTTATCCGCTTAAAGAAATTTATGAATTAGCTTCGCTCCACTTATTACCCACTTAATAAGTTTTATGTAAAGAAATTTGGTAGTGGTTCTTTCGATCATCACACAGTTTTCAGTTTAATTTCCTACCCTAATACAGTGAATCACATTTACTCCTCAACAACCTCCTCCACCCATACTCTACATGTAGAGGTATTCTCGTCATTTCACTATCCGGGGGTATTTCCGTGATTTAACCTATCGGAGTATTTTTAATAATAAATTAGGGTTAATTTGGAAACCTTTACAAATTATAGGTATTTTAAAAATTTTAGAAATCGGGGGTATTCTGGTAATTTCATAAACCAGGGGTATTTTCGTAATAATAATTTTTTTTCCAAAATATGGTACTGGGTAATTTTACAAAGTAAGGGTATTTTAGAGAATTTTCAATTCGGGGGTACTCCGGTAATTTTCCATGCTAAGGGTATTTTGGTAATTTTTACAAGTTAGGGGTAATTTGGTCATTTTTCAAATCAGGGGTATTTTGGTCACTTCTTAAATCAAGGATACTGTGGCAATTTTGAAACCAAGGTTTAATGTGTTACAGAACAAGATGGCTGGTCCCTTTCGGGTTTTAGTTATTAAATTTAGCCCGTGAATAAGTCATCTCAGCTAGGGTGAACCGTCACTACGCACCAGGTAATATTCGAGTGGAGAGGAGGTGAGTCACTAGGACTGCTTAAATACCAAGCTTCCCTTGAATCCATTCCTAGACATGCGCACAACGGTTGCCACACCCTTAGCTCAGTGACGCACTCACAGGTTTGTTTAGTGGATCATTAAGTCTTATGTAATTGTGTTGGAGTAAGCTATTCCTAGGGTTCAATAACTCCTAAACTACTAATCTACGTTCCCAAAATACCCATTTCCTCCACATATAATTCACACAATGGTTAGGGATACTTACCTGGGCGGATTGGTGCCGGAGACTTGGTGTCATGCTGTTCAAACCATATACCATTTCAAAACCTCACTTTAAACATTTTGGGCCTCGAGCCCACAGCTGAGCCTTTGAACTTGGCTCGATACCAAACTTGTAACACCCCAAACCCGGTCAGTACACCACAATCGAATCTGGTATGTTACGGGGTGAAAATATTTTAAAGAAACAAGTTACCGGTTAAATTTTATTGAAAAAAACTCTTTATTGTTTTAGAGTATAGAAATCCGTAGATAATTATTATAATCGAGTAAGTTGAGCGTAGACAAGTTCAAATCATTTATTTTTGAAGTTGTTTGAAAAATTCAAGTTTAAGAAAATGTTGCTTTTCACCGGTTAATTTAACAAGTCCATATAACCATCATAGGTGTAATATAATCAAAATAAAAGTAAATAAAAAAAAACCCAAAATAATGCTTAGCGGCCTTATTACAAATCCCAAAACCATATTTAAAGAAAATTAGTAAAATTGACATGGTAACTAAAAGAAATCAAAACCCAACGAACATGCATGGCCGCCTTGAGTCCTTCCCGGCTTCGTATCCGCAATCTACGCCTCATCTGCAAAAATATAAGGGAAGGGGTGAGTCACCAAGACTCAGTGTGTAAATCCCCAACCCGGTAGTGCATGCTCTTACACAAATCACTAGTAAATCATGCAAATCATGCAACCCATAACCTAACCATCCAATCTCCTTTAACTACCCCATATGGTTAAAACCACTGGTGGTCAAAACCACTAGTGACTGTAGTCACAAATATATAACAGTGTGGTCAAAACCACTGATGACCGAAGTCACAAATCAAGTGATGGGGCAACCCATCGTGTGGTCAAAACCACTGATGACAATCCCGAAATTAACATGTGGGGCCAACCCACTGTGGTACCAAACCACTGGGACGAGTCACAAATTCATATGTGGTCAAAACCACTGGTGGTCAAAACCACTAGGACTTAGTCACAATTTATAATATCAAGATGGGGCCAACCCGTCGTGTGGTCAAAACCACTGGTGACAGTCCAAAATAAATCATCCCCCTCCTCTCATCAAACCCACCATCATGTCCATATCAATCGTGGCATAAAACATATGATGATGCAAATAATGAATAGCATAGCATATAACAATAACATGATGATGTATATCAAAAATCACATGACAGGGGACTTACCCGGAATTCAAGCTCATACCCACAAGGCATATTCACCGATTTCATTGGCTATAACAATAATATAATAGGCATATTATACTAATAAAGCGTGTAAGCGTTACACACCTGACTATATGTAGATCAAATGCGAAATCTCGAAACTACGCGATACTACGAGATCCCGAAACGTATACCCTCACTGCACCTACAATCGACCAACATCACCCTTTAGATCTGAAGCCATTCGACTTACTCACAAAATCCCGAAATTGTGTCGCAAGAAGGTAGTACTTATCTTAATGCTGATTTGGTTTCTAACCAAATCCGGCTACGCAATGATCCCCCCTTACAATCAGCCAGACACTAGAACACACAAATGGTTAGCCTTCGGCCTTTGAATGAATAAGGAATAAATCTAAACGTTGAACCCTTACCTGGATTAGAAGAAATTGAAACCCAAAGATCCACTGCGTTAGACTGCACTTCTCCCTACAATCGGCCTTAATACATCATTATGAATCATAGGCCATTCGGCCATGGCATAAATCTCGAAACCAAGAAGTTGTCGCACCCTTACCTTACAACTAATTCAGCCTCTACTCACCAAGGATCGGCACACCCTAAATGAACATGAATAGAGTTTTAATACTTAAATCTAAAATGGAAAAAGGATGAAAGAGAAGTGAGTTTCGGTCACTACACAAATCGGTCAAGAAAAGAAAAAGATGGTACTTACAAAGAGATTCGACCACAACCCCAAAAGGAAGAATTAAATTCAGCTTTGAAGGTGCTTAAGATGAAGGGTAAGTGCAATGGAGGAGAAAATATCCGACAAAGGGTGATTGAGAGGGGTTTCGGCACAAAAGGTTTTAAAAGAGTGAAAAAGATGCCAAATGGAAAATAAGAAAGTTGATTTCGGCTAGAGCAAAATAGGAAGAAGAAACGATGAATAGAGATGGTGGATTCGGCAATATAGACTAACAATGAATGACCCGCAAGGTCAAGAAAAGAAGGGAGGGTATTGAGTTTCGGCTCCTAACAAAACTTGTAAAAAAATTGGTTTGGCCAATAACAAGAGTTCTCAAAAAGAGAGAAGAGAAAAGCACTTTGGTGTTTTGGTTTTGACACCTCACCAAAAAAAAAAGAAAACCCCCTAGGCTAGCCGAAAATACACTCCCCCTTGGCTAAGGAGATTCGGCCTACCCCTAATTCCCAAACCGATCACACCTCCTCTCCCACAGTTTAAAATTCAGCCAACACTTCCCAAATGAGTTTGATAAGATTCAAACTCATAACTTTCCTCACCTTCATCTATCCAATTCAAATCTGATGATCACATCCTCATCCATTCAAGAGAGTCCCTCCTGAGCACTCTTTTTCCTTGCTTGTGGCGTCAAAATAATAAGCAGAAAGTGAGATTTCTACTGCTCGAACCTGAGTTCTCCTCCCCTGCATATGGCATCATTCTTTAGACACCTTAGTGGCACCTCCTTACCACTTTTCCACTGGTATTCTTGTGTCTAAAACTCCCAATAATTCCTTTTATCCCCTAACTCTCTTAACTCCCTCTCACTAAGTACAAAACAAAAATGTTTGACCATGACTGGGGCCTAACCCGAGGTCATGCTTAGACCCCAAATTATGCTAAACTAGCACAACAGACATATCAACACATGCAACACATGAAAAATGCAGAGGCCCCATTTTAAGGATGTTACATTAAGAATGCTCTAAAAATTTTATGAATATGTCTATATATATATATATGAATAGTTGATTGATAAATTTAGATATTTAACCATATAAATTGAATCTTGAACATATTTAAATGTTGGTGTAGGTAAAAGACCAATTGGGTGAGAAATGAGGTTTGGATATAGCCTTGTTTTTGTCCACACGGGTAGACATACGGGCGAGTGTCTAGGCCATGAATGACATACGGTCTAGTACATGGGCGTGTGTCAAGGCCGTGTGTCCCCTGTATCCGAAATTGTAAAATAAAATGCCCAGGATTGAGCACATGGGCTCCCACACGGGCATGTGCCTTGCCCCTGTGAGGTACATAGCCTGGATACACGGGTGTGTGAATCCTGGACCTAATTCAAAATAAAATTAACCACACGGCCTAGCAACACAAGCTTGTGCCTTGGCTGTGTGAGATCAATGTAACATCCTAAAAATAGGGGTCTGGCATTTATGTGTTATTGCATGTGTTGTGCTTATTAAGCTTGTTATTTGGGTGTGTTTGGGGGTCCCGGGGAGGCTCGAGTTCGAGCCTAAACCCTGGTGAAAGTTTGGTTTTTGGGCACTTTAGTGGGGTGAGCTAGTGGAGGCAGTACTTAAGTTTAATTGGTTGTATCTTGTTAACACAAGTGGAGCATGTGGCATTGTGGTGTGGTGTCACAAGGGAAACATGGAGGGGAAGAGTTCGAGTCCCACAGGTAGCATTTGGTAGCTTTTATTTTATGCTTTGGGGAGAGAAGAGGTAGAGTTGGATTAGAACTCTTCAAGGTGGAGGGAGACTTGGTCAAATTGGTTTGAATGGGAGGTGGAGAGTGAATGGTGGAGCAGAAAGGGGAGAAAATCAGGGGTTTTGAGGGTGAGAGGTAGTGGTTGGCCGAATGTGGGGTTTGTGGGGAGGAGAAATTCGGCTAGGGGTTAATTTTTGGCAAGGAAATTCAGTATTTTGGTGTAGGGAGCATAAACTGAAACCTTTTGGTGTGTGTGATGAATTTCTCTAGTGGTTCTTAGCTTTTTGGCATTTTTGGCATTTCTAGTGTCTTTCCTTTTAACATTTTCATTTCTTTCTTCTTGTTTTTCTCTCTTTAGGACTTAGCCAAATCTATTGGAACAGGCCACTCGTGCAACTCTTGTTCAACCTCCCATCTCTTTCAATTGCTCTTTTTCTACTCATTGGCCGAAACCTTTACCCCCTTCTCTTCTAATTCTCAATCGGTTTACTTTATTTTTTTCATCTTTGGGTATTCCATTTTTTTTCTCATAGCTAAACTTTGAGTTCTTTTGGGTTGCTGCTTGTGCCGTATCACTCTTCCACATTCAACTTGTCTCTTATTGTGAGGTAATGGTTTCTTTTATTTTTTTATGTTCTTTTTCTCTCTTCTTTCATAAAGAGTCGAAACATCCATCTTTTAACCCCATAGCAGAATCTGGTTCTTTGGTGTTGCTGCTAGGTGCCGAATCATTTCACCATTAGTTCACAGTTATTTCTCGTTGCTGTTGAATCCTGCCTCTCCATTCGATTTTTGTTAAGCCGCAGGTAATATTCTTCCTTTTCCCTTATCTTTTTCCTCTCATCACAAGGTGATAGCTAAAACATTTGACTGACTTTCTCTTTGTGATTCAAGCCGTACCTAGTGGAGTTTAGGAGGGTACTTTCCTTCACATTATCAATCTTCGAATCTCATCTTTTGGGTGGTAAGTGTAGTGAGCCTAATAAATGTTTCTACTTACGTTTATCAAAGCAGAGACTAATCTGTTGTCAACAATCACCATAGGTGTGTTGGGGGAGGCGTTGGGAAACACAACTCGTATCAGGTGTGTAATCTCACACCATTTCGATGAATGCTTGCAATGTTCTATGGAACGGCTAAAAGCCAGAAAGCTGAAAAGCCGGTAGATGTGACTACACAAGCGTGCGAGTGCTCGTAGTGGCAAGCAGAGACTCAAATGTTAGTGGAAGTCGTTGAGAGTGTCATGAGCACTCTCGCGATACTGAGGCCGTAACGAGCCTAACGGGCCAAAATGGGCCAAATGGGCCCAACGGGCTATCTGGCCCGCTTGTGCAAAACTGATGGAAAATTAGCAAATGATAGGCTCGATCCATCACTATTAAGTCAGGTATGTTTTGGTGGAACGTAGAAAATTTCATGGATACGTGATAAGTACCTGTTTGTTCTGTGGTTGGATACCTAGTTGGGTGAAAGGTTTCTAGATTAAGTTAAAAGTGTATTATTGTTATTAGATTAGAGTGCGTAGCGATAGTGTAGTGGGGTAGTTGTTATCGGACTACCCTATTAGTTGAAAATTTCGAGGATGAAATTTCTTTAAGGGAGGTAGAATTGTAACGCCCTAAAATTGGGCCTAGTAGAATTGGGCCCATTAGACCTTGAGCGTAGAAACGTTTTAAAATTTTTGAGAATATGAGAATGACATTTGTAACATCCTGAAATTCGAGATTTTATGTTTTTCTTTATACCATGCGATAGACTAGTCGATAGTGTTAATTGTGCATGTTTAGGGGTCCTAGGAAGGCTTGGGGTCGAGTTGGGCCTTAACAAAAATTTTGTGTTTAAGCACTTTAAGGAGAGATAGTAAGTGGCATCAATGCTTAAGGAAATAAGTGTGTATTTTGCTAGCATAAATGAGCATATGGTAAGGAGGTAATGGCATTAAGTGGAAAAGATGGAGGGAAGGGGTTTAAATCCCATCTTTTGTAAAATTTTGGATTTATTTTTGTGTTTCTCTTCCAAGTGTCGTCCATGGAATTATTAAAGGAAAGGAAGACTTTTCAAATCATGGAAAGAAGACTAAGAAAATAAGGTAAGGAGGAAAACAAGGAAAAAGGAAGGAAAGAAGTAAAGGAAAGGAGTAAGAAGGGGGATATGTTGGCCGAATATTTGGAAGGTACTTAGGATAGAATTTTGGTCAACATTCATCGTTTTGGCAAAAGTGATACACGGTTTTGTTGGGAGAAAGGAGGATCCGAATTTCTTTAGGCATTTGACAAATTTTGGTGCATGAGAGGTTATTTTCTTCTTAGCATTTTGGTGCCTTCTTTTCTAATTCTTTCCCTTCACTTGCCGAAAACTCTAAAGCCAAAGATTTGTTCACTTTTCTCCTTTGATGCAGAAACACTCACCTTGTTGCTCATTTTCCTTTTGTTAGCCAAAACAATCTAGAACTCTTCTCTTTATCTCTTATTTTCTTTTTTCCATTTCCTCAACTTTCTCTCTTTCTCTTAAAACAACATTACCTTGTGGCCGAATCTTCTTGCTTATTTTTCCTCCATAGCCGAACTTTTGAACCCTTCATCCCTTCTTCATTATTTCTTTCTCATTCGTGTTGACACTCACTTCTTTGATCGAATAGGTAAGTGTTCTTATTCAGGTATTGTCTAACTCAATCGGTTTTCTCTCAAGTCCTTCCCCAATTTCTTTTTTGTCTTAGCACATTTAGCTTAGTTGATTAGTTAATTTTAGATTAGATAAAAATTCCCTTAATTCGTAGGCTAAATAATAGAAAGAGAGTTAATATTAGTACTTTTGGTTCCTTTAGGTTGGACAATCTGGTCTTGCCGCTAGCTATACTACTGTTCGATAGGTGCGCTTGCCTCCATCGTTGTCTTAGTTAGTTTCCAGGTTCGATCATTCTTTTTATAAATTTTAAAACTCGACAGACACGATCACAAATCAATGTTGACACACTCATAATCGATAAAGTGAGCACGAAAAGAATGTATGCTCTAAAATGCAAAATCTCACAAAAATTATGGGTTTTTGATGACAACCTTGTAGATTTCAAACTTCAAGGTAATAATAAGATTTAGGTAGACATCCTAACAAAATTTTTAATTTTGAAAATAGACTCATCATACTTGATTCTCTAGTATCTTAAAGTTTAAATCATCATTGTCTAATTAACTATGACTTAACATATCAATAAAAATCATAAATCAATAGGAATTTCATTCTAATTAGTGATATAAGAGGATTACTTAAGACAAAACATAATTCAGGTAATTGAGAATAATGCAAAAAGTTAGGTACTTTTTCTAAGTAATTTTCACCCCCACACTTAAGAAGTACATTGCCCTCAATGTACAAAGATATATATGAAATCATAAGAGATAGGGAGAAGTGAAACTTCCTGATTTTTGGATGGATTCCTTGAGTTGGCAGTGGTCGTGGTGTGGTTGCCGTCGACAATATCTGCGCTAGATGAAGAAATTGGGAATCTTGTGAAGAGTTAGCCAGGAAATAATAAGAATAATTCTAAATATACTAATTATATATTTAAAGGAAAGAAAATAAAAGAAGGAGTGTAAAAAATGAAATAAGACTAAAAGAACTGATTAATGGACCGAAAGGTCCTTATTGTTAGATGGTTCGTGAGGTGGGTGTGATTTCTAAGGCCATGGTGTGTGATTCCCAAGCAGCCTTTAGAACCTAAAACCAAGAAACTAAAATAAAATAAATCATATTTAGTATAAGAAAAATAAAGATAAGGAAATTAAAAGAGACGAGAAAAGAAAAAGAGAAAATAAATAGACTCAAAGGTCATTTTCCTGTGAGTTAATG
The DNA here is from genome assembly GCA_025506655.1 of Gossypium rotundifolium. NCBI lineage: Eukaryota > Viridiplantae > Streptophyta > Magnoliopsida > Malvales > Malvaceae > Gossypium > Gossypium rotundifolium. The sequence goes on from CP106733.1 coordinate 162,235,113, forward strand.
AAGCGGCCGGCATGAACTTATGTAGATCGGTCTCGCACAGGGAGACTGGGATAGGATCCTTCAGTTTCTTCTATAACACCCCAAACCTAGCCCATGAGGTATGACCAGATCTGGCATGTCACATGAAAAAAACGAATAAAGAACTTATGATTCTTACTAAAGATGTTGTTATTAGGCTATTGTTTAAGAAAACAAATTTGATTTAGAAATACTCAATAAAATACTACTAATCTTGAAAGGTTGATTGAAGAATCAATAATTAAACTAGTGATCTTTTAAAAGTATTGTTGATAATTCGAAAGAGAATTTCGAGTTAAATTATTTGTAAAAGTTTATTATGAAATCCAATTATTAATCTATTTTGGAAAACCTTTATTTATGATTTTAGAAAATCCCCATTTAAATAATTCAAGAAAAATAATAAATACGTCCAAACATAAAGCAAATTAAAGTTTATCCCAGAGGCCTTATTACAACTTTAAATCCAAAATAGTAAAAGTAATAAAGCGGAAAATGAAATTTACTAAAGTCCAAAAACACCATTTCTAAAGTATGGCCTCCACTGAGTCATCCATGGCTCAAGTCCACATCATTAAGCATTACCTGCAAAGATTAAGAAGGAGGGTGAGTTATTAGAACTCAGTGTATAATCCCCTTACCATCATCTACTAGGCCTGAACCCATAAAGCACCATCTTGGGCCTGGGCCCATATAACATAATCTTGGGCCTGAGCCCATATAGCGTAATCTTGGGCCTGAGCCCATATAGCATAATCTTGGGCTTGAGCCCATATAGCATAATCTTGGGTCGAAGCCCATTTACATAAAAATATTTAAATGAAGTAAATGTATACAACCCAACCTATCCATCCATCACACCCCAGACCAGCCAATCACACCTGTGGGGATCAAGTCAACCCTCCCTCGCTCACACCAATATGTAGCCAAGATGCTAATGTATAATATTTTTGTGGTCAAGCCACCAAAATCATAATTAAGCATATTAATGAACAAATTGTGGCAATGCCACCAGGCTACACTACTCTCCATACAATTTTTCCCATCCCATGCAATATGTAAAAGTGCAACATTCATAATTAAACATCCACATACATATATAACCACCAATAATCTAATGAATTAATTTTGGTGAATCGGCCCATTAAAGAAATTTAATAATTCGGCCCACTAAGGCATTTTAGCAAATCGGCCCATTAGGGGCATTTTGGTAATTCGGCCCATGGGCCCATAAGGGCATTTTTATAATTTTACAAATTAACATCGATTTTGTCAAATCTTAGTATTAATGATTTTTAAGTAAATCACTCGATTCATACCATATTATCTTTATTAAGTTCTTAAGCAACATCAATCGATTTTTCTAACATGATAAATCACAGATTTATGAAAATTTTGGTGTGAGATTACACACCTGATTACGGTAAGGACTAAGCTTTCTTGGTCGTTGGCACCTAAATCACCATTACACTCGATTAACCAACAAATGAGATTTTCTTAATCCAAATATCTAAATCTAATGATCTAATGAAATACATACCCTTAGTATTGTGAACGACGACAATTTGTCTATCCTCACTGGATGATGGTCCACAACCCGGTGGAAAATCTCGAACTGCCGATATCGCCCTTCGTTTGAACTTGGGAGTAGGAATCGCAAATCCACTCCTTTTGTGTTCTCCTATCGCTTTTCCTTTCAAATCGTTACCACTTGCCTCCATTGAAAAAGTCTCTGCTAGAATATTACTACTATGAGAGAAAATAGTTGTTTAGGGATAGGATTCGGCTTACCACTATTTTGAAGGATCAACAAGTGAATAAGAACGAGCGATTGAATCCCTATAATAATCGATTAGTCAAATCCATCATTCTATTTAGCAAACTAATCGAGCAATGAGCGAGATCGAAATAATCCATAAAGAAACTCCTTACCTTAACGTTAATAGATCCGACTTCCACCGATTGACTTAAGACTAGAGGTGAATCGGCAAGGATGTGATATTCGGCCACCCACTAGAACACTATGAAAAGAAGATGATCAAGATATGAGGAAGTACGAGAAAGTGATATTTCGGTTTAGAAACAAGTAGAACAACTGAATAGTGATGAACACACATTCGACTAGGACGAAAGATATTGAAATGAAGGGAAAGAGATTACTTACCGATTCAGTTAAGAAGAAAGTGCCCAACACAAAAGAGAAAACAAAAGTGAAGAGGTAGGGTGTTAATAGGTTCGGCTATGGAGAGAAATGAACAAAGGAAATTCAGCCATAAAAAATTTTGATTAGAAAAGAAGAAAGAAAGGTTGAAGAAACAGTGAAAAAGAAAAGGAAAGATGAAGAAAGAGTGCTAGATAGTTTTGGCTAGCAAAGGAAAAATAAGCAAGAATGGATTGAGGGTTTTGCAAAATAAGAGAGAAAAATAGACAAATGTGCTAGAGTGTTTCGGCCTAAAATAAGGGGAAAAAGAAGTTGGAAAAGAAAAGTGCCCAAAATGTTAAAAGAAACCAAAACCTTTCATGCACCAATTTGCACAAAAACCAAAAGAAAGAAAAAAAATCAGCTTCCTAACTCCTCTTACCAAAACCGTGTACTTCATTCACCAAAAAGGTCATGGTTGACCAAAAATTCTATCCCAAGAACCTTCCAAATATTCGGCCAACATATCCCCCTTCTTACTCCTTTCCTTTACTTCTTTCCTTACTCTCCTCCTTACCTTATTTTCTTAGTCTTCTTTCCATCAATAAAAAGTCTTCCTTACCTTATTTAAAGCCTTGGCCGTCACTTTGGAAAAGAAGCACAAAAAAAAAAAAAATCCAAGAATTTTGCAATAGGTGGGATTCGAACTCCACCCCTTAAGCTCCTTCATGTGACGCCACACCACTCTACTATTAGCTCCTCTTGTGCTAGCAAAATACACACTTATTTCTTTAAGCCTTGATGCCACTTACATTTTCCCTTTTAAATGCTTCAACACTAAAATTTTCCTATAGCCTAACTTGAACCCAGAACTTCCTAGAAACCCCGTAACTTTCTAAAATCACCTTCCTAATAAGTCCAACTTGAAATAATTACATTCTCTTGTTCTTAAAAATTTTAAACACTCCACGCCCAAGGCCCATTAGGCCCAATTCTACTAGGCACAATTTCAGGATGTTACAAATCTACCCCCTTAAAGAAATTTCATCCTCGAAATTTTCAACTATAGGAACAGTCACACATCCTAACCTACAACACTATGCTCATTGTAACATCCCCAATATTAAAAGATAAATCATTTGTAAAAATATTTCTAAGTACGATATAAATTACATCATCCATAAAAAGAGTACTTTAAACAAAAGTGGCCCTTATTACAACCAAAATTAAACAAAACACTTAGTATTAAAATTACTTAAAATAATTAAATTAATCTCCTACGCATGGGCCACCTTGCATCCTCTCCAACCGGTCCATTAATCACGAATCACCTGCGATGTTGAATAAATAATTGGGTGAGTCACACGGACTCGATGTGTAATTAAACCATCGATATCCACCCACATGTTAGCCACAAGTCAACCTAATTATCAAATGCAACATGTAAACATAATCATATAGACATTACCACGATCGGGCTTGGCCCATAATCAAATCATATTCAAGCCTTTGGGCTAGGCTCTTTCTTATTAATTCACGATTCTTTGGGCTTGGCCCATTTCACGTATGTTCTCAAAACATACCCATTCATATTCCATATTGGGCTTGGCCCATTTCCATATCAATTTATAACAAAACCATGCAATATGAAACCCAACCCAATCCTCGAATCGAACCGCTACACACCCCTTAACTTGACCTACCACACACCGGGGACTATCGAGTCACCCTCTCCTTTTCCCTCCAAAAGGCAACCAATGCCATCCACGATGTAGCGTATAGCTAACATCAAACCACGATGGAGCACCACGACAATCCATCAAGCCACGATATGGCATAAGCCGATATCGATCAAAGGTAACCACGCGAACTAAATCGCAAAAGATCCACAACGCGACCTCGATCGGCGCCAATCCACGATGTAGCACAAAGTCGACATCAACCACGTACTCAAGTACACCCGTACCTTCTTTCAAAAACCCACCCATGCACATGTAACATAATATGATCTTTGAGATGATGCATGTACATGATATTCACAAATATAGGCATGCTCACATAGTTAAAATCAATTATCACATATTAGCCAATTTGCTACTAACTCGGTCGTCATCATACCCCTTCAAGGGTATCAATTTCACATTTACTGCCCTTGTTTAGCAAACATATAAAATAGGCAAATATCACACAAATCCCAAAACAATGGCTAACTACACCTTATAATCGAAGTTCTAAACCTCGATCCCGACGCTATCGTTTAGCGAGACTACCGTTATCGCCTATCGTTTTACATTTACGCCCACACCCTCGTAGCCAATCTCGCATGCAATGATCGATCTCTTTTGAACTTCGGGATGGGAGCTTTCCCTTTTCCTCTTGACCGCTTTTCGCGATCCATCGACAAGACTTAATCGAACACTTCGTTAATTATCAATATACATAACTTAAACCAAATATCTAAAACTTAACCTACTTAGGAAAAGTCTTGAAATCCGGAAGTTCCTTAATCAACGCCAAAACTCTTAAAGGGTCACAAATCAGAATCGGTTATCAAATATATATCCAATATGGCCTTGTGGTAGAATATCACAAGTCACTTACCCTTTTAGTTGAATCCAAAACACCAATGGAATTGCCGAAAATCTGTTACAAGACTATTAGTATAAAACATACCAAAATCCATGGAAAAGCCCTTTGGCGAATATCACAAGAGATAGATCAATATCATACGACCTTACCTTTCACAACGACTAAAGAAAACCTAACGCCCAACCTTTGCCCAACCAATAGTCGGCTACCACAAGGAATAAGATTAAACTTCAAGGACTTGTAAACAAAGAGAGAGAATGAGAGGCTAAATGTTTTGACAATGACTCTAAATGGAGTTGGAGTGTTCGACCAAGGTAAGCTTTTAGGGGTGATTTTGGCTTGAATGAAGTGGAGAGAAACAAATGGAATATTCATGCTAAGTGACCACAGTAGTTTGACCACATAACAGTGTGAGAAGGAGGGACGGTTTTGGTGAGAATAGAGTATGAGAAGAAAAAGAAAATGAAGGTCTAGAAGAGGTTAAACATTAGGCTAAAGGGTCAAAAGAAATTCAAGAAGGAAGCGCCCATTAAATAGCAAATTCGGCACCCCCTCCCTTAGAAGACTCCAAAGCCGATTAAACACTCCAAGGCCCCCCATTCGGCCATGACTTCCACCAAATCCAAAATTCCTTCCTAAATTCACTCAATACCACCCAATTCAAAAATAATAAAAATAATCTAATAGCAACCATTATCACCTATTTACTAATTTTAAACTAACTAAAATAATTCTACACTTATCTAAAATAATAAAATAACAAACCCTTATCACTCCTTCAACTTAAAATACAAAATAAAAATAAAACTCATCCTTATCTTCCACCGAATTTGAAACACAACCAGCCTATCTATTGAAGACTCCATGTGCCGGCCAATACCTTCAAATCACGCTAAAAGAGAATAAAAATTAAAACTCAAATGCCACTCACATGGTTCGAACTTGGAACCTAACTCTGACCCTTCTCCTCCAACGCCTGAGCCACTCGCCACTTTGATTTCTATGCCATGAAGCCCCAACATTTAATTTTAAACCCTTCCAAGCACTCCCAAAACCTACTAACACTCGAATTACACACAACTCGATACTAAAACACTAATTCGCTAATTCTATCTTAATCTTAGAAACTCTTCACACCATCAAATATCTAACCTCAGAAGCAAACAGGTATTTAACACACATACATAAAATTTCCTATGCTCAAACACCATAAAAAAATGTACCCAACTTGCTGGTGAGGGAACAATCCCGAGCCTTATGCTCCTTAGACCCGCATCTCAAACATGCTCCTGACCTTCTCCTAGCACTCACCCGGGTGACGCCTTCTACAATATTCACAAGCCAAAAAGTTTGGACGTGCCTTCAACATGTTTCACAGAATGAGACTTCAACCCTAAAGAACCGTGATCCCTCTTCTTCTTACAATCCACGCACCTAACTTGAAGTGCCTCACCGATTCCTCTAATCTCCTTTAAAACCTCCCTAACTAGCTGAGGCAACTCATCGGCTATGGCTCGGTCATGAGACCTCATCTCAATCGTTGGTGATGCTGGCGCCTGCCTTTCGGGCATACGCTCCGATTTTGAGGATCCAACCTCAGCACCTCGGCCTCTACCACAGCCACGTGAACCTCTTTCACGTCCTCTAAAGCTCATGTTTGTGAACTCGATTTAATCTGATTACGAATCTTATGGATCAGTATGCTATGCAATGTTTATTAACTAATGTTTTATGAAGTGCGAGTAGAAAAGTTGTTTTTGAAAGTCGAATCCGCATCCTAGAGTCTCAGTCTCTATAATTTCAGCTCCTAAAGCTAAAAGTTCAAGAGTATTTCCATTTGTGGAGCTTTCTTACCACAGTCATATCACAATAATCATAAGATGAAAACAAAACTTACTGACTTGGTGCCGGGTACCTGTGGTGCCATACTTCTTCTAAAACATGTATTTAGAAATTGAACTTCAAACAGTTTTAGAAAATATTTTTGAACCCAAACCACAGTAGAGTTTCGCAACTAGGCTCTAATACCATAAAATGTAACACCCCAAACCCGGCTCATGTGGTATGACCAGATCTGGCATGTCACATGAAGAAAACAAATAAAGAACTTATGATTCTTACTAAAGATGTTGTTATTAGGCTATTGTTTAAGAAAACAAATTTGATTTAGAAATACTCAATAAAATACTACTAATCTTGAAAGGTTGATTGAAGAATCGATAATTAAACTAGTGATCTTTTAAAAGTATTGTTGATAATTCGAAAGAGAATTTTCAAGCTAAATTATTTGTAAAAGTTTATTATGAAATCCATTTGTTAATCTATTTTGGAAAACCTTTATTTATGATTTTAGAAAATCCCCATTTAAATAATTCAAGAAAAATAATAAATATGTCCAAACATAAAGCAAATTAAAGTTTATCCTAGAGGCCTTATTACAGCTTTAAATCCAAAATAGTAAAAGTAATAAAACGAAAAATAAAATTTACTAAAGTCCGAAAACACCATTTCTAAAGTATGGCCTCCACCGAGTCATCCATGGCCCAAGTCCACATCACTAAGAATTACCTGCAAAGATTAAGGAGGGGTGAGTTACTAGAACTCAGTGTATAATCCCCTTACTGTCATCCACTGGGCCTGAACCCATAAAGTAACATCTTGGGCCTGAGCCCATATAGCATAATCTTGGGCCTGAGCCTATATAGCATAATCTTGGGTCGAAGCCCATTTATGTAACAATATTTAAATGAAGTAAATGTATGCAACCCAACCCATCCATCCATTACACCCCTGACCAGCCAATCATACCTGTGGGGATCAAGTCAACCCACCCCGCCGCTTACACCAATATGCATCCAAGCTGCTAATGTATAATATTTTCGTGGTCAAGCCACCAAAATCATAATTAAGCATATTAATGAACAAATTGTGGCAATGCCACCAGGCTACACTACTCTCCATACAATTTTTCCCATCCCATGCAATATGTAAAAGTGCAACATTCATAATTAAACATCCACATACATATATAACCACCAATAATCTAATGAATTAATTTCAGTGAATCGGCCCATTAAAGTAATTTAATAATTCGGCCTACTAAGGCATTTTAGCAAATCGGCCAATTAGGGGCATTTTGATAATTCGACCGATGGGGGCATTTTCGTAAATCGACCCATAAGGGCATTTTTGTAATTTTCAAATTAACACCGATTTCGACAAATCTTAGTATTAACGATTTTTAAGCAAATCACTCGATTCATACCATATTACCTTTATTAAGTTCTTAAGCAACATCGATCGATATTTCTAACATTATGATAAATCACAGATTTACGAAAATTTCGGTGTGAGATTACACACTTGATTACGGTAAGGACTAAGCTTTCTTGATCGTCGGCACCTAAATCACTATTACAGTCGATTAACCAACAAACAATCTTAATCCAAATATCTAAATCTAATGATCTAATGAAATACTTACCCTTAGTATTGTGAACGACCATGATTTGTCTATCCTCACCGGATGATCATCCACAACCCGGTGGAAAATCCCGAACTGCTGATACCGCCCTTCGTTTGAACTTGGGAGTAGGAATCGCAAATCCATTCCTTTTGTGTTCTCCTATCGCATTTCGGTAATTCGGCCCATAGGGGCATTTCGGTAAATTGACCCATAGAGGCATTTTGGTAAATTTCACAACCCAAAGGTATTTCTGTAATTTTACCCATCGAGGGTATTTTTGTAATTTTGCAACCCCGAACTTAACTACTAATTTGGGGCATAAAAATTTAAACAATCCATCCGCGTCAGATTCACTAAATTGACTATAACTCGAGTTAGGAAACTTGAAATTTAGATACATAAATTTTCTTTGAAACTAGACTCATATATCGTCTTACTACAATTTTTCCAGAATTTTTGGATTCGCCATTTAGTACAGTTTATTCATTAAAGTTTCCCCTGTTTCACTGACCAACAGTTCTGACCTCTCTTACCATAAATTCAAATATCTCCTTGTACAGTTTTCATATGTTTCTCCTACTTGTTTCTATTTAAACTAGACTCACTAAGGAATCTATACATATAAATTATAACTCATAATTCACTTTATACAATTTTTAATGATTTTTCCAAGACAAAATAGGGAACCACGAAGTCATTCAGAACCAGTCTACTAAAATTAAAATATCACAGAATATAAAATTTCTCTTCCTACTCTGTTTCTTTCATATAAAAATAGACACAATAAGCTTTAATTATATACCTCATTCACCTTCTAATTCCCTTTCTCCTATTTTTCATGATTTTTCAAAATCATGTCACTGCTGCTAACCAAAAACTGTTTCATTACAAAATATGGTTTCCACTACGAACATACGCACGCCCGTGTGGTCACAGATGAAGGTTTTCGATTTTTTGATCTTTCCATTGAATCACAAAAAAATTTCATGAAAATATTCATAGAGGTGTGGGATTACACACCTAATTTGGATTTCCTAAAGAACCATTCTTCGTTGCCCCCTTCCCTACTAGGTTCTAAAATCCAGCCTTGCACTTCGGCTATTGCAACGAGTTCCTAAAAATAAATAAGTGATGTACCAAAGGGTTAGCCTTCATCCAATATTTGACCCTTCCACAAGAGCAAGAAGTTGATATCATCACCAAAAAATAGAATCACATGAGCGGCGCAAAACATCGAAATAAAGGGTAACATCTTACCACCAATATTCGGCCTAATCACCCACTTACCAATCAACTTCCGAAACCAAGGCTAAGGGAATGATAAGTAGCAGCAAATAATGGCTTGAAAGTTTCAGCAAAAAAAAGGAGAAAGGTGCACAATTTTGGCTTTAGAGTTTCGACAAGTGAGGGAAGAAATTGGGAAAAGAGAAAACTCAAAATGCTCCAAAGAAGAAAACTTTACATGCCCCAAAACTTACAAAACTATATTGGCTCTCTTTTTCTCCCTACCAAAACCTTGTATCATCTTTACCAAAAAGATGAGTGTTGACCCAAAACATTCTTTCCAAAACATCCTCCACATAATAGGCCAACATGTTCCCTTCTCTTACCTTTTTCCTTTGATACTTTTCTTCATTTTCCTTTGTTTTCCTCCTTACCATATTCCTTAGCCTTCTTTCCTTAATTAAAAAGTCTCCCTTTCCTTTTTGATGCCATGGCCGGCACTTACCTTAAAGCACCAAAAAAATAATCTTAAATAAGTGCACTAGGTGGGATTCGAACCCAAGCTCTCCCCTCTGCCATTCACGCCACTTGCCACTAAGCCACAAGCTCCTCTTGTGCTAGCAAGTTGCCCAATTATTCCCTTATGCTAGACGCCACTTGCCTTCTCCCCTTTAAATGCTTCAACACTAAAATTTTCCTATGGCCTAACTTAAACCTAAAACTTCCTAGAAACCCCGTAACTTTCTAAAATCACCTTCCCAATATGTCTAACTTGAAATAATGTCGTTCTCTTGTTCTCAAAAAAAAATTTAAACACTCCTACACCCAAGGCCCAATGGGCCCAATTCTATTAGGACCAATTTTGGGATGTTACAGTTTTGGCTAACAAAGGGAAAATGAGTAAGAATGGATTGATGGTTTTGGCAAAACAAGAGAGAAAGATGGACAAATGTGCTAGAGTGTTTCGGCCAAAAACAGGGGGAAAAAGAAGTTGGAAAAGAAAAGTACCCAAAATGCTAAAAGAAACCAAAACCTTTCATGCACCAATTTGCACAAAAATCAAAAGAAAGAAAAAAATCGGCTTCTTAACTCCCCCTACCAAAACCGTGTACTTCATTCACCAAAAAGGTCATGGTTGACCAAAAATTCTATCCCAAGCACCTTCCAAATATTCGGCCAACATATCCCCCTTCTTACTCCTTTCCTTTACTTTTTTCCTTACTCTCCTCCTTACCTTATTTTCTTAGTCTTCTTTCCATCAATAAAAAGTCTTCCTTACCTTATTTAAAGCCTTGGCCGACACTTTGGAAAAGAAGCACAAAAAAAATCCAAAAATATCACAATAGGTGGGATTCAAACTCCACCCATTAAGTTCCTTCATGTGATGCCACACCACTCTACTATTAGCTCCTCTTGTGCTAGCAAAATACACACTTATTTCCTTAAGCCTTGATGCTTCTTACCTTCTCCCCTTTAAATGCTTCAACACTAAAATTTTCCTATAGCCTAACTTGAACCCGAAACTTCCTAGAAACCCCATAACTTTCCAAAATCACCTTCCTAATAAGTCCAACTTAAAATAATGCCATTCTCTTATTCTTAAAAATTTTAAACACTCCTACGCCCAAGGCCCATTAGGCCCAATTCTATTAGGCCCAATTTCAGGATGTTACATTTTCGGCATAGGTATGGTTAGATCTTGAGTTAGGGGAATGAAGAACAAATAAAAATGAAAATGAAAGGAAATGTAAGGGGTGTGGAAGAGAAAGGAGTTGGGAGTAGGTAAGAAAGGGAGAGGAGTGTTTTAAATAGAAGTTCAGGTCTGGTACATCCCACGCCCGTGTACCGTGAACGTGTCGAATCATACGGCCATGTCTCACGGTCGTGTTATGCTTCTTTCATTTCTCCCACACCCATGTGCAGGTCGCCACGCCCGTGCCTCTAAAATAGTGTCACCACGGCCGCATCGCACGACCGTGGAGTTTAGTTGGAGCCCGTGACTTGAAGATATTTTTTATCTTGTTTCGTACTATCTCTGCCATGCCAGTATGGAAATCCGTAGCGTCCACACGCCACGGCCACGACCGTGTGTGAGGCCGTGTGGTGCAAAAATTTATGCTTCATTAACTTGGTTAGTTTGCAGTTAGGTGCTAAAAAAAGAGAATAAAAATAAATGAGGTTAGTGCTCGGGTTGCCTCCCGAGAAGCGCTCGTTTAAAGTCTTAAGCTAGACTTACCTCTTATTTGCACATTCATGGTGGTTTGAGGAGTGAAAAATCCTTTCTTATAATATCATTATATAGTTTGAGTTGAGCAGCGTTCACTTTAAAAGTACCGAATATGAAATTACTTACCTCGACTGTTCCGTATGGGAAGTCATTAAGTACTTTAAAAGGGGTGTCTTCATTTGTATTCAGGTCTGATATGGTGATTCAAGGGTTTGTTTATCTAACAGTACCTGATCTCCTATTTTGAAGTGGTTTGATGTTTCGTTAAGCTCGTCTTGAGGTTCATTTGATTGTGCTTCGTGTATTCCTAGTTTCTTCTTGAAATGTGTCTTCCACTCATCTAGCTCATCGATCTGAAGCTGTCGTTCATCATAAGATATTTCTTTGTTGGTATGAGGTATAGGATCAGCCTCAGTGGTGTAGTTCCGTGGTGCTTCCTGAGAAAAAAGTTTAACCGAATGATTATCAATAGAATTTACATTCTCACCTTTATCAATCGATGTCCTAGTTGAGTCGAGAGCTTGAAGACTGATTGATTCGTCACCTACACGAAGTGTGAGTTCACCTGTACTAACATCAATTTTAGATCTGGCAGTTGCTAAAAAGGGTCTTCCTAAGATTAAGGGAATACTATTGTCTTCATCGATATCTAAAACAACAAAGTCTATTGGGAATATGAATTTATCAAATTTAACTAGTACATCTTTAATTATACCCCTAGGAATTCGAATAGTCTTATCAGCTAATTGAATACTCATCCTAGTTTGTTTGGATTTCCCTAAACCTAGCTTTTAAACATTTTAGAAGGCATAACATTGATGCTTGCCCCTAAATCAGCTAAAGCATTGTCAATAGTTAAACTACCAATTAAACATGGAATTGTAAAACTCCCTGGATCTTTTAATTTTCGTGGTAGCCAGTTTTGCAACATTGCTGAGCACGCTGCATTTAATTCCACATGCGACTCCTCGTCTAACTTCCGCTTATTTGTTAAAAGCTCTTTTAAAAATTTCCTTGAATCTGACATCTGCGAAAGAGCTTCAAGAAATGGTAAGTTAATATGTAATTTGTTTAAAAGTTTAAGAAACTTACCGAACTATTCGTCTGTTTTGTCTTTCTTCATCGTATTGGGGTATGGTATTCGAGGTTGATATTCTTTTACCTCAACCTTACCTTCACTTACCATAGGTTCTTGCCTTGGCTCAAGTTTAGATTCTACTAACATTTCATTGTCATGAGCTGTTATGGCTTGAATTTGCTCTTTGGGGTTAGTCTCAGTGTTACTTGGCAAGCTACCTTGTGGTCGTTCGAATATCAGCTTAGCGAGTTGCCCTAACTGGTTCTCAATTCCTTTAATTGATGCTTGTTGATTTTTAAGTGTTGTCTCAGTGTTTTGGAAACGTGTGTCTGACACCGCGATGAATTTTGTCAGCATTTCCTCAAGGTTTGACTTCTTTTCCTATGGGTAGGGTGTTGTTGGAAGTTTGGGGAGGGTTGTTGTCTCTGATTTCCTTGACCACCCCATGAGAAATTGGGATGGTTCCTCCAACCTGGATTATAGGTATTACTATAAGGGTTATTTTAAGATCTAAAATTATTACCCATATAGTTCATCTGTTCACTTTCCATGCCAGGGTTGTAGGGTGGGTACTCAGGATTCGCCACACCTCCTAGATTTGAGTCACATTGCAAAACTGGATGTACCAGCAAAGAACCACATAAACCATCAACCTTTTTATTTATCAGTTCTACCTGGTTTGATAGCATGGTTATCGCATCGAGGTTGAAAACACTGGCTGCTTTTGTTGGCTTTGTCATTGTGACTTGCCACTGATAGTTATTGAGTGACATCTCTTCAATGAATTCGTAGGCAGCCTCAGGTATTTTGTTATTCAAGGTTCCGTCGGCGGCTGAATCGATTAACTGTCTAGTTGAGGGGTTCACACTATTGCAAAAAGTTTAGACCTGTAGCCACAAGGGTAATCCATGATGTGGACACCTTCTCAATAGATCTTTTATCTCTCCCATGCATCATATAGTGTTTCTAAATCCATCTGTATAAAAGAAGATATATCATTCCTTAATAAAAATTTTAATAAAAATTTTTCGGTCATTTGTTCCCATGTAGTGATTGATCCTCATGGAAGAGAATTCAGCCACTGTTTAGCTTTATTCCTCAAAGAAAAGGGAAATAACCGAAGACGGATGGCATCATCAGAAACGCCATTAATTTTGAAAGTATCGCAAAATTCTAGGAAATTTACCGAGTGATCATTTGGATCTTCATCCTGCAAACCATCAAACTGAACAAATTGCTTTATCATTTGTATAGTGTTAGGTTTTAGTTCAAAATTATTAGCAGCTATAGCAGGTCTAACAATACTTGGCTCAGTTCTTGTTAAATTAGGTTTAGCATAATCATACATAGTTCGAGGAGCATGATTTTCGGCCACCTCTAGAGGTAGCGGATTATTCTTAGCCATCTCTATGGTAGTATTAATTTCGTCTCCTTGTTCTTCTTCTATTTATTTTAAGCATCTCTTTATTTCTCTACTATTTCTGCGAACTGTACCTTCAATATCACTGTCGTAAATCAAGGATCCTGTCAGGTTCCTTATAGTCATAAACTAGAGGTACCTATAAGGAAAAGAAAAAGAAAAAGAAAATTAGAAAGGTAAAAATAAAATTTAATTGCAAAAATAAAATAAAATAAAATATCGCTAAAGTAATAAATATTGAGCGTTCTTAATATTTCAGTTTCCCGGCAAGGGCGCCAAAAACTTGATCGTGTGTCAGAGTCTTAAAAATTTATAATGAATGATCTAGCCTAAAAACTAACTGTGACAACAACTTGAGGCAAGTGCACCCATCGAACAATAGTATAGTTTAATGGCAAGATCGAATTATCGAACCCAAAGGAACCAAAAGTACTAATACTAACTTTCTTATTATTATTTAACCTAAAAATTAAAGGAGTTGTTGTTTAATCTAAAATTAACTAACTACTAAGCTAAAGATGCTAAGACAAAGAGAAGGAATTGGGGAAATACTTGGGGGAAAAATCAATTGATTGAGACAATACCCGAGGAAGAATCCACCCAGACTTCACTTGTTATTTAACTCTGAACCAGATGATTTATTTACTTGACTTGATCCGTAGGATTCCCTAAGTTATATTAATACCTCTTTCGAGGCTACTAACGTCTAACCATAGGTTGATTAATTGAAATATCTTTCTAATTAAGACCCCTAGAATTGCATTAACTCGATTTATGGACTCCCATATTAGGTTTGACCCAAATGTGGCAGATTTTTGTCATCCTATTTCTAGGGTTGCGATCAACTTTGCTTAACTATGCTAGATCTACTTTTAAACAGGGACTTTTGCTCTATTGCCTAAGCATATCAATACTTGAATCAATATCCTGAAATATCAAAGAAAGAATTAAGAGCACATAATTAAGAACAAATCAAGTATTTATCATACAGCTCAGAAAACAATAACAAGATCCATCTTAGGTTTCATCCCCCTCAGGTATTTGAGAGGTTTAGTTCATAATTATAAAAGAATACATCTCAGAAGAAAAGATAAAACAAAACATAAAGAAAAACCCTAAACCTCCCTGAAGGAATTGAAGGAGAGATCCTCAGTCCTGAGTATGATTTCGGCTTCTTGAGATGAATCAACTGGCTTTGTAACATCCTAAAAAAATTAGAATATTATTTTATTATTTGTGTTGGCTTGGGTATGAATTTTGTGTTTAGCATAGTATGGTGTAGGCTTGTTTTTATTAATGAAGCTAGAATAATTGTTAGTATTAAAAATTTAGTGAAGTGGATAAGGTGAACTTGACACTTAAGATGATATAAGCATTAAATTCTAGCACATGAGGAGTTAGTGGCAAGGTGGTTATGATGCATGAAGAGTTGCTTGAGGGAAGCGGTTCGAGTAGCATGGATTGCGTTGGAAGACTTTATTTTTATGCACTTTTGCTATAAGTGTCGGCCAAGTTATGCATTTGGTAAGTTGGACTTTAAAATTTTTGGTAAGTTGAATGATAGTTTAGGCAAGCTTGATGTTTGGGAAAGAAATCAATGGTTTTAAGGCTAATGGGAGAACATAAGGCTTGGTTTAAAGTGAGGTTTTTGGAAGCTTTTTAATGGCTATTTGTCCATGAATGTGGATAGGTTCATGGACTAAGGGGGGTTGACTTAAGTTTTGTGAGTGAATAGGAGGAAATAGGGAGAAAATTTGGAGTGTGTTTAATTCAAAATTACTTTGAATTGTTGGCAAAAGTATGGTTGCCGAATTTTTATTTGTGTAGGGAGGGCAATAGGGTGCCGAAACTTCTTTGTAGTTAGGTGACATTTTTGGCTAGTTTTGTAGGTGTTAGTCTTTGTTTTTTTGTGTTGTCGAAATATCCCTATTGCTTTGTCAATTTCTTCCTAATACTTTTGGTTGAAACAAACCCGATAACCCAAGTAGAATTGACAATTTACTCACTTGGTCTTTAAGCAAAATTACATTTGTTTCTTTTCTCTTTTCTTTTGGGAACGAAACCATACTCTCCCATATCTTTCTTTTTCTTTGCCATTTCTTTGCTCAAAGCCAAAAGTATCTATCTCCTCTCTTTCATCTCTTTCTTTTCTTCTTTCAAACTCTTGGTAAAGCCTTTTCATTTTCTTTGCCAATTTCTCTCTTCCATTTTACTTTTCTTTTCTTCCTCTTTTCCACTCTAGCCTAATCTCTCTCTCTCATTTTGATTTTCTTTGCCACTCACGTATTTTTATTTCTTTTCTCCACATATCTTTTGCTATCTTCATTCAAAACCATAGCCGAAACTTTCCACTCTCTTTTGGTGTTGATTTGGCCGAATATCATCAAGGGTAGGATTTCATTGGTTTTCTTCAATCGATTTTCGAAGATAGGTAAGTGTTCATGGCCAAATTTCTTATTATTTCTTTTCTCTTTTCTATGCCGTTTTCTTGTGGACAAGGCCAAACTTTTGGGCATTGTTTGCAAGATTCTAACTATTTTAGGAACTGATCATTCTTATAGACTCTTTGGGACTTCGAAAGCAATCGATCTAAGCCCATTCCATTAGCAATCTAAGTTGGTAAGTCAAGTGGTAAGGATTCTATATTCTTTAAGTTGTTTGAGAAAGCCTAAGGCTATTGGGATTAATATATGATGTTGGCCGAATGGTCTTGATTAAAGTGTTGTGGTTTGGCCGAATGTAGGACAAAGTGATCTAGTGCGGTAGATCGGATCTTTGGATGTTAGTAATTCATTGGTGAAAGGTGTGTACCTTACACACTTTATAATTCGGTTATGTATATGTTTATATAATATTAATTTACTAATCATATTATCAAAGTGGAAAATGATGAGATCTTGATATGATACCATGATGGTATAAATGAGGATTTGGGTAAGTCCGTTTCAATATGATATTAATATATGTGGATTGATATCATGATTTATGATTTTTATGTGTAATATGATCATATCAAAGTATGATGGCATGATTTATACTCTCCATATATATTGGTTTGGGATTATGAGTGGAGGGGGAAGGATTTGATATCCGTGTCTTTGGACACCAGAGGTTTGGCACCTCCAGTGATTTGGTATCACATTTGTGTCTTTGGGACACCAGAGGTTTGGCACCTCATAGCGACTCGTCCCTGTGGTCTAGCATCACCGTGGGTTGGCCCCACTTTTGAGATATGGGATCGTCGCCAGTGATTTGGTATCACACGTGGGTTGGCCCCACAACTTGATTATTCGTGACTTTGGTCACCAGTGATTTGGTATCACATTATTGGATATCGTGACTTTGGGTCCCCAGTGGTTTGGTACCACACGGGGTAGAAAAAGGAGTTAAGGATGGCTAGGTTGGGTGCATTATATAATTATATATGTTACTTGATTATAAATTGTGTAAGTATGTTGCATTAATCGGGGGAAGGATTTATGCATTGAGTCTTGGTGACTCACCTTCTCCCCTTATCATTTCAGGTGATTCGTGAGATCGCGGATGAGGAGCCGGATGAACTCGAGGAGGCCATACGATAAAATTTGATTTTACATGAACTACGATTTGGGGTACTTTAGTTTATTTTTTATTTGGTTTTTTTGTTTTATTTTGGGTTTGTAATAAGGCCTTTTTAATTATGTTTTTTGATTATTTATATGCTTTGGATATGTTTTAAATATGGCTTATAAATTATTTAATTAATTTAATAATGGAGCTCAAAGTTTTCTAAAATAATAAAAACATAATGGTTTTAAAATCTTACCATCGGGTAATATAAATAGTTTGATAGTAAAATATAGATTAAGTGTTTTCTAAAATTTTAATGATTTCCAAATATTAAGTTTCTACATTCAAAATGCAAATGGTTTTCAAAGTATTAATTTGAGTTTTCTTAAAATGAAACAAATGTTTTCTAACCTATGATTTATCCACTTAGTAATAAAAGCTTTATTATGGAATTTCAAAGTAAATTTTTAATTTTAACTTATTAAGCTTCTAATTTCTACAAATATAGAATTTCAAAGAGTTTTTCACAAAGATTTAATTGTTATTCGATTTTTTTTTCAAAATATTTTCCTCAGTGACATACCAGATTTGGTCGTGGCGTATTGACCGGGTTTAGGGTGTTACAAATTGGTATCAGAGCTAAGTTCAAAAGCTCGGCTGTAAGCCTAAGGCCCAAAATGATTTAAAGTATGGTCTTAAAATGTTTTTGTTGAAAATTATGGTTTGAAAGGCATGGCACCGAGTCTCCGGCACCGATCCGCCCGGGTAAGTACTTCAAATTGTTGATGTTTGATATGATGATGGTATGATTGTATAGTAGTAGGAACTACTCTAGAGACCCAAAACTATAGGTTGGATGTGCTTGCGAAAACAACTTCTTATTAAAAATTATTCATAAAACTGTGTTTTAAAGATAGTGGAATGATGTCATAAGTATAAAACTTTTAATTCAGATAAGTCAAGATTTTAGACATGAGCACTCGAGGTCAGGGTCGTGTTATGCGTGGATGCGATCGTGGTAGGATGGCTCGTGTACGAGCCAAGAAGGTCGGGTCAAGGATCCGAGAATGAGGTACCACCACCCCACCACCACGGTTGGAGTTGAGTTTCGAGGATCAAGCGGGACGACGCAATGTCTCAAGCAATCTTGAGAGTTCTTGAGAGAGTAATGGAATAGGTGGAGCGCGGAGCTCAAAAATCAGACTGGCGACTTGAGCCAATGGGGCTGAAGTATTTCGAGGTGTTTCGAGTGTAGCTCCCAGTACGGCCGAATATTGGCTAGAGGCGATAGAGCGAATCATGGATGACTTAGATCTGAATGCTGAGGAAAAGCTGAAAGGGATAGTGTCACTTCTTCGGGATGAGTCATATCAGTGGTGGCTCACGGTGAGGAACAGTGCTGCGGCAGAGGATCTCACTTGGGACTATTTTAAGGCAGCGTATCAAAAGAAATATATTGGGTCCAGTTACGTTGATGCGCAGCGTAAGGCATTTTTAAGTTTGGTCCAAGAGAGTAAGTCCGTATCAGAATATGAGGCTGAGTTCTTAAGATTGAGCCGGTACATTCTTAATTTTTGGTGTTCCATATACTGCTTTGATAGATGTGGGTTTGACGCATTCGTATGTTGCTAGTAGCATAGTAGAGACCATGAACTTAGATTCGAGAGGCGCTTCTAGGAGGATGACGATTTAGTCCTCTAGGTCACTCTGTAGAAGTAGATAAGTCAGATAGGATGTACCCCTAGAACTCCAAGGGGTAGTGTTTGTAGCTGATCCGATGGAACTACCGTTTGGGGAGTTCGATTTGATTCTTGGGATGGACTGGTTGGTCAAGTACCCAGGAAAGTTTGGATTGCGCTGCTAAGCGCATGGTTTTGAAGACAGCTGAGGAAGAAGAGGTGGTTATGATAGGTAATAGAAAAGATTATCTATTCAACGTGGTATCTACGTTGAAAGCTGTGAAGATGGTCAGGAAGGGCTGTGAGGCATATGTAGTCCATTGTGTGCATTGGAAGCTAAGAAATCTACTGTGGGGAATGTTTGAACTGTAAAGGAATATACTAATGTATTTCAGAAGAACTTTCGGGACTGCCTCCGGATCGTGAAGTTGAATTCGGTATAGATCTGTTACCCAAAACGGCGCTAGTGTCTATAGCTCCGTATAGGATGGCACCGAAGGAATTGATGGAATTGAAGGCTCAGATTCAAGAGTTGTTGGATCGAGGTTTCATTTGACCAAGTGTTTCGCCTTGGGGAACGCCGGTTCTTTTTGTCAAGAAAAAGGATGGTACGATGCAGATGTGTATAGACTACCGCCAGCTGAATAAGCTGACGATCAAAAACAAGTATCCTTTACCGAGGATAGATGACTTGTTTGATCAGCTTAAAGGGGCAGCGGTTTTCTCTAAGATTGATTTAAGGTCTAGATATCATCAGTTAAAAGTGAAAGAAGCTGATATCCATAAGATGGCATTTCGCACTCGGTATGGGCACTACGAGTTTCTGGTAATGCCTTTTGGATTGACTAACGCCCCGGCAGCTTTCATGGACATGATGAATTGAGTATTTCAGCAGTTTTTGGATTAGTTTGTTGTAGTATTTATAGACGATATTTTGGTATACTCCAAGTCAGAGGAGGAGCATGATGCGCATTTGCGAGTAGTGTTGCAGATTCTGAGGGAAAAGCAGCTATATGCCAAATTTAGTAAGTGCGAATTCTAGCTTAGGGAGGTGACTTTCTTGGGTCATGTAGTATCAGCTGAGGGGATTAGAGTGGATCCTCGAAAGATTGAAGCAGTGATAGATTGGAAGCCGCCTAAGTCAGTGGCTGAGATTTGGAGTTTTCTAGGTCTGGCGGGGTATTACCGAAGATTTGTCGAGAGATTTTCTTTGATAGCAGCACCTATGACCAAGTTATTGAGGAAAGGAGTTCCATTTGTGTGGACTGAGAAGCAGCAAGAAAGCTTCGACAAGTTGAAAAAGATTTTGACTGAAGCTCCGATTTTGATTCAACCTGAGGTAGGCAAGGAATTCACGGTTTATTGTGATGCATCACATACTAGTTTGGGATGTGTGCTGATGCAGGAAGGGAAGGTAGTGGCTTATGCATCTCGGCGATTGAGACCACATGAAGTTAATTATCGACACATGACTTGGAATTAGCTGCAGTGGTTTTTGCCTGAAGATTTGGAGACACTATTTGTACGGAGAGAAGTCGATAGTCTACACGGATCACAAGAGTCTAAAGAATCTTTTGACTCAGAAAGATTTGAATTTGAGGCAGCGCAGATGGATTGAATTGTTGAAGGACTACGACTGTTCGATTGAATATCATCCGGGCAAGGCTAACGTGGTGGCAGACGCGTTGAGCCGTAAGGTTGTATCAGATTTAAGATCGATGATTGCTCGTCTTAGCTTATATGACGATAGGAGTCTTTTGGCTGAACTGCAAGTCAAGCCGACTTGGTTAGATCAAATCAAGGAGAAACAGTTAGAAGATGATGGTTTGAATGATCGAAGGTTGCAGGTTCTTAGAGAATTATAGTTTGTCCAGTGATGGAGTGTTGTGTTTTCAAGGCAGAGCTTGTATGCTGAAAGATGTTGAGATGAGGCAAAGGATTCTCCGAGACGCACATAGCAGCCCATACGCTATGCATCCTGGAGGTAGCAAGATGTATCGGGATTTAAGAGAGCAATTTTGTGGCTGTGTCAAGCGGAGATAAGCGAGTTTGTGGGTAAATGTCGGCGTGTTAGCGGTCAAGGTGAACATCGATTCCGTCTAGATTGCTTCAACCGGTAAAGAATGGAAGATCGCTATGGACTTTGTCGATGGATTACCTCTTACACCTAGGAAGGACTCAGTTTGGGTGATTGTGGATCGTTTGACTAAGTCAGCTCATTTTATTCTGGTAAGGGTGGATTACTCGCTTCATAAGTTAGCTAAGTTGTATGTGGCGGAGATAGTGAGGTTGTACAGTATACCAGTGTCGATCATCTCAGACAGAGATCCTAGATTTACGTCGAGGTTTTAGAGAGTGTTACATCAGGCTTTGGGTACGCGGTTGGATTTCAGTATTGCATTTTATCCACAGTCTGACGGGCAGTCGGAAAGGGTCATTCAGATTTTAGAGGATATGTTGAGAGGTTGTGTTTTGGACTTCAGAGGCAGCTGGGAAGAGTTTTTGCCATTAGCTGAGTTCGCACACAACAATAGTTATCAGGCAAGCATTAAAATGGCACCATATGAGGCGTTGTATGGTAGGAGGTGTCGCACACCTGCATCTTTGGATGAGTTGGGTGGCGTCGGATGTTAGGACGAGTTGGTTCTTTGAAACTAAGGATAAGGTTAAGTTGATTCAGGCTCATCTGAAGGAAGCTTTGGATAGGCAGAAGTCTTATGCCAACCTCAAGCAGAGGGATATAGAGTTTGCTGTGGGTGACAAGGTCTTTCTAAAGGTCTCGCCATGGAAGAAAGTGTTAAGATTTGGGAGAAAAGGCAAGTTAAGTCCAAGGTTTATTGGGTCGTTTAAGGTGTTGAGATGAGTGGGACCAGTAGCTTATCAGCTCGAATTACCAGCAGAGCTGAGTCAGATTCACGATGTGTTCCATGTCTCCATGCTTAGACGCTATCATTCTGATCCATCGCATGTTGTGTCAATGGAAGAATTAGAGGTAAGTCCATATTTGACAGTGGAGGAAGAACCAGTGCAGATTCTAGAACGAGACGTGAAAGTCTTGCGTAAGAAGTCAGTTCCTTTAGTGAAGGTCTTATGGCGGAACCATGGCATAGAAGAAGCTACATGGGAACCGGAGGATGTTATGAGACAGCAGTACCCTCAACTCTTTTGATCAGGTAATTTCGAGGACGAAATTTTCTTAAGGAGGTAGAATTGTAACATCCTAAAAAAATCAGAATATTATTTTATTATTTGTGTTGGCTTGGGTATGAATTTTGTGTTTAGCATAGTATGGTGTAGGCTTGTTTTTATTAATGAAGCTAGAATAATTGTTAGTATTAAAAATTTAGTGAAGTGGATAAGGTGAACTTGACACTTAAGATGATATAAGCATTAAATTCTAGCACATGAGGAGTTAGTGGCAAGGTGGTTATGATGCATGAAGAGTTGCTTGAGGGAAGAGGTTCGAGTAGCATGGATTGCATTGGAAGACTTTATTTTTATGTACCTTTGCTATAAGTGTCGGCCAAGTTATGCATTTGGTAAGTTGGACTTTAAAATTTTTGGCAAGTTGAATGATAGTTTAGGCAAGCTTGATGTTTGAGAAAGAAATCAATGGTTTTAAGGCTAATGGGAGAACATAAGGCTTGGTTTAAGGTGAGGTTTTTGGAAGCTTTTTAATGGCTATTTGTCCATGAATGTGGACGGGTTCATGGTGTAACAACCCAAATTTGACCTTAATCGGAACGGTGGTTTCGGGACCACGAATCTGAGTCCAAAAATTTTTAGATATTATTTTTGGTGTTTATTATATGTGAATTAATGTGTGTGAAAGTTCCGTAAGAAAATTTTATCGTTTGAGTGTTTAATTTGATAAAAAGGATTAAATCGCGTAAAGTGTAAAACTTGCTTACTATAGTGAAAGGTGCTAGTGTGATAGTGGCTTTTTAATATGAGGTACTAAAAGGGCAATTAGCCCCTTTTTACTTATAGTGGACGGCAAAATGATTTTGCACCATGCTTTTATGTGTTATTTTATTTAGATTAAAGTTATATTATATATTATAATTAATAATAAAAAAAAACAACATTGGTTTTATCATCTTTTGTAATTGTTTCTTCCACTGAATAACAAGAAAAGAAAAAGAAAGTTGAAGTTTGATCATTTCGGCACTTACAAGCTTAAATTGAAGGTTAGATTTTGTTAGTTCTCGATAATTTTTACGTTTTTGTAATCGTTGCTTTGAGAACTTCAAAGCCCATGTCTTAATTTCATGAATTGATGATGTTTGTGTAAAATGCCATGAATGTTATGTTGAGTTTCATGGTGTTTTATGGTGTTAAATGATAGATATATAATTAATGAACATACTTTGTTCTTGAATTTTGATGAATTTGGCTAAATAGGGCAAAATTGAGAAAATAAATCTTTAGAGGGTTAAAATGAAAATTTATGAAATGTAGGGACTTATAAGACCATGGGGAAGATTCGGCCCTTAGGGATTGATTTCAAATTATGTGTATTTTGTGTTTTGTGCAATAGGGACTAAATTGTAAAAGTTGTAAATATTAGGGGTAAAATAGTAATTTTCCCATTTAAGTGTTTTTGGATTAAATTGAAATGAAATGTGTTTGAATGAGCTCAAATTGAATATGTTTAGATCAAGAACAAAGAAAAACGGACCTGGATTAGGGGAAGGCAAAAGTTATCGAATAGTCGGTTGTTATCGTCCGAAAATTTTCGAGGTAAGTCTGTAAGCAATTTAATATCGTTAATGTCAATTATAATTTTGAATACATGTTGAATTATGGAATTTTAGTTATGAATTTAGTGAAAGCCGAATGTGGATAGACATTTTATTAAGAAGTGTTGTTAAATTTTAATTGAATTGATAGTGATTTTAATAGTGAAATGTAGTTATATTTAATAGAAGTTGATATGTGAAAGTGATATGAATTATGTGTAAGATGTGATATTGGTAATATGTTGTGTATGAAATGGTTTATTTATATTGTATCGGGCTTATTGCCTAGGCGGCCTTGTCTTTGAAGTGAAGCTTATTATCTTGCTTATTGAAGTGTATCGAGCTTATTGCCTCAGCCTTGTCTTTGGTGAAGTGTATCGGGCTTATTGCCTAAAGCCTTGTGCTATATGCCTAGCGGTATATATGTGATCAAATTTCAGACCTCGTGTCTAGCGAGCTTAGTCTTTGGTGTGTATTTCGAGCTTGGATGTCAGCGTGCTTAATAGGTGATGTAATGTAAATAGGAATTCATGAATAAACACAAGGTGGAAAATAATTACTACAATATGCCAAATGCTCGTAAGTATAAATTTTCATAGTTCCAAGGAATAAGGTAAGCTATCATATTTCCATTTGAATTAAATAAGATGTGTTGTAGTTGAAGCTTTCAGTGAGATGCTAATATGTGGATTTGATTTTACCAATAATGAGTATGATATATTTCTTGGAATTTAAGCTTGGTTATACCTTTGAGATTGACCATATGTGTAAATGTTAAATGTGAGAATGATTGGATATGTTTATATATGTGTATAACTGATTTCATTTGTGGTTAAGATGTATGTTATACTTAATTGGGTTGGAATGTGCAAATGCCTATCGTATTTAGGTATTTATAAATGTGTATAACTGATTTCATTTGTGGTTAAGATGTATGTTATACTTAATTGGGTTGGAATGTGCAAATGCCTATCGTATTTAGGTATTTCGGAGAGTTGCATGCTTACGGTAAGAAATGATAATTGTTAAGTTAAGTAAGGTAATGGCATTCGGCTATAAGGAACTTATAAGTTAAATTATTTATACTCAATGTAGTAAACTAATTGTTTTAAAAGCTTGAATGTTCGAATGCTATAATATAATTGCTTAAGACTTACTAAGCTAGAAAGCTTACTCTGTGTGTGCTCACTGTCTGTTTTATAGATTCAGATCAAGTTACGAGTTCAGGGGATCGTCATTGAAGTCATTCACACTATCGGCTCACTTTGGTATCTTTAAAGTTTGGACTTTTGAACTTAAGGCATGTATAGGCTAGTTAAATTTTTGAATGATATTTTGTTAATGTATAAAAGCCATGCGAAATTGGCTTGTTTTAAATGTTAATGTTTGATGGTTTATTAAATCTTTGGTATAATATGCGTTTGTGTTATGCTTGGGAGATGAATGTGGCTTTGATGCTCGTTCTTCATGATTATATGATTTCGTAATGAATAATGAAAATGTTTGAGATTATTTCGAGTTGAACATTGGAGAGTTAAATTGAGAACCGATTATATGGTAAAGAATTAGTTGTACATATGTATTTTGGATTAGTTATAGAGCTTGTGTGTTTGGTATGTTAATTAATGATCCTAGTGGTTGTGAATCTTCAATTTGGCTATAGTAAAATGAGCGTAAATTAGAGATTATTTCAATTGTATGTGGTTATTTGAGATGTTATTTATGTGTAATATATATATAGGTATGCCTATTATGTCGTGTGGATTTCTTAACATAGATTAACATGCATAATTTGTGAATTGGCATAGTCACAAAAATTATTAATAAAATATGATAATATTAAATTGATATTCACGGTTTGATATGACTTTTTTTTTAGAAATTTTACGCATGTTATATAGCATTAGGAGCATATTCGGTTATGCTATAATGTTCTAATGTCATATATGTGAATTGATATTTAACAGGTATCATGGGTCTATATGTTTTGATATACACATGTGCATAATTTATGATATGATGTCTGATATTTGACTAATGAAATAGATGTATCGACACGTATTTGAAATATAGATGAAGTGATTGATATAGACCTGGATATGTTTAAATGTTTGAATGTCTTAGATTCAATGGTTAGATGGTTAGATGGTTTTGATTTTAGAAGTATGAAATATGTATAATTTGGTTTTAGCATTCGAAGACTTGATCTGAAACCGATATAAGTTGAGTAATGATGTAGTTGAATTACGAGCATGATTTGTAATGTAAGTCTTGATTAGTATGAAATAAGAGTAATGGGTTATGCATGAGCTATTTGTTGGATATTGAGAATTAAATATACATATTTGGTTTGATAATTAAATGAATCGTGAATGTGTATGAGATTGAAATGTTAAAGAGTTATAATTATAACCTATTGTATAAATAATTATGAATGACTGTGATGAACTGAGTTTAGTTCGGTAATACCCGTAACCCTAATCTGGTGACGGATATGGGTTAGGGGTGTTACATTTGATTGGTATCAGAGCTTACGGTTTAGTCGATTCCAGGACTACCGTAGCGCATGTGAGTCTAGCTATACATGCATTAAATTATAATGCGATAGTGTGATGACTTCTAACATCTGAATTGTGATTTTATATTTTAAATGGATCCCGATAGAGCCATAGCTGATGATGTTGAGAGCGTAGCGCCTGATTTCGCATATAGGTCAGCGCCGGTAGACTCTCGACCTATCTCGAGTAGTCATGAGGGGGAAGGCTAAGTAAGCCTTCTACCAGATGATAAACGAATGGTTTACTCAATATATCTAGACTAACCCGATCGTGCAACAACCTCCACCCCGAATAATCCATCTCTCGATACCTATGGTACCTCCGATAGTGGATCCGATAAGATTTGGCGAGCCTCCGTAGATAAAATTGAGAAACACAAGGTCAAGAATTTAAAACTAATAATGATGATAATGATGCGAGTAAATTTGAGTTGTGGTTTGACAATACTATTTGTGTGTTCAACGAGCTATCTTATATTAGGATCAATGTTTAAAGTGTACCATATCTTCATTAGAAGACAATATTAACATATTTGAAGCAGTGCGGTCGAGTGTATGCTATTCGAGTTCTAGAGGATGCCTCATCACCGAGGTCATAATCGGTACATTTACTCTTTATGATACTTTTGTGATTATTTTGATAAACCTTGGTTCTACATATCGTATATATGCATGAATTTAGTATTCAAAGAAGACTTTGACTGCAGAATCTTCGAGTTTGCTACAAAAGTATTGAACCCCTAGATAAAAGTGTCATGATTGATAAAGTATGCAAGAACTGTCCATTAATGTTTCGAGATATCTGTTTCCCCGCTGATTTGATGCTTTTACCATTTGATGAGTTCAATATTATTTTGGGAAGGATTGATTGTTATGCATGATCTTTGTTGAATCGCAAAAGAAAGACTATAAATTTGAGATGTCTAAAAGATAAGAAAGTACGAATTGAGTCTAATGGTTTGAGTAGATTGACTATTGTAATATCTGTTTTGAAAGCTCGGAATTATATAAAAAAAGGGGTTATGAGGCATATTTTGCCTACGTGATTGATTTGAAAGTATCCGGGAAGAAAATTTAATCAATGCCTATTGTTTGTGAGTTTTCGATATGTTTCTGAAGAGTTCTGGGTTTGCCTTTGATTCGTGAAGTTAAATCATTATTGAGTTGTTGTGGAAATTGTGGATGATCCCTTTATTTATTCACTTGATGAAAAGGAGCATCTTGAACATTGAGAATTTTCTTGCAAACTTTGAGAGAAGAACAATTATATATATGATATTGAGAGAATGTGAATTACGATTGTCGACGGGTTAGTCTTCGGGACATATTGTGTCACTTTTAGAATCGATTACATCGATGATAGTTACTCCGATTGATTAGATTGCTTTGGAAAGATGTCGTTTGAATGGTCGGAAAAGTGTTAGAAAAGTTTCGATCGGTTGAAAGCCCTTTTGATTGAAGCTCCGGTGTTAGTTTAGCTTTGAATCGGGTAAAGAATTTGTTGTTTTAGTGATGCTTCTTTGTGGATTGTGTTTTGATGCAAGAAGGCAAAGTCGTAGCCTCACGCTTGAGACAATTTAGGCCGCATGAAAGAAATTACCCGACATGTGATTTAGAACTAGCAGCTATTATATTCGTGATGAAGATTTGGCGTTATTACTTGTTCGGGGAGAAATGTCATGTCTATTCAGATCATAAAGTTTAAAATAATTGATGACTCAAAAAGATTTGAACCTGCATCAGAGAAGATGGCTTGAGATATTGAAAAATTATGAGCTATTGTTAGATTATCATTTGGGTAAAACAAATGTTGTGACTAATGGTCTGAATAGAAAGTCATTGTTGCATTACAGGCTTTGAATACTCAGTTGGACTTGTCTTATGATAGTTTTGTAATAGAGGAATTGAGAGTAGAACTAATGTTTTTACAACAGATATATATAAAGCTCAGAAATTTGATAATAAATTGTTAATGAATCAAGCTCAGTATGAAGTGAATTCCGAGTCTGAATTTCAAAATTTTTGATGATTGTCTGAGATTCGAGGATCATGATTGTATTCCGAGAAATTCAGAGTTAAGTCCATCGATTTGAATGAAGCACATAATAGTCGTTTAACTATTCATCTAGGAAGTACTAAAAAGTATCATAATTTGTAGCAACACTACGGGTGGTTTGGTATGGAACGAGACATTTCTAATTTGGTTTTAAAATGTTTAGTCTGTCAACAAACGAAAGCCAAACATCAAGTTTCATCTGGATTATTACAGCCAATTTTGATTCTTGAGTGGAAATGGGATAAAGTAACAATGGACTTTGTCTCTGATTGGCCCTGACTCCGAGAAAGAAAGATGTGATATGGGTCATAATTGACCGATTAACTAAATCTACCCATCTCATTCCGGTTAGGTCTGATTTCTTACTAGAGAGATTGACCGAGTTTTATATTAATGAGATTGTGAGATTGCACAGGGTACCATTATCTATTGTGTCAGATAGAGGTACGAGATTCCCATCACAATTCTAGAGAAATTTGCAAGAAGCTTTGGGCACGGAATTGCATTTTAGTACAGCCTTTCATTTGCAAACAGATGATCAATCTGAACAAACTATTCATATTCTTAAAGAAATACTAAGGTGCTGCGTATTAGAGTTTTATGGCTCATGGGAACAGTATCTACCATTGATTAAAAATTTCGTATAATAGTGGTTTTCAAATAAATATCAAAATGGCACTGTATGAAGATTTGTATGGACGTAAAAATCGTATACCTCTGTATTAGACTGAACTCAGTGAGAATAAGTTACACGGGGTTGATTTGATAAAGGATACAGAACAGAAAGTGAAATTGATCCTAGATTGTTTGAAAGCAGTGTTTGATCGTCAAAAGTCCTTTATAGATTTGAAACAAAAGATATAGAATTTGAGATCGACGACAAAGTATTTCATGTTTCAATATTTCAGTAAATATCTACCGATCATCACGTGTGATTGCCCCATCAAAACAGAGATCCGATCTAATATGACATATGAAGAGAGTGATCCATATCTTAGCCGTGAGATAAAGGAGTTGAGAAATAAGAAATGGCGACTGAAGATTCAATAAGATAACAATATCCGAAATTGTTCAATGGAAAGATTTTAGGGACGAAAATCCCCAAGGGGGAG